>LR548720.1:0-158491 GCA_900536415.3 Caenorhabditis sp. 38 MB-2015
TTTTCAAATTACAGTTTAATGTGTTTTCGAAACTCAAAAATGTATTCAAAATATTTGTGAGAGTAGTATCTGACAAGAGAACGTTGTAAAAAAATGAAATTTGAAAAAAAAAGAAAAAAAATAAAAAAGTATTGGCGCGTGGGGGAATCGAACCAGAGCTCGGCGCCGTCGTTCGATTCAAAGACGCGCCCGTTAACCAGTCGGCCATGGAAGCTTTCACTGTTGTACTTCTCTCGGAGAACTTTTCTCTGCGTCTCTCTCAACCTCGCAAATTGCTATTTTTCATTGCGCTGACATGACGTGCTCCCTTTAAAGTTAAAGCACCAGAACCGACAGTTTTCAAGACCTGTCCCTTTAAACTCCCCCTCCCCAACGCTAGAGTTATAAAATTCGAATCTCATTCAACTATATTCCTTATCTAGATGAATATTTTATAACTTTGTTTTCCACTATTTCCCACACTAAAAATGCGGTCATAAAATCATCATTTCTCATATTTTGAAACACGACAAAAATGATAACAAAAAAAACTGATCCGGAGACTTTCGATTATTTGACCTTAATCTCATTCTCTTCTCTTCATATTCACTTTATCACACTTTTTTCACTTTTTTTTACCTGCCTGGTTGAATTCAATATCCGGTATTTGTTTTTTTTTCAGATCCAAAAGTGAAATAACATGAAATGATACGCTGGAAGTGTATACTACTTTTATTACTATTATTCTATTTTTCATTTTCTGATCAACAACATCAAGAGGAGGAGATATTTAGTATAAAGAAGGATGGATTGTCACCGTGGTCGCAGATTTTGATCACGTTGCCGAAGAGACATCCGTTGTATAAGAGCTTTGTCGCAAAGTTGCAGGATGTTTCGGAGAATGTGTGAGTTTTTTTGGGGGTTGGGTTTTTGACTAGAATTTTACTGAATTTTTGGGTAAAATATTACTGTGTTTTTTCCTCGAATCTTACTGTATTTTTGCCTTAAATATTACTGTACTTTTGGCCTGAATCTTACGGTATATTTGGCTCAAATATTACTGTGTTTTTTCCTCGAATCTTACTGTATTTTTGCCTTAAATATTACTGTACTTTTGACCTGAATCTTACGGTATATTTGGCTCAAATATTACTGTGTTTTTTCCTCGAATCTTACTGTATTTTTGCCCTAAATATTACTGTACTTTTGGCCTGAATCTTACGGTATATTTGGCTCAAATATTACTGTGTTTTTTCCTCGAATCTTACTGTATTTTTGCCCTAAATATTACTGTACTTTTGGCCTGAATCTTACGGTATATTTGGCTCAAATATTACTGTGTTTTTTCCTCGAATCTTACTGTATTTTTGCCCTAAATATTACTGTACTTTTGGCTCAAATCTTACTGTGATTTTGGCTCAAATATTACTGTGTTTTTTCCTCGAATCTTACTGTACTTTTGCCCTAAATATTACTGTACTTTTGGCTCAAATCTTACTGTGATTTTGGCTCAAATATTACTGTAGGTATGATAACAATCCAATTGTAGGTTTGACTAGAATCTTAGTGTAGTGTTAATTGAAATATGACTGTATTCTTGGCTTGAATCTTACTGTAGGTATGCCTGTAAATTTATTCTCGATATGGCTGAAATACTACTGTAGGTTTGATTTAATTTGTTGTTCAAGTTTTGTCTAAAATTTTCCTGTATTCCTGTATTTTTGGTCTGACTCTTACGGTAAATTTTGCTCAAATATTACTGTGTTCTTGCCTGAAATCTTACTGTAAGTTTGTCATAAATCTTACTGTACTTTTGGTCTAGAATCATACTGTATTCTTGGCTTTAATATTACTCTAGGTTCTGTTAGAATATTACTGTATTTTTGGCTTCAATCTTACTGTACTTTTGGTCTAGAATCATACTGTACTTTTGACTGAAATCTTACTGTAGATTTGACTAGAATCTTACTGTAGGTTTGACTAGAATCTTACTGTACTTTTGACTTAAATCTTACGGTGAATTTGGCTCAAATTCTACTGTATTTTTGGCAGAATCTTACTGTAGGTTTGGCTAAAATATTATTGTTCCTTTGACTGAAATCTTACTGTAAGTTTGGCTAGAATCTTACTGCATTCTTGTCTTGAATCTTACTGTAGGTTTGGCTAAAAAATTTGCTCTAGATCTGGCTGAAATGTTACTGTATTTTAGAGCTCAAATATTACTGTAATTTTCAATATTTTCAACAAGTGGTAATTCAGAGAAATTAACATAGGACTTTTGTATCACTAAGACCTCTCAAAGTTTCACAGTAATTCAGAAAATCTACAGTAATCTATGATGGTTTTAAAGGAACATGGTGTTTTCTCTCATTTCCTTCCTTATCCTGAATATGTGCAATTTATCGTGAGATGTGGTGTTTGGGTGGTCAAGAACCTAAGTTCAAAATGTAATTTTCCAGATCTGATGAGATTCGAGACTCCAACAAGACCTTCGTAACATCTGACGAGGCTCCCAACTCTATCCGAATGCATGCTCTTCGACCCGGACATCGATATTCCATCTCGATATTCGGTCAGAAAGACGGCACGACGAGTCTCATCAAAGAGGAATCGATGACAATGGACCCGAAGGCGCCCGATTTCCGCGATTCTGGTGCTGAAATCCAGATCGCTGAGCACAATATCACCATGCGAACTGTCAAAAATTCGACCAATCTTCAAGACTCGTTCTCCATCGAATATCGCCAAATCAACCCGGACAAGAAATTCCCAATTCTTCAGATTTTGGATATTGCCGATCAGAAGAATTTGGAGTTTTATTTGGGCAATTTGAACGCGGGGTTCGATTATTCGGTGCGGGTGACGGCGCAGAAAGATGGGATGAGTAGTCGACCGTGGATCACGACGATTACGACGAGTGAGGAGGGGTTTATAAGGGGCAATCTCTTTTTCTCTTTCATCTAGCAGCCGTGGTTCAGTGGGCAACGCGTGCGTCTTACGTGCGTGCAACCCGGGTTCGATCCCAGCTATCTTCGAACTTTTTTTTTTTTCTAAAAAACTGCCAGTTCTATCCCAAAGCCATGTATCCCATTGAAAGGAACCAAGTTCAAAAATTATATTATCAGGATCCGTATTTTTGGACCACTATTCTTTTGAAAAAAAAATTGTGGACCTTCTTCTTCTTATTTTAGGACCCCTATACTAGAATAGAATATCAGCGAGCTTGTCTTCGACATTTCTATCTCTCATTTCATCAGTCCTCTTAGCTCAGGTGGTTAGCCTTGTGTCTCTCACCCACACGACCCGTGTTCGACCCCACCATCCACCCAATTTTTTAAAATTCCCATCAAATCTCTCAACTAGCTCGCTCACCTCAGTGGTTCAGCGCGCTCATTTATCACCAACATTTCTATCTCTTCTCTCATCAACGTTATTGGCTCAGGTGGTTAGCCTTGCGCCTCTCACCCACGCGACCCGTGTTCGACCCCACCATCCGCCCATTTTCTTTTACATGTTTTTTTTCAGAACCCTCTCCTCTTAGATCCCTCAACATCAATCAAAACTCGGGCACATGTGTCGAAGTGGTATGGCAATTTGACGAGTTTAGCGGTGCCGACTTCCTTGCTCTACAATACGCGCGACAATTTGGCGACGAGCGGAATTCGACAAATGTGAGTGATGATTTTCCGGTTCAAACACGCTCTATTCTCGTCCGATCATCCCCCAACGATAATCTCTTTTATTTTTGCGCTGCTTTGTTTGCTCACGGCGTTTAGGTGTCACAAATCGAGCAATGTGCTCTTTTTTGGGGAGAAAAAAGGGAATGAGCAATAAAAAAAAAAAAAACAAAAAATGAATTTTCAGATGACGATACCCTCTACGGAAACGTCTATTTCGATCTGCGACGCTTTGCAACAAGGCGAAGCCTATCAAATCAACGCCATAGTCCAAAAAGGGGGTCAAGTGTCGGATCAGCTCATCACCAAGTTCCAACTACGCCCGCTGCCACCAATCGACTTTCGGGTGAGACCGGATTTGAAGCGTGGAAAGTATAAGTTGTTGGCCGAGTTGCCGACGACGTCACGAATCGATAAGTGTAGGATTACGGTGGCTGGAGATGAGCTGGAGAGAACGGTGAATGATGCGAATATTGAGCAGACCAAGTCGGGGCATAGAATGTGAGTCGGAAGAGGAAATACATCTAGATTTTGAATGCTGAACTACTTATGTGGTCGATGCACCATGTGGTTTGCCGTTTTCGACATGGTGCATCGACCGGGTATCGAACCAGGGCCTTGCGTGTGGTAGTTAGAAATTTGGCCACTAAACAACCGATGTGGTCGATGCATCATGTTCGATCTCGAAGCTTTGCGACATGGTGCATCGACCGGGTATCGAGCCAGGGCCTTTCGTGTGGTAGTTAGAAATTTGGCCACTAAACAACCGATGTGGTCGATGCATCATGTTCGATCTCGAAGCTTTGCGACATGGTGCATCGACCGGGTATCGAATCAAGGCCTTCCGTGTGGTAGCTAGCAATTTAGCCACTCAACTACCAATGCGGTCGATGCACCATGTCGCATAAGGAAAATAATATGTTCTGTCCTTGTTTGATTGTGAAGGTTTGCTGTTTGCGACATGGTGCATCGACCTGGTATTGAACCAAAGTCACCTACGTGGCAGGCTGCATCCTGAAGCTCTTTGACCATCGATTCGGTCGATGCACCATGTTTAATTGTGAAGATTTGCCGTTTGCGACATGGTGCATCGACCGGGTACTAAACCTGAGCCACCTACGTGGCAGAAAGCATTCCACCACTGAACTATCGATGCGGTCGATGCACCATGTCGCATAGGGAAAATAATAGCTCCGATTTCGAAGCTTTGCCGTTCGCGACATGATGCATCGATCAGGTATTGAACCAGGGTTTCCGGTATGGCACCATGTTGCAAACGGTCTACAATATAACCCAAAGTTTGTCTTGAAGAGTTCTCATGAGAACTTTAGCTGTTTGCGACATGGTGCATCGTCCTAGAGTCGAACCAGGCCCTCCCGTATGGCAGACAAGAATTCAACCCCTGAACCATTTATGTGGTCGATGCACCATGTCGAACCCGAGTCACCTACATGGCAGGCTGCATCCTGAACCTCCTTTACCATCGATTTGGTCGATGCACCATGTCGCAAAACCTCACTTTGAATTTGCAGATGTTGGTACAACTTTGGACTATCCCCTGGCGAGCGATTCGACTTCTCCATCTCCTCCATGGCCAACGATTCCAGCAGTCAAAAACTCCAGAAAAGCATCGTCCTCTCGCCCGCCTTCGACTTCAACGCATTCGGTCTAACCCTCCAGGAATCCAATGGTGGCATCGAATTACTCTGGCCAAAATCCGAAGTCTTCATGTCACGTGTCAAAGATATTTGGAATAAGGTAGTGGGCGCTGACTCGATGTTGAACATGAGGGTAACATCGATCAATGATCCGAGTGCTAGCCAATCCTTCAAAACAAACCCGAAGACATTGGAAGCGGTGTTTGTTAAGGATCTAGTGAAAGGCGCGTGCTATCGAGTGCAACTCTATACCGTCACAAAGACTGGAATCATCTCCGAGACAAGGCACAATGAAACCATCCGGATGTCTAGTCCACCAGTCAATGTTAGCTTGGAAAGTGTGACACGTACATCAGCCACACTTCGACTCACCTCATCACCTCTCCAAAAGCTCACCTCCAACTGCCAGATCCATATCATAGTTCGAGATATGAATGGGAAATCAATCTATGATAAACGTGTCCAGTTGGCTTATAGCATCGCCCCTCTTTTGAATCTCGATGGTCTTCGATCATTCCACAAATACACTGTCAACACCCAGATTATTTGTGGTGAAAGCGATCACCAATGTCCACCATCAACGCGGACTATGCGTCAACTCTCGTTCTCGACACGACAAGACAAACCGGGACCGGTGCAGCAGGTCAAAGTGGAGGCGTTGAACTCCGGCTCGGTGATGTTGAGCTGGTTGCCACCGGCACTGCCCAATGGGATATTGACACATTTCGTGGTGAATGTCACCAAATTGAACTCGGACGAAACGCGATCTATCGACGTTGGCGTCACTTCCAATCGATCCGATCATGTGATCCAAGTGGTCATTGATGAGCTCTTTGGAGGCAACACCTATAATTTTAGTGTCCGCGCAGTCACTGAAGCTGGATTTGGTGAATTGTCACCAATCATACCCACAATGTCAATGCCTCTTATGGCCCCACCAAAACCACAAGTTGCACCAATTGTGTTGAAGGAGAGTGTGAAGAGCAACCAGTTGATCGCCAAATTTCCAACTTCAATTTTTGATAATCGAAATGGAGAGATCAAACAATATGCGATTATAGTTAGTGAGATATCCAGTGATGAATCAGTCAATCGATGGCTCGAAGTGGATAATGGGACATATGTAAGATTTTATACTGATTAATATCCGATATATAACTTTTGTTGAGCTCCACACGGAGAGCAGGAAATTGAGCTCAAAATTAGACCTATGCCATCTGATACAGTTTTTCCTGCTGATCAATATCCAGTATCTAACTTTTGTTGAGCTCCACACGGAGAGCAGGAAATTGAGCTCAAAGTCAAACCTATATCATCTGATACAGTTTTTTATGCTGATCAATATCCGGTATCTAACTTTTGTTGAGCTCCGCACGGAGAGCAGGAAATTGAGCTCAAAGTCAGACCTATATCATCTGATACAGTTTTTTATGCTGATCAATATCCGGTGTCTAACTTTTGTTGAGCTCCACACGGAGAGCAGGAAATTGAGCTCAAAGTCAAACCTATATCATCTGATACAGTTTTTTATGCTGATCAATATCCGGTATCTAACTTTTGTTGAGCTCCACACGGAGAGCAGGAAATTGAGCTCAAAGTCAGACCTATATCATCTGATACAGTTTTTTATTCTGATCAATATCCGATATTTAACTTTTGTTGAGCTCCACACGGAGAGCAGGAAATTGAGCTCAAAGTCAAACCTATATCATCTGATACAGTTTTTTATGCTGATCAATATCCGGTATCTAACTTTTGTTGAGCTCCGCACGGAGAGCAGGAAATTGAGCTCAAANTGCCATCTGATACAGTTTTTCCTGCTGATCAATATCCGGTATCTAACTTTTGTTGAGCTCCACACGGAGAGCAGGAAATTGAGCTCAAAATTAGACCTATGCCATCTGATACAGTTTTTCCTGCTGATCAATATCCGGTATCTAACTTTTGTTGAGCTCCACACGGAGAGCAGGAAATTGAGCTCAAAATTAGACCTATGCCATCTGATACAGTTTTTCCTGCTGATCAATATCCGGTATCTAACTTTTGTTGAGCTCCACACGGAGAGCAGGAAATTGAGCTCAAAATTAGACCTATGCCATCTGATACAGTTTTTCCTGCTGATCAATATCCGGTATCTAACTTTTGTTGAGCTCCACACGGAGAGCAGGAAATTGAGCTCAAAATTAGACCTATGCCATCTGATACAGTTTTTCCTGCTGATCAATATCCGGTATCTAACTTTTGTTGAGCTCCACACGGAGAGCAGGAAATTGAGCTCAAAATTAGACCTATGCCATCTGATACATTTTGTTATGCGGGTCAATATCCGATATATAACTTTTGCTGAGCTCCGCACGGAGAGCTTAAATTTGAGCTCAAAGTTAAACCTATATCATCTGATACAGTTTTTTATGCTGATCAATATCCGATATTTAACTTTTGCTGAGCTCCGCACGGAGAGCTTAAATTTGAGCTAAAAGTCAGACCCGTAGAATTCGGTTCTGATCAGCCGAAAATTCCAATTAGGTCTTTCTGCTTTTGAGCTTTTACTGAACCTGAGATGCTCTTTCGATAGGGACCAATTTCCTTTTTGAAAACTCAGATGTCTGATGTAAATCTGACCATTTTCCAGACCTGGCTCCAAGTGCAACGTTTCGACGTGTGGCCATCCTACGTGGCAAAACTGCGCACCATTGACAAAATCAAGCAATCCGACGACGTGTCGATTTTCGAGGACATTGGCGACGATGAGACATGCTCCGAAATCATCGCCACCGACCGGATATGCAATGGCCCCCTGAAATCCGGAAGCAAATATCGATTCAAGATCCGACTATTCACCGCACCCACGTTGTTCGTCGACTCAGCGCCCAGCATGGTGATCACGATGAGTAAGTCTTGGGTGGGAGGGCTACCTGGGTGGGTGGTCTCATTCTGAGGGGGGCACCAAATTCTGACGATGTGGAGTAGATGAACAAATAAATGATGAATTATTTACCCCGCCAAATCATGACGTGTTAGGTATATATGTAGAAAAGTGCAATTAGACTGATTGAAGACGAAGAAGAAAAAAAAAGGCGTTGGAGGATAATTGTGTGGGGAAAAGTAAAAGAAGGTAGGAGGAGTAGTACATGTATATATATATATATATATATATATATAGGAGTACACCCTATGATTTTCATATATTACTTTTCTTGTTATTCTGTGAAGCTTGAAGTAGGCTATGGGAATAGGCTAGGGNGGGGGGGGGGGGGGGGGGTACTGTAGAACAATTGAAATCACACAACCTAGTACATAAAAATTATTCAAAATTATCCAAGTTTTGAAACGTATTTTTCATATAAAAAAAATTCTGAAAAAAAAAACTTTTATAATTTTTTTTTCACGGTTTTTAAATTAAGGCTCAGGAGCTTTCCTTTTATCAGTTTGATGTGCAGGTTCTTGGGGGTACTGTAGAGCAATTCAGTGCTTTTGCAAACGAACTCATAACCTAGTACATAAAAATTATTGATAATTATCCTGATTTTTGTTTCACTTTTTACTGTTTTTAAATTAACATAATTTTAAGTCTATTAGGCTCAGTAGCTTTTGGCTCAGGCTATAGGCTTAGGAGCTGTCGATAAGCTCATTTATCAGTTTGATGTGCAGGTTCTTGGGAGAAAATCGCTGTATTTCAAAATTAAATTTGACCTTCCAAAAAAAAAAAAATTATGCATCAGTGGGGACACGATCGGATGACCTCACGCTGCCAAGTTGGACGCTCTACCACTGCGCCTTCCTGCTGATGATGGCAGTGAGGAGAAGTTCGGAGATATGCTTTCTCTTTTTCTCTTTCAATAGTATTGCGAACAGTGTTGAAAAATTTGAAATTGTCATTTTATCCTGCCACCCAAAAAAATCCATAATTTTTCCAACAAAATGTATATTTCTTGTGCTTCTTTCATAAACTTCTCCTAATCCATTTATGTGTGTGTATGTGTCTATTTTAAGCCTCTCCCTATAAATATCACACCAGGCAGCAATGAAAAAATTAAACAAATTTCCGTTTTTTTTTTTTTCATTCAACCCCACGCACATTTATATAAAAATATATATATTTTTTGCAATGCACACAAAACCTTGTTATTCATTTTTTTTTATCATGGTGTGGTGTATGTCCCACGCTTTTTCGTTCTGTTTTTCAGTGCTTTTTCGCATGTGAAAAACTGGAAAAACACAAATATAGACTAGACTCTAATGAAGATGTATTAATGCTGGCCTAGCACGAAATTGACATTTTCATATTTTTTATTTTTTAGTTGCTAGGAGAATGGATTTGTAGCGTTGGATTGTGAAAATTTGAACCTACCTGATTTTGGTCGTAAATATATTAGGTACATTTTTCAGCGCTTCTCCAGAATTTCAGAATTTTTGTCACCAATGTTCTATAGCTCAGAAATGACCCATGTAGTAACATACTTTTGCTTAAACCGTTATATCTCAGCTCAAGATAGTCCGTTTGGCTCCATATTTTGGGCAATTATGCTCAAAGGTATCAGAAATGTGCTCCAGTTTTTGTAGGATGATATCTCGAAAAATAAAAATCTCGAAATATTTTTTCTGTTTTTCGAAAAAATATTTTTTTTTTCCATTGTTTTTAGGAAATGTTCTATATTGCCAAAATGCTACTATTTTCCACGTGGATATTTCGAAAAAAAAACGTTTTTTTATAATTTCAAGATTGAAAATACAGTTTTTCATATCACTTGCTATGGTTCTATATTTTTACTAACTATATTTTCAGAAAAAATCTTAAAATTCAATTCCCATTAAAATTTTTTTTTCAACAATGAACAATTTCAGAAAAAAAATCCCAGATTTGTATTTTCCCAAATACTGTTCTACAAAAAATTGGAGCATTTTACTGATATTTCTGACCATAACTATCCAAAATATGTGGCAAAACTGACCATTTTTAGCCGAATTATGATGATTTGATCACTACTATATTAGTCAAAATTCAATCGGTAAAACGCGCTCTATTGATAATCTCATATTATATCAATCTGAATGGAATTTTTGACTGATTTTGATATCAGAATAGAATTCTACGGGTCGAATAACCCCCAAATATCAACTTATCATAATTTGAAAAATTCTGGTACTTGAAATTTTTCCTGTTCAAAAACGAGGAGGTTTGTAAAAACAAACGCCCGTTCGCCCATTCACCCGCGCCCGTTTACCCGTTTGCTTGAAAGCGCTCATCCATTTATCCGTAAGCCCATTCGCCCGTTGTCCGTTTACCCGGTCATTTGTTCGAAAGACAAACGGGTGTTCGGGCGAACGGGCGAATGGATGAAGAGAAGAACGTGTTTTCGGACGTTTCGGAACTATGTCCTAGCCCAAGAAACCTACAGTACCCTTATTTCTCTCTCTCCAGTTCCAAAAAAAAACCTTTTTCAGTTTTTCGCATGATGTGAAAAACATATAACCCCCCCCCNCGGCAAGCGTGTCGCAAGGCTTTTCCCTTGTCGCAAGCTTGCGGCAGTTTGTCGCAAACTTGCGACACATTTTTTCTGGCGCAAGGGTGTCGCAAGCCGTGCAGTAGTTTTGCTGCTAGATGTCGCAAAGCTTGCGACTATTGGCGCAAGAACACCGCAAGCCTTGCGCCAGAAAAAATGTGTCGCAAGTTTGCGACAAATTGCCGCAAGTTTGCGACAAACTGTCGCAAGCTTGCCGATTTTTCCCCGAGAGTATAATAAAGATATATTAATGCTTTTCTAGCATGACACTTTTTTTTTTCATATTTTCCATGGCCCACATTTTTTCTTTTTCCTATTTTTTTTTGTGCTGAAAAAACTAATAAAATATCAGAAGCCGAAAAAATAATAAAAGCGAAAAAGAGAAAAAGAGAGAAGAACTTTTCATGGTGTTCATTCAGTGCGCACACGCCCGCCCGCCCGCCCACTTCAAACATTTTTCATATTTTTTTCCAATTTCGAAGTAAGGTAGTTCTCCAATTTTCCCACGATTTTTTTTTTTAAATATTCATTATTCCATTTTGTTGTTGTTGTTGTTGTCCATTTTTTGGCCCATTTTTTTCGAGCAAAAAAAATTATAAATTATATCCTATATTTCCGGAAATAATAATAATAATACATGTTGAAATTTGAAACTTTTTCGTTTCAGAGAAGAAGATATATATTCGTGGGATTTATACATTTTTTTTGTGAAATTTCTCTTGTTTTTGATCAGTTTGATGTGCAGGTCATGGAGGTACTGTAGAACTGATGTTTGTGTTTCTAGGCCATGGTATTTCAGAAGTTAGGTCACGACCTAAAATTCCTGATATTCGGTTTCCTAGGTCACATTTTCTGAAACACCAAGTCATGATCTAGAACCGTGATATTGTGTTTCTAGGCCATGATTTCCGGAAAGTTAGGCCATGACCTAGAATTCCTCATATTCGGTTTCTTAGTCCAGAATCTCTGAGAAACTAGGCCATTACCTAGGATTATTGATATTTGTGTTTCTAGGCCATGAAAAGAGAGCCGCGTTGAACTAGCAATTTGCTTTCCTAGGTCAGATTATCTGAAAAGTTAGGCCATGACCCAGATTCTTGATTTTCGTGTTACTAGGCCACTATTCTTCCTAAATTAGGCCATAACCTAGAATTCCTCATATTCGATTTCTTAGTCCAGAATCTCTGAGAAACTAGGCCATGACCTAGGTTTCTTGTTATTTGTGTTCCTAGGCCATCAAAAGAGAGCTCCTTTGAACTAGAAATTTGGTTTCCTAGGTCATATTATTCGAAAAGTTAGGCCATGACCTAGAATTTCTCATATTTGTGTTTCTAGGCCATCAAAAGAGAGCCCCTTTGAACTAGAAATTTGGTTTCCTAGGTCATATTATTCGAAAAGTTAGGCAATGACCTAGAATTCCTAATATTTGTGCTTCTAGGCCATCAAAAAAGAGCCTCTTTGAACTAGAAATTTGGTTTCCTAGGTCATATTATTCGAAAAGTAAGGTCATGACCTAGAATTGTGTTTCTCGGCCACCATTCCTCAATTTTTGGTCATGGCCTTTGGCTTAGGTTCAGGCTTAGGCTTAAGCGTAGGCTTAGTCGTGCTCTAACTCACCCCAGACCTATGCACCATGTCACGAGCTCTACAGTAACCCTTCCAATCAATTCAGAAGCTCAGGTTCTATGCGCCATGTCGTACCTACCGTACCCCTCTCTCTCTCTCCAATTTCCAAGAAACCTCAACTTTTTTTGTTAACCGCCGCAACCTGTCTCCTCTCCTCTTCTTTCATTCTTCTAACTCACACACACACATATATTTCCGGTGTATCATCTTTTCTTTGTTACTCGTCTTTTTTCTTCTTCTTCTTCTTCTGTTGTTGTGTGTGTGTTACTCCTACACACCATCACGTCTCTAACTCGATAATCCCCCCCCCCCNGATTTTTTTCGCGCGTGCTCAAGCTCAAAATAAAGAAGACTACGACGTCTTCTTCTTCTTCGTCGTCTCAATTATGAGCGACGGCGGCGGCGAGCAAAAAAAAAAAGAAAAAAAAAAAGAAGAGCCTCTTTTTGTCTCCCCACCCACCCACACATGACATACTTTTTTTTTGAAAAATCTTCTTTTTCCCCCTAGCCACCCTCTTTTCGCAATGTTTTTTGTTTTGACATCCATTTTTTATATGATGATGATGATGATGATGATGAGAAGGAGATTGATGATGGCCGGAAGTGTTAGCATCCCCAGGGTTACTGTAGGTTTTGGAACCCTGGTGGTGATCTGAGACTAGATGGGTACTGTGGGTTCCTAGATAAGAGGGCAAGAAAAATTGTAGTGGTTTTGACTTTTCAGAACGAACATCTGATCTTGGCTGAAACTAGAAGGGTGTTGTAGTCCGGAAGGGTACTGTAGTTCCGAAGAGTACTGTAGAAATCCAGAAGTGTACTGTAGTCCCATGGGTTACTGTACTTATCTCTAGAATAGTGCACATAAACAAATATAGCTATTCTCTTAATTAAAAGGATAATCCACAATAGCCTGAGCCTGAAGAACTCTAGAAGGGTACTGTAGTAGTCCGGGAGGGTACTGTACTCCAGAAGGGTACTGTAGTCCCATGGGTTACTGTACTGATATCTAGAGTAGTGCACATAAAGAAATATAGCTATTATCTTAATGAAAAGTATTACCCACAATAGCCTGAGCCTGGAGAGCTATAGAAGGGTACTGTAGTAGTCCGGAAGGGTACTGTAGTTCCAGAGAGTACTGTAGAAGTCCAAAAAGTGTACTGTATTCCCATGGGTTACTGTACTGACCTCTAGAATAGTGCACATAAAGAATTATAGCTATTCTCTTAATGAAAAGGATCATCCACAATAGCCTGAGCCTGGAGAGCTCTAGAAGGGTACGGTATTTTGGAAGGGTACTCTAGTAGTGTCTTGGATTACTGTAGTCCGAAAAGGTACTGTAGTCCCATGGATTACTGTACTTTTTGACCCTCCAGACGAGAAGAATATAGTTTGTTGCTTTATTAAAACAAATCTTTAGTAGTAGTAGACTGACCCTGAAAGGGTACTGTAGTAGTCCCTTGGGTTACTGTAGGTTCAGAACCTTTTCACATGAAAAATTGAAAGTACAGTATACTAAATAGGTACTGTAGTAGACCCAGGGTTACTGTACTTTTTAGAGCCGGACTAAAAGCTTTGAGAAAATAGTTCTCCTTATAAAATGATCCTCATTGAGGTCTGGGTAACACTGGAAAAGGTACTGTAGTTCCTTGGACTACTGTAGTCTTGAAAAACACTGTGTTGATCCGCGAGAGTACTGTAGACACCAGGGTTACTGTACTTTTTGATCCCCTGGCAGGGAGCTAAGAGAGAAGGTAGTGTTGTTGCTTTATGAAAATTAACATCTGATCCCGGCCAAAACTAGAGAGGTACTGTAGTCTGGAAGAGTACGGTAGTAGTCCTGAAGGGTACTGTAGTAGTCCAGAAGGGTACTACAATCTCGAAAGGTACTGTACTCATAGATTACTGTACTTTTTGATTAGAAAAGTCAATTGTTCTCCTTATAAAATGATCGCCCACAATAATCTGAGCCTGGCTAACAATGGAAGGGTACTGTAATAGCCTCATGGGTTACTGTAGGTTCAGAATCCAAAAAAGGGAAAGTACAGTATACCTACCCCACTTCTATGTTCTCCTCCGTTCGTTGCTAGGCGCCTATGAGAAATGAGAAAGTTCATTGAAGTGTGCTGAATTTAGACGAAAAGAAAATTATACACCTCAAAAAAATATATATAAAGCTGAAGGGTACTGTATCTTATGAAAACAGAAATCTACAGTAATCACCTGAGAGGTACTGTAGTCCCCCCTGATGTCTTTTGAGTTATGTAGGGGACTAAGATCATTTCGAGAATGCTCAAAATAAGACAGCTGTAGGTGCCGGATTACTGTATTTATACTACGATAACTCAGAGTACATTAGAGCGCATTATGACACTCATTATCCCCATACATATTAGTACACCTACTTATATGCTTTTATTATCCCCCCAGCTCATCCAGCTCACCAACCCAAGACCACGCCCACTTTTTTTTCTTTGCATTAAGCAGTTTTCAGTTTTTTAGATATATACATATATTAATTTTTCTTCTAGATGATACATACCTTTTTGTAGCCCCCCCTTCTGAATACAATTTCCTTTTTTTGCAGACTCATCGTCTCCGTCTCTCAGCCTCTTCACTCTCGCCCTCCTTTTAGCCGTGATAATTTTGGCGGGCATCACGGCGACCACTACGTTGATCTTCTGGAATCGAACCAAAAAAGCGAGGTGAGTATTGGGTATGATATGATCCAGTATTATCTAGACCAGATGAAACTGATCTGGTTCGATTTTCGGACAAAACTGGGCCCTAACTCGAGTCAGGCCAAATCTTGGACCAACTGATCTTTCCGGATCGGACCTAATTGAATTGTTGTTGACTCGACCCGATCTCGTGTTTGATCTGGATCGATATCATTTTTTCCAGTATGATCCGGTCTATATTCTGGTCCAGTACGATTTGTTCCCGTACGCTCTGGTACATGGTCTGGTTCAGTATTATCTAGACCATATCATACTGGCCAAATCTTTGACCACTGATCTACCCAGATCGTACTCAATTTATATTTTGATCCGAATAGTTATGATCTGATCCATGGTATACTTTAGTATAATACTGTCCCTGACTGGGTCCAGTCTGATCTGGTCTAGTATATACTGATCCAGTATGATCTAGCCCATGATCTAGTCTGTGATCTAGTCCAGTAAGGTCTGATCCATATCCTGGCCCAGTATTATCCAGTCCAGTTTTATCTGGTTCATGATCTGATCCAATATAATTTGGTCTAGTATATTATGACCCGGTATTACTTGGTCCAGCATAAATTGGTTCATGATCTGATCCAGTATGATTCGAACCATATCCTGGTCCTACCATGTCCATATTCTGGTTCAATATGATCTAGTCTATGATCCAGTCCAGTATGATCTGAACCATATCATGATCCAGTATTATCTAGTCTTCAATCTAGTCCAGTTTTATTCGGTCCAGCATAATCTGGTTCATGATCTGATCCAATATATCTCGGACCATACACTGGTCCAGTATGATCCAGTCCAAAAATATCTGGTCCATATTATAGTCTAGTATGATCCGCTCCACTACGATCCGGGCTATATTTCTTGTCTTTAAGAGGAATTCTAACTTTTGAGATATCGTGGCCTAATTTTCCAAAGAGTATGACCTAGGAAACCAAATATCATGAATCATAGCCTAGTTTTTCAGTCCTCCAAACCAGTTTTGAGATTTCTTGAAAATAGGAGAGAGGAACTGTAGGTTTGTTGAGATTCGACATGATGCATAGGTACATTAAGATCTAATCCATTATGATCTGATCCAGTACATCAGGAGGGGTGCTAAAAATAACACACATGTGTATATCCTACCAGTCTTCTTCTTCTTCTTCTTCCCCTACCACTTGAACATCCTCCCTTCATTCTTCTTCCTATATTTGTCCAGCTTGGTTGGCTTGGTGGACGCAACAAAAAAAAAAAAATATTCCAAAAAATATATTTTTTTTGAAGACCGGTCTCTATATTTTTTTGGTTGCATCCATCCAGAGAAAAAAGAAAGAAAACGAGTTTTGAAGGATGCCCCCCTCCCTGCCCATATATATATTTATATGTATTTATTTATGAATTGTTTTGTCACTTTTTTTTTTGCTGCTGACGGGCGCCCTCCCCGACCAGGACAAAATATTGATTAGTTTCTGGAATTTTTTTAGTGGAGGAAAAAAACCAAAAAATTTGGTGAGAAGAAAATGGGCTTGGGTACTGTACTTTATGGATTTTCGATTCATGTTTTAAAAAAATCTAGAAAGTTTGACTTTTACTATTCTTTTCGTGGCCTAGTTTGTGTTTCTAGTCTGTGATTTCTCAGAAATTAGGCCATGACCTAGAATTCTTGATATTTGTATTTCTAGGCCATCAAAAGAAATCCCCTCTGAACTAGAAATTTGGTTTCCTAGGTCATATTATCCCAAAAGTAAGGCCATGACCTAGAACTCTTGATATTTGTATTTCTAGGCCATCAAAAGAAATCCCCTCTGAACTAGAAATTTGGTTTCCTAGGTCATATTATCCCAAAAGTTAGGCCATGACCTAGAATTCTTGATATTTGGATTTTTAGGCCACGATTTCTCCTATACCAGGCCATAACCTAGAACCTTGTGTTTGTGTTTCTAGTCTGCGATTTCTTAGAAATTAGGCCATGACCTAGAATTCTTGATATTTGTATTTCTAGGCCCTCAAAAGAAAAGAGAGCCCCTTTAAACTTAAGATTTGGTTTCCTAGGTCATATTCTCTGACAAACTAGGCCATGGCCTAGAATTCTTGATTTTTGTGTAACTAGGCCACGATTTCTCCTAAACTAGGCCATGACCTAGAACCTGATATTTGGATTTTTAGGCCACGATTTCTCATAAGTTAGTCCATGATCTAGAATTCCTGATATTTGTTTTTCTCGGCCATCAAAAGAGAGCCCCTTTGAACTATAGATTTGGTTTCCTAGGTCATATTCTCTGAAAAACTAGGCCATGGCCTAGAATTCTTGATTTTTGTGTTACTAGGCCACGATTTCTCCTAAACTAGGTCATGACCTTGAACCTGATATTTGGATTTTTAGGCCACGATTTCTCATAAGTTAGGCCATGACCTAGAATTCCTCACATTTGTGTTTCTCGTCCATCCAGACCACTCAATAATGCTATAATTTCAGACTCGCCGCGGCCGTCTTCAAAAACGGACCATCCAAAGAGAAAGAATCGCAGTGGGCCGCGTTGAAAATGATGATGGCGGAGCGCGCCGCCGATTGTCTCGCCAAACTCGGGCTCGACTCAACATCCACCTCGACAACCGCCTCATCAACCCCACCAACATCGGCCTCACCCACATCCACCACCTCATCCACCACCACCATCGATGGACACCATTTGGGCGCCCCAAATACGTTTGGTGGACATCATCGAAGGTATGTATGTATGTGGGTGGTTGTTGTTGTTTTTTAGCACCTCAATTAGCGTGGTGTACCTCGGGGAATCACCAGGTCTAGCCATGATGTTTTCTTTTTTCTAGAACTCGAAGTTTACGAGAACGAACGGGGGTGGAACATCGACTCGAGAGACTGTCGTCGGGACCAATGAATCGAACACCATTGTATACTGTCATGTCGGGTGTCAACACCAATAAATCGTATGTTACGGGAAGGGACTGTAACCTGATATGATAATGGTGGCCTAAGATTCCATCTCGATGGCCTAGAAATCCAAGCTAGGCCACAATGAGATGCCCAACGTTTTAGAAAATATGGCCGAGGAATCAAAAACTCAGACTATAACTGTAAAAAACCACGTTATTTTATATTCAGATTTCCCTATTTTAAGGTCATGGCCTAACAAAGTCATGGCCTAGAACACCAAATCTCAGGTCGTGGACTAACTTTTCGGAGAATATAGCCTAGGAAACCAAATTTCTAGTTCATATTCTGATCACCAATGAACCCAAGTATCAGGAATGATAGGTGATGGCCTAACTTTTGAGTGAACGTGGCCAGGAAAACCAAAAATCAGGAATTTTAGGTCGTGACCTAACTTTTCAGAGAATATGACCTAGGAAACCAAATTTCTAGTTCAAAGGAGCTCTCTTTTGATGGCCTAGGAACACAAATAACAAGAAACCTAGGTCATGGCCTAGTTTCTCAGAGATTCTGGACTAAGAAATCGAATATGAGAAATCCTAGGTCATGGCCTAACTTTTGGGAAATCATGGCCTAGGAAACCAAATTTCTAGTTCAAAGGGGCTTTCAAATTTCTAGTTCAAAGGGGGCATAGAAACACAAATATAAAGAATCCTAGGTCATGGCCCAGTTTTTCAGAGATTCTGGACTAGGAAACCAAATATCAAGAATTCTAGGTCATGACCTAACTTTCCAGAAAATATGGCCTAGGAAACCAAATGTGTAATTTTGAAGAGTTATATTCTGATCACCAAAGAACCCAAGTATCAAGAATGATAGGTGATGGCCTAACTTTTGAGTGAACGTGACCTAGAAAACCAAAATTCAGGAATTCTAGTTCATGGCCTAGTTTTTCGGATAATATGACCTAGGAAACCAAATTTCTAGTTCAAAGGGGCTCTCTTTTGATGGCCTAGAACACAAATATCAAGAATCCTAGGTAATAGCCTAGTTTTTCAGAGAATCTAGACTAAGAAACCGAATATGAGGAATTCTAGGTCTTGGACTAACTCTTCTTTTTAGAAAATATGACCTAGGAAACCAAATATCAAGAATTCTAGGCCACAGTCACCTTAACCTAGACCTCATTTTTCCAGTCGACCAGTTCGAATATGCGACTTCGAAGAGCACGTTCGAATGATGTCCGCCGATTCCGACTTTCGTTTCTCCGAAGAGTACGAAATGATGAAAAACGTGGGCGTCGGTCAATCGCTTCACGCCTCCGAACTCGCCATCAACCGGCCCAAAAATCGCTTCACCAACATTCTACCCTACGATCACTCGCGCGTCAAACTTCAACAAATCAATAGCAACGAAACGGGCGCCGACTACATCAACGCCAACTACATGCCCGGTTTCTCGTCGCGTCGCGAATTCATCGCCGCGCAAGGTCCGCTACCTACGACACGCGACGCGTTCTGGCAAATGACGTGGGAACAACAGTGCCCCGCGATCATTGCGTTGACCAAGTGCGTCGAGAAGGGTCGCGACAAATGTCATCAATATTGGCCAGATTCGTCGTCGTCCGACAATTCGGCGACTGCGACAATGTACGGCGACATCGAGGTGACGCCAATCGCCGAAAAACACTTTGACGAGTTCATCATTCGCGATTTTCGGTTGGAGAAAAAAGATGGAAGCGGAGCGGGCTCGCGAATAGTGCGACATTGGCATTATATGGCGTGGCCAGATTTCGGCGTACCGCAACATCCAAGCGGCATCGCAACATTTGTCAAAATGTTCCGCCATCATCTGCCGCACTCGCCCAACAACATGCCAACAATAGTGCATTGCAGGTAAGCACGCGACGCGAACCGCAACGCAAGCGAAAACATTCAATTTTCAGCGCTGGTGTTGGTCGATCTGGCACATTCATCGCCATCGATCGACTGATTCAGACAATTTCGCTCGATTCCCCAATTGATGTGTTTGGTATAGTTTGTGAAATGCGATACGAACGATGTCAAATGGTTCAGAATGAGGTACAGTACCCCAGAGCCTGCACATCAAACTCCTCTTTGATTTTTTCAGCAACAATACATCTTCATTCACCTCTGCCTCCTTCACATTCTCAAAGAATCAACTGGTCATATCAACAATGCGTATGATTCGTCGACATCCATAGCCGAATCGGGATTTTGAATATTTACATAGGAATCCAATTCTAACCTAAACGGGTCCACTTTTCCCCTACTTTTTGTCACTTTTTTGCGGGTTGATAATAATGCTAAATGAAATTATTATTATTATATAGTACTTAATAAACGTGTCTTAAATTTGCCTACGCGCATAACGAATAAACTTTCATTACGTGCAGAAAAAAGGTGGCAAAAATATAAATATAAAATTTGGCGAGATACGATAAATTACATGATTCCAAACAAAAAAGCGTAAATTATACCAATCAATATGTGCGTCCGCCGCCACCGCGACCACCGCCACGTCCAACATAGGGTCGCGACTGTTTTTGAACCTTTTCGTTGGCTGCACGAGTCATCGCGGCTTGGAGCTGCAAAATTGAATTTGGGGATTGGGTTAAATGGGGGTGTTTAGAACTCACCTTCTCATGTGTCAAGTTGTTTATAGCGGCTTGCGTAGATTCAGACAGGAGGGCTGAAAATTGATAAATATTGTTCAGGTAATCTGGAACATATGGTAACTCGAAAAATCCAATTTTACATCAAACCTTGTCAGAATTTGAAGCATGGTTCATAAAAATTAGTTTTCAAACTTTTGACGGTTTATACTTTTTTGGAAGGTATTTTTCCAAATTTCAGCAGCTCAGCATGGTGAATTCTAGATTTTGAAACTTCATTCCAAGAAATTCGGCTTGGTATAGTTTCCCACGTTTCAGAAAATACAATCACAAAAGCTCACAATTTACAGAATCTCGACGATTGCGCGATTTCGGTGAAGACCGATCCGATGTATCATGAACCGACTGATAATTATCATAACTTTCATAAAGAGCATTAACATTTTGCACATATCTGGAAAAAAACAACAAAAGCTATGCAATGTGAACGAGCAAAAAAAAAAACTCACTCATGATCCGACGAAGCCGACTCAAATTGTGGTTGTTTTTCAGAATGTGTCGAACTTCCACTTCCATTTCCGCCATTTCTCGGCTTTCTCGACCTATTCATAAATTCTTGACGATCGCCGGGCGCCATATTATGCGGATCCATCGTCCGCTTATTCTGATAGTATCGAGGTGGTCTTGAATATCCGATAGTGCCGCCCCCTCTCGCAGTGACAGTACCATATCCACGTTGGCTTCGAGGCGGATTCTCTTCTTCGGATTGCAGGCGATTCGATGACGACGAGTTCGATTGATAGTTATTGTTGTGGTGGTGGTGGTGGTGGTGATATCTATGCCCGCCGCCTGAAAAGAATACATGCAAAACAAAAAGCGATAGAGCAAAAGTAACAAGGAAAAGTGCAACAATGAAGTAGCGTCTGAATATATTACTGCTCATCACACTTTTTTTGAATCTTTTTCAAACTTTCATTTTGATAAGACACACCGAGTATCTGAAGAGGAATCTTTGGCTACTTTATGAGAAAAATGAAACGTATTCAATCACAGTTTTTTTTCTAGCTTTAGAAAAAATATCTCGCCTAACCATTTGGATTAGATTTGATATAGGTCATCCGAAGAAAAATCATTATTCTCGGAAATCTTCAAATTTCGCCAATTTTGACTTTCCGGTTCAAACTACATATATTTTTTGCAGTTGGATGACCTGGTTGTAATAATTTGACGAAAAAATTCATCAAACTACAAAAATACGAAGAAAAACCTTGATCAAACTACATTCAATGTTTCCTAAAAAAAGAAGAAATCTGCAGAATTCAACATATTCGTTTTCTGAAAATTCGACGAATGTGATGAGCAGTGTGCAATCTCCTATGGAACCTATAAATTAGGGGATAACTCACCTCCATTGAACATTGAATTTTCAGCATAGGTCGAGTTTGAAGTGTGCGGCTGTGGCGCAATGTGCGCAACCGGTTGTTGTTGCTGCTGCTGATAATGATGATGATGATGGTTTTCCATCGAAGTGCTCGCCACATTTCTCATCGATTCAACCTTCTGCGGAGCGGGAGTTGAGGTAGATGCTGTGGTTGGTGGTGGCAATTGATTGGCAAACACATAGACGAGTTCATGTTTCGTTTTTTCGGTGAGCACCTCATCCAACGCCCGATTCGTCGCCATATCTTGAACTTGCAAGATTTGTTGAGCGATGAGGGTCAATAATTGTTGCAAGGGGAGTGGAGTTTCGCGCATGAGTCGAGTGAATGAGCAAGATTCGTTGAAAATTGTTGTTAGTTGTTGTAGCAACTTGCTCTCTTTCCGCTCGAGTTTCATCTTCAATTTCCAGCCTTGATTGTCCGGATCGGTGCTCTCAAAAATAACTCGTCGCGTTTCGCTTCTCAAATGTGTCGTCTCTTCGATTTCCGTTTCAATGTGCCGTCTAGCCGCGTGACAATAAATCGATATCAAATGTTGTGCAACTTCTGCAGGCAATAAAATTTCATCGAATGCTTTTTCAGATATTCCAGTCGTATCTCGAAAACTGAACAAACTTTGCTGAAAAATAAACTTTTTTTTGCGGTTTCTTTGCCAAATCAAACCTTTTCAAAAGCAATTTTGACCGCTCTCGATAAAACCGACAAATAATCGATATCCTTGATAGCTTCGTACATCGACGCCGACCACAACTGAAGTTTCTTGAAGCTCTTCGACGGCTCCAAAATGTCCAACATCTCCTTGATAAGTCTCGCAATATCATTTCCTTCCCGTTTTTTGGCCAATCGTTTACCAAAACAGTCAACAAGAGCAAGGGCTATCTTTTCGAGACAATCCGCGTCTTCAAGCCGCCTGTCGTAGCCGAACTTCAGCTGATTGACAGCTAAATCAATGTCATAAAGACCGAGTTCGAAGAGGCTTTTCAGGTAGCATTCGGCGGCGTTTGACTGTTCTGAAGTTGCAATTCTACTGAATCTGTCTTTGACTGCGTCCGGTAACGAGAGATACAATCCGGAAGGAATCTGAAATAAAAAATGGTTTGAATCGGTTTTCTTTTAAAAAATTTCTCACCTGTAGCTTTGGTCGATTTAACACTTCCGAATACCATGAGAATATCGCATATTTGACCCACCAAGCACAATTATTAAAAGATCTGCTTTCGAAAAAGTCACAAGTAGTCTTCGAAAACTGAACATTCGCATCATTCAATCGTCCACCTAACGACTTCAACGCCTCTCGACAATACTCCGACGTCTCACCGGGTAACGTATCGTACTCAACCATGGTTTCAAACAACAAATGGATAAGTTCCGGTGCTGCTATCACATTTCTAGTCAAATTCGATTGTTTGAACGTTGTCGAAAAATTGAAATTCGCATTTGTTTTGTTGTTCGAATTGTTGGCGAGAAGACGATTCAAGAGTTTCACAAATGTTTCAACAGCTATCGGTGATTGTTTGTTCAGGATTTCTTGTTTCGACAATTGAATGAGTTCGAAGCTTTCAAGAAGAGGATTGTTGTCATCAGCACCTTCTGCTTTAACTTTTCTCGATTTCGTGAACGCCATCGCCAAATACGCCATATTATCCCATTCCGCTGACGTTGTCCACTGCGTTCTACCGATCGCTATCAAACGTTTCAACGTGCTTATAATAAGTGGTTCGGGTTCCGATTGTTTTGACGAAGGAGAGGAGCAAGTGACAACAACATCCAACTTGAACAGGTCCGGAATACTTCGACAAACTTTCACCACCGCCGGCACCAATCCCTTTGTTGTTATGCATTGTGTCATCATTTGATGGAGAGCCGTGGATGGTGTGGCGAGCAAAAACCAACCGAGCTGAATTAGACAAAAAATAGATTTATATTTTTAATAAAAGTGTTTTCTTACATTATGCTTATCCTTTTCAAACTTCTCCGGATTCGCATTGATTTGCTGATGATCACTTGGCAGAGCATTAAGACATTCTGTCAACCTTGTCTGATACGAATCAATAAAGTTCTCCAAATTCGGCAATATTTTTCCCATCAATTTGTATTTGCTGAAGATCTTCGACGCCAACAAGTGCTTTTTCTCCAGTGTTAATAGCAAGTAGAAGTGCCGTAAAATTTCGGTGAACATGTTGAGCTTTGTTTTGTCGAATGGACCTTCCCATACCGAATCCCAAATTTCTATGAAGCTGAAAAAAATACATAATTTTTTAGGGTTAACAAGTTATCAAATCAGGCCTTATTTGAATAAAAACCATAAATTCTGCAGTTCAACAAAAAACAGCATAATTGGTATTTCAGTGCATTGCATTACGCAAATTTTTAAAGCTATCAGAGTTTTTGTAATATTTATTTTACTTCAAAATTCTCGAGAATACTTACCAATCAGTAAGTCGAGATGCTTCATATCCATCAAGTTGAAGATTCGTAACGTCGGTTTCAAGCAGATCCTTCAGCGATTTCAAATCTTCTTTCTTATTCCGGTAATTGATCAGCACCTAGAAATTCACCAAATAATTTTTTTTCAATAAGATTTTTCGATTCTTACATTATCCATTTTCGACACAAACACTTTCTTCTTCCGATCTGTATCATTTTGGGCTTTTTCTATCGCCAAACTTGTCACAACTCCATCTTCTCTCGCAAAGTAGGACGCGTCCTCCAATATGCTCTCCTTCGGCTTCTCCTCTATATCGAAATAGTATTCAAACATCGTCGGCGACATAAACTTCTTCCACAATGGTGAAGTTTTAGAGCTGGCGTACGCTTTTTGAGCATGCGCTTTAGCCTCCGAAAAATATTCGTCCATTTGTGGGTTGCTCAAATCGACGACTGTGTGAATTGTGGTGTCGATATCTTGAAGTATGTCGAAACGAAGGATCACTTTATTGAACATAAGTGGATGAATTCTGTAATAACAAAGGAAATTGTGATGATTCTCAGGATTCAGAAAATCTTACCCAGTTTCAACGATCTTATTACAATCCTTGATGAGATCTGTGAAAATTCCATTGATTGTCGAATAAACAATATCGCGGACTTGATTTACTTGATCTGGATCCTCACAAGCACGTTCGATCACATCTGAAAATCAATAATATTGTTTTGTGGTTTTAAAATGGGATTTTTAGAAAGTTTTGAGGCTTGTTAAGATTGTTTAGTTAATCTGCTGAAATTATTCCTATTTTTGAAAAGCAGTTGGAGCACTTTCCTTCGGATGACTTCATTCTCATGAAATCACAGCTCCTCCGGCAAATGAAAAATCCAAAAAGAGCTTCTGGCTTTTTCTAGAATAAGTTTCGTATAGATAGAGCTGATAGTGTTTTAAAGAGTAATTCAGTAAAATTTAATAAGAACTAATGCGACTATAACGAAAAGTTGAGCAAAATTGATGAAAATCTATCCATTTTTGGTAAAGCTTTGAAGTGAATTGGTGTAAACATGGAATTTTGATGCTTCTCCAGAGAGAATTAGAGAAATTATTTGAAGTTAGCAGTAAATTGAAGAGCTCCTGATGAATTCTGGATATCTCGTTTACCTGAGACATCCATTTTCGAAGGCACAATCCTGTTAAAAACGCAAAAAAAAACTCACCGGAAATTGTTCTTTGACCCGCGAAAAAATATAGAGTAAGATCATTCTTCACATCGTACAAATCCAACGCATTCACCGCCGCATTCGAAAACTTTTCCAACTCGATGAGCGCATTCTGCGCAGCGATTGTTGTTGTCATCACGTGAAGCGAGACGCTCTTTATCAGTTTCTCGATTCAGTTTATCTGTAAGAAAAAAGGAACAGATAGATGAAAATGAACATTTTTTTTTTGAAAGAGAAAACACAATATTTCGAAATGTATTTTTTTGGTTTGTTCGGCCATCCCAAAAAAATAAACAAGAAGAAGTGCATTTGCACTTCCACACTGCAACAAAAGAGAAAAAAAAGAGGAGAATCGTCTAATTTAGTTGATGTATTCTTTGTGTGGTATTAAAGGAACATTCGACACAACAAAAATGAGACTAAAGTAATTATGGCCGCTATTTTTATGCTCTAAAGAAGAGAGGAAAAGACGAATTTACAGCTGCCGGATGATCAAAGGTGCATAATATAAACAATATTTGAAAATTGTGGGTGTTGGAGCAGCAATAATGGGTTAATATTATTTAGATGGATGGAGATTTAGCCTCACACATGTTGCGAAGAGGAAATAACAGATGCAGACATATTCGAAATTCATTGAATAAGAAATTCGTGCACTTTTATGATGGTAGATATGGATGAGCATTGTGAATGAAAAAGGAGGCTTCGTGGAGCTTTTGATTCGCAAAAACCAAGGGATCAGATAAAATTGAGCTTGACCTATGTATAGAAATATTTCCTAGAAAATGATAATACAGTTATAGTTAACTGATGATTATCTAAAAAAAAACTAGTGAACTGACAATAAAAAATATAATTTCGAAAACTTTGCGCAGGTAATTTATGGGAAATGAAATATAAAAAATGTACTGTTGATCGATTCTTTTGGTGGTCGCGGAAAACAATTTATTTCATCAATGATTTATTTTGATGCCTAAAAAATAGGCATAAAAGGGCACAAGCTTGTTCGCTTCATTGCAATATTGTGAAGTTCTCTTGAAAAGCCGAAAATTTTTACGAATAACGGAATAGAAAAAGAAACAAGGACCTTTTTTTTGTTGAATTTGACGAAAAAAAATTCAGAAAATAATTCGATACATAAATGTTTGGATTCAGCATAAAATATTTTCAGAGCCAAGTTTTTTTGCATGATAAAAATTGAATTTTAGGGTTCTACTACCTGCAGAAATCGCTTTGTTCAATTGAAATACATTGAAAACTTACAAACTTTGAGAGGAAAAACGAAAACTTGCGCGAAAATTTTCCGCATGTGGGCAGTGTTGCGTGGGAAAGTTCAAAAAGGTCGCTAATTGTTGGTGTGACAACAGTTTACGAAAAACTGCAGAAGGGAGAGACTCATAAAAGTTCTCCGGAAATTCTAAATTGACTTGAATCGTACTAAAACATGGCGATTCTAGATTAAAAGCGCAACTTTCAGTGTAAAAGTATAAAAACGGTCGATAGACACCAATAAACAAAAGTAAATAAACAAAATAACAAATTTTTTCAAAAGAAAAAATGAATTTATGGCACAATTTTGAGAGATAAATTTGATTCTTACAGTAACATTGTATGAGTTCGAGTGCACTAAATAAACAAATAAATCACTAAAGGATGCAAAAAAAATATATATACATTTCAAATGTCAAAGGGAGAGGGGTCAAAAACAGACGGTTAGTGTTCCTAGAAATCGAACAAACTTTGTGCAGGCGACAAGATACTATCGATCGACGCCACCGTTCCCGGCATTTCTCCAACACAATCCGGAGCTTCGCGACGGTAATTGGGTCGTTCTGGGCGGCCGACGAGACGCACCAAATCGGGATCGGCTTTCGGTGAGAGGAGTCGATAGCCAGGAATCGGACTGCTGATGTCGTCGAGGAACATGCGTTCAGAACGCTCTTCCAACCATCTGAAAGTATAACATTTTATTGGACGTTGAAGTTTTTTGGAGTTTTGTAGAAAAATTGAAAAAAAATCACCTTTCATAATCCATATCGAACTCTTTCATAGTTCCAATTACATCCTTGAAAAAGAACGCAACAACCCGATGAATGAAAATATATTGCATTGGTGTTTCGATCGAGAATGGACGTTTTTGTCGCAAATATTGTACAGCTCTTTGAACTGGATATTTGTAAGTCGGGCCTTTCAACAGACTACAAATCGCGATCTCGGCGGCAACAAGACAAGCGGCTCTCGAAATTCCCAGGTGATCGTGAACCACCACCGGCTTCGTTGTGTTTCTCAGCAAACGGAGAATATTCAATGGAGAGTAGAGGTTCGACGAATTATTCAAATCGCCTTGCCAATGTTCGATGTGACGCTCTTCACGATTTGGACCGATGAGGCGAAGATGGGTAACGCGGAAGAGTGGATCGGGTGCTTGATAGACGCCGTAATTCTCGACGCGAACACCGCCAGACACTTGCACTGCTGGATCCGAAGGAGTTCTCGGCCAATAAACAACACATCGGTCCATTTCTTTCCGACTTGTCAACATCACAATGTACGAGCACTCTTCTTGCCAAACCAAACGCCAGAAATCATCTGAAACAATAACATTTTTATATGTATGATTGAGGGTCAAATTGTCTGCGAAACCTTGAAAATCAGTATTTCAGAACTATTTTAGAAATTCTAGCATTAAAAATTTTTTAATTTTGCAACAAGCTCGAAAAAACTGAGAATTCCAAGAAAAACAACAATTTTGCTTTTTTAATAGTAAAACTTTGACGGATATTATGATGTTTAGTTTCACTTTTTTGACTTGCTCGTAATCCGAATATTTTTTTTTCAAAAATAAACTCACCGACAGTGTTATCCATTGGAGCTTGTGTCAAAATGAACTCATTGAACAATGGTCCTCCCGACACCCGATTGGCATGAATGAAATCGTTCATTCCAGAATTTTTCGGGAATTCGAGACAAACTCTTGTCGAATCTTTACAATGAACTCGCTCGTTCCGGCATTTGGCCTTATTCTGATCTGATTCGGCGTGAGAGAACGGGATATGATTGACAGAATTGTCGAGGATTTCGAAACGTCTCTCCATTCCTCCAATAATTGTTGACACATACTTGGCTTTTCTCGCAGCTCCAAACATTCTTTTTCCGATTCTAATGTTGTTGTAGACTGAAGATAATAAATAAATTAGTGATTTTATGATTAAAAAAAACATACATTGACCAGCAACACGATGACGATCACAATCGGCAAGAATGCTCGCTCTAAACGCTTGAATTCGCTTTTTCATTGTCGTCGAATCCAAATCATGAAGAGCATATTTCGACAATTCATCATTCTTCATCGCATCGGGATGAATGGAAGAAATCCAAGTACTCGACTGGTCTTTTGACATCAATCTCATGAGTAAAACTTGATTTCTGGCCGATTGCAAATCAATTCGATGATCGGTGAAAAATTCCGAACTAATTCCAAACTTCTCACAAATACTCTTCAACGGCATAACCCATCCTTGTCCATTGATCGGGCGCTTTGGTTTTTGTCCATTTTCATCGCGACGAATGTAAATGTCAGTGTATTTGCCTTTCCACTTCGTATCGAATCTGCAGAGAAAAAAAAAACATTTCTTATAAATGGAATTCTAAAAGCTTACTTTCTAGAGAAGAGTAATTCTTGAGTGACTTCGGTGTCTTCGTAACTTTTGCGGATGAGATTGGCCATCGCTTCTTTCGTGATTTTCTTATCACTTTGTGTTGTTGTAGCGATACGAGAATCCGGTGAAGAAGCAATTTTGTAGGCTGCATGAAGTGAAAATGCTCCTGGTGATTGTGTCGTTCCAAGAACATTGTTCTTTTGCTCCAGGATTTTCTTCGTTTTTTCCACTAATCTTGGCTCCATATCCATTGCAGTTCTCGCTGCGAAAACCTTCATTCGCACATTTCCCAAATGCCCTTTAGCTGTTTCAATGTCGACAAGTTCTCCAGCCATCGCATTTTCTCCATTTTTCTTTACCGCGGACACAAGACAATCCAATGCTCTCGATTTTTTGAGCTTTGATGGAGCAACAGCGGCAGTTGGAGCTCCGCGTGGAACTTCAATCTCGTCTTCGGCAGAGAAAACATCTTCTGGCGCAACGACGCTATTCTTGCGATCCTTTTGTGCCAACTTCTTGACTTTACGACGAAAACTTTTGCTAAGCGTCGAGTCGCTGTTGTAACGAGCGTTCATGCGATATCGCCCTTTTTGTTGTGGATAATCAACCAACAGCTCTCTGAAAAACAAATCATTTTCAAAAGAAAATTGCTTATTTAAAACTCACAAATTGTTGTCTTCTTCCGACATCGATTCTTCTTTGCCGGAGCAAAAACTTTGCAACGACGTTGCTCGACTTCTTCCTCCATTTGCTCTCTGAAAATAGATTTTCTTTTTAAAACATACTAAAATAAGAAATAAACTCACCAGAGCTACAATATGTTCGCGAGCTAATAACTCGCCATTCATCGTCATCACAACCAGCAAAAAGTGAAAATTTTCACAATTTTGGGAAGAAAAAAAAATGACGCAAATTCGAAAATTCGCGGGAACGAAAATACAATTTTATGTGTTTGGTCTTGCAGCGAGATAAACAAATATGCATATGTTCCTTGAATACCGTACATTAAAAATTTTTAATAAAAAATATTTCTTGCGAAAAAGTCATGTATTCAATTCGAAACTAAAACTAACCAGAGCTACAATATGTTCGCGAGCTAATAACTCGCCATTCATCGTCATCACTGCCCAGAAAAGAAGGAATTTCCGAGAAAATGAGAAAAATTTTCTTGAAACATTTTGGGTTTGAAACATGTCAATAAAAATGTTTTCACAAGAAAATAAAGTTTTCGAATTTGAAACACACTTTCTGCTACGAAAAAATAGAAATTATGCACTTTGATTTAATTGTGTTTGCACACAATGACATTTCGCGTAATGTTCCTTTGGGAAATGTTACTGTAATTTATCTGAAATTTGAAAAGAACCCTTTCATTTCAGTAGTATAACTATTATGAGATTTTTAGTGAAGAAAGGGAATTTAAAAAAAACTACTATTTTTAAAATTATATTTATTACTATGTATCCAGGAACACATAAAACAAATGTTTAAACTGGTAAAAAGTAGCTTGAGTTCAGTTCAAAACCGAGAGAAATGTTGCTGAATCGCAAACTGATGTTTTCCACATTTTGAGTGTCTTTAATGCAAAAACAGTCAAAAAATGTTTGAATCGATGGACGAACTTTGCCGGCGCATAGGCCACGAAAAAATTCTCAGCCACAAGATGTGCAGTAAAGCGCGTGTTTTTTATTCAAGTTCGAACAAACTTGTAGTCTGGGCTTCTCAGAGATCAATTTTTATCGGCAAAATTCAAGTCTGCATTTGGTATAAAAAAACTAAACGATAAATATACCGAGTTTATTCTGAATATGAGGCCATCTTTCGTAGAAGAGTGTCTCTATCATATCTCAGCCATTCCCAATTTAATGATTTTTTTGAGAAATGTATTCTTTGTTAGTGTGCTGATACTGCTATTTTAAGTTATGAAATTGTTAACTCTTCCGGAGCCTTATCGAAAATAAAAATGAAACTACTAGAAAAAAAGTACCTTTATATGAAGGGCTCTAGAAAACATGGAAGTGACAATAGAAGGGCATGGCCGTTATATAAGTTCATGGCTGCAAGAACTCCTCCCAAACCTCTAAAAATCTCCTTTTTATCATTCCAAACGTGCTCGAATCCGCCACGCCTTAGCCGGCATCGCTTGGCCAATGGTCCAAGCTGGAACATCCACAATGATGTCCATCTCAGTCCTAGCCCTCATCCACGCCTACATGGTCCAAGTCTTTGTCAAAGTCGTCGTCCTCGTCATCTTCCTTGGAATGATTCATGGGCTCGTCGTCCTCCCCGTCGTCTTTGCCCTTCTCCCATTCTCAAAGACATCCGGTCCACAAAAGAAGAAGATTGCTCCAATGCATCATGAAAATATTCATATGGCTGGACCGTGTCCGGAGAAACAACAACCAAAAGATTGAAAAGATTAAACTCGATCATATTTGAAAATTTTTACGGGTTGAATTGTGCAATTTATTATTGATTTTTTGAATATTTTTTATGTCCCAAACGAAAATAAACAACTCATAGTTAATCAACAACATCATTTATTAATGAAGAAATCCATGGGCTCAGCGAGCAAGACGATCGATGCGCGAGAAAGTGCCACGGGCAACAACGACATCCATATACACAACCATATGAATCATTTTTAGAGAAGAGAATAAGAAGAATATAATTTCAGAATGATTTTAAAGGAAACGTTTTTTAAACTCCGCCCTTTATTCAAGGGCTAAGAGGCGTGGAAGAGACGTAGTTTGTTTGTTCCATCACGTCATGTCAGCGCAATGAAAAACAGCAATTTGCGAGGTTGAGAGAGACGCAGAGAAAAGTTCTCCGAGAGAAGTACAAGAGTGAAAATTCCCATGGCCGACTGGTTAACGGGCGCGTCTTTGAATCGAACGACGGCGTCAAGCTCTGGTTCGATTCCCCCANAAACAGCAATTTGCGAGGTTGAGAGAGACGCAGAGAAAAGTTCTCCGAGAGAAGTACAAGAGTGAAAATTCCCATGGCCGACTGGTTAACGGGCGCGTCTTTGAATCGAACGACGGCGTCAAGCTCTGGTTCGATTCCCCCACGCGCCAAAACTTTTTTATTATTTTTCTTTTTTTTTTCAAATTACATTTTTACAACGTTCTCTTGTCAGATACTAAAAATTACACTCTCGCAAATGTTTTGAATACATTTTTGAGTTTCGAAAACACATTAAACTTTAATTTGAAAAAATAAAATTTAAAAAAATAAAAAAGTTTATGGCGCGTGAGGGGATCGAACCAGAGCTCGGCGCCGTCGTTCGATTCAAAGACACGCCCGTTAACCAGTCGGCCATGGAAATTTTCACTGTTGTACTTCTCTCGGAGAACTTCTCTGCGTCTCTCTCAATCTCGTCAATTGCATGCTGACATGACGTGCATGCAACTACAAATTTTTGCAGGAAAATTAAAAATGATGATGATTTGGAGAAGAAATAGGTGTATTATGGGAATCGTGGGAAATTTTTAGAATCGGTCATTTTGACATCAAACTTTTGGAAACTTGGGATTTACAATTAACCGCGTTCGACTTACAAGACATCTATGAATCTTTGAAATCCAAAACTGGTACCAAAATAGATCTGTGCTCCATTGATAAATTTGTGTGCTCCATTGATAAATTGTGTGCTCCATTGATAATGTCAAGTTTTGTGATCTCAATGGTATTGTTCATTTCAAAATTGGATTCTACAGTAACCTCGCTATTAATGACTCATTCGAGCCAAGCTTCGGATAGCTTGAACCCCTGAGCAGTTCAGTACCAAGCAGGAAATCAAAAATGAGATTAAGACACAGAAAGATACTGGTTTTGTACCTGAATTAACGCAGCATCCTAATCTAAATATCAGTTTCAGCTATTTGAATATTCCATGAAAATATTGTTATTCCAATTTTTGAATGCTTATATTAACAGTGATAACTTGTGTATCCAATAGGTTTTGTCGATTTCTAATAGTATCGATTTTAAATTTGGGTGTTGCTTTAAGATCTCGTGGGGACGAGAAGCACACAATTTTGATTTTTCAGCCTGAAGAAAATTATTACTCTTTCAAAAATCGTATTTCCCGGCCAACCCAGAACTCCATTTCTATCTCGATCTCGAGAAAAAATTCAAAAAAAAAATAAGAAAAAGAATTGGTCATCATCAGGATCTGAACCCAAGACTAACAGGAGTTGACATTTCTTATCTTGCCAGATCGGACGCAATGCACTGTTGTCAATTGAGTGAACAGAAAATGTTCTACAAGATTAGATAACGTGGGAATTCCTTATACCCCCCCCCCCCTTAACTGGACTTGATCATCTATTGAGAGAATGGGCTTCCCTATTCTTGATAAGTGACGTGTCCTTTTTGCAGTTTTGTTTTTTTGTTCTTGTAGCTACAATTTTATCTGGAACTCCATGGTTGCAATTTCAAAATAAACTACAAATGAAAAATTATGATGAATTTTCTAATTTGTTTCAGAGTTATGAGTAAGAGAATGCTGTATTTCAAAATATAGGTGAGCAAGTTGACCTCAATTTCGAATATGTCTTTCAGAAAGTACTTTTCAGAGTCATGTGTTTTGACCTCCAGATCTTGATCGTTTATTTTTATGCATTTTAATAGCAACCCCCTAGAGTTCAACAAACCAACCATTTTCTCACAATACATCAATTTCAGAACACAAATCCCATTCTCTTCAACATTCAGCATACACTTCCGGACCACCTGCCCATTGTCAAAAATGTCAGTTTTTTTTTTTCATTTTTTAGGATTATTATTTATAAATATACAACTTTTTGTCTTATTTTTTTCACACGATAGTTCACTAGCTGACGTGTGTATACTTATTTACTCGTAAAATGAGGCAACGTGTGACTTTTTCGGGGAACTCAGAAGGATACATATTAGAATCCAATAGCTCAGAATCTTACAATTCAGAAGGTTCTATCCTAGTGTAGTGGTCCTAAAAAAGCCTCCATGATTTTTTTTCAAAGAATAAAATCAAAATCCCCAGATAATACTTTTGTCGGTGTCAAAAACAAATTCAAAAAAAGTTATATAAAATCTTACTAGGATAGAATCATTCAGAATCCCAAAGTTTAGAATCCCATGGGTTCCAGTAGATTTTTAATAAATTTGCAGTTCCCCAATGGACCTGTGAGCAGAGTTCTGGGTCATCAAATATCCAAACATAATTTTCCGAAATTCAAAATGTCACAGATCATAACACATTCCATGTATTTATTATTTTCGATATACCTAGCAAGAATACAAATTATTTTCTCGAAACGAAAACTTTAAATACAAAAATACTAATTGATGACGATACTCAAAAGCTACAAATATGTACATTTTTCGAAAATTTTCTAAACTTTGAGAATATTTCAGAGTACTACTGGATGGGGGTTGTGAGCTGGACCATGTACAGAGTTAAAGTCTACTTGAGAGTATACTTGAACTTTTTTTTTCAATCTAGGCTATTTTCCTCCTAAGAGAAAAGAGAGACATTTATGTATTTTTTGTGATTTATAACTTTTTCAGACATTTTGGGTGCTATTCGTTTTCATAAACATTTTTTTCGCTGCTCTCCTCCCCGCCGACTAACTTTTGGCGTCTTCCAAACAAAACTTGTTCTACTCCGCGCTTTTTTTCTATTTCATGATTTTTATTTCCGCCTTCAGAAGAAATAATATAATACCTATTTATATCCATTTACTGGAAATTGAATTTGATTCGTGAGATCAGAAAGGGTCTGAGAACTTAGATATGGGTTGTGGGTTACTGTAGTTTCGTTGAATTTGAAGAAGCAGAATTTTTCAAGGGTTATTCGACCCGTAGAATTTGATTCTGATATCAAAATCAGCCAGAAATTCGATATATATCGAAATAATTTGACGCTATCGATAGAGCGCGTGTTACAGACTAAATTTTAACTAATATACTGTTGGGTAAATTGTCATAGCTCCGCTCAGAATGCTCCGTTTGGCATCATATTTCGAACAATTGTGCTCAAAGGTATCAGCAATGTGCTCCAGGTTTTGTAGGATGATATCTGGGAAAATATAAATCTAAAGTTTTTTTTTTTCAAAAAATTTTGTGATTTTGGGGATTGGTTAACACTACACTTCAAATTTTGAAAACAAAATATCCAGTAGATTCACAAATTTTAAAATTGCATTGCATTTTCAATGTATCAGAGTATCAAAGAAAATCTGCCAAAAGTCATGAAACATTTCAGAGAAACAATTTTCAGATTTGTATTTTTCCAGACATCGTCTTGCAAAAACTGGAGCACATTGCTGATACCGTTGAGCATAACTATGCAACATATGAGGCCAAAATAATCATTTTGAGCCGAGTTATGACGATGGCAAAATTCAATCTCTGTTGATAACTGCATATTATCTCGATCAGAATCAAAAAAAAAATCTCGAATTTTTCGACGGGACTTATATCATTCGATAGATGTTTTCATGCTGAGTAACCTCCTTTTGTTCATTTTTGCGGAACGGATACCCTAGTGCATAATTTTCAGACCTAAAGCTTTTAAATTGAAAATACAAATTGAAAACCCATGAAAAACTAATGAAAATGGGTTGGTTTAATATGCTATAGGGTAAATTTTGCCCCTGAAAACATCTAGATAGTTTATTTAGCATGAAAATAAAAAATTACAGCACTTTCAGCAAATTTTCAATTAGACATCTATGATTAAAAAAAAATGAAAAACTGATAGATAGAAATAATAATAATAATAAATTTGAAAATAATGAAACAATATTTACAGCAAAAATATTTTCAGCCCAATTATGAGATTTTTGATGAAAATGAATATTCTGAGGCTATTTTTCACCCTTGATTACCTTATAATTAGGCCCTATAAAATCCTTAAAATTGCTTCTATACAGGGCTGTTCGGTTTCTCACATCAAACTTTTGGGCTGAAATTCCAGCCTCAGGATTATCGTTTTGCAAAAATGAACAACGAGAGGTTGATCAGCGTCCAAAAATCTATAGGTTTGAAAAATTACACCTGGAGCTCGAAATGGAAGAGAATAGGGTGGCCTAGAAACCGACAACGTGCAATCACGCTCCATTGAAGTTTTTGAATTCAAATTTTTGTTTTTTTTTTAACAGTTTTATCAATTTTTTGGAGAAACCAACGTTTTTACTACATGAAAACACTTATTTATTTGTTTTCATAATATACCTATTAAAATGCGTTCAAAAAACAAAAATTTGAATTCAAAAACTTCAATGGAGCGCGATTGCACGTTGTCGGTTTCTAGGCCACCTTTTTCTCTTCCATTTCGAGCTCCATTTCTATATTCTATTTTTGTTCTTTTTTCACGTCTTTTTCATATAAGAGCGTTTTTTACAAGTTTTTATTGTTTCACTATACCTTAGAATATTGAGTACTATCAGATTACATACATATGTTCCGATCCTGGCCGGGTCATTTAATATTCTAAAAATGTTTCCAATCTCCCATTTTCCCAAGAGCGTGTGATTTTTCCCTGATTTTTGAACCGTTTTTCAAGAATTGCAAACCACCTGCTCTATTCATTAATTGTTCTCAGATTTTTTAACCTATAATTTTAGTTAGCGAAAACTAGAACTTGCTGCTCGAAAATATTTTCCCTTTTTCCCCCTCGAAAAAGCCAAAAATCAAGCTCCACCTCTTCGCTTGTGCTCTTTTTGTCTGACTTTGATTTTTCAGCCATTTTTCTCATGTTTATAACCTATTTTGATAAACAATATTCGATAGATAATGGAACTTGGAAGTATTATTTTTATGTTTTTCATTTTCAAATATTATTGACGGTTTTTGTGTGAGTTATATTAATATTAATATATTATATATATACTAATATTATTAAATATATTAATAATATTATAATATTTCAGAGTTCTATATTATTTATTAAATGTATACATTGATGTACTAAATAAGCAATATCGAACAAATATTGAAAGAATACATCATTCGATATATCTTCCATGTATAACTGGACATATTCTATGTATGGTACAGAAGATTTTATTGATTTTGGATGTACCTGAAGGTATGTAATACACGAGTTTTTCTCCCAAAAAATACTTAGTTTTTGATCCCTATTTTTCGCATAGCTACTATCAAAAATCGATCATATACAATTAAATCAATGGGTTCGAAAATATACATATATGTGCTATAGCCGAAATTTATGAAGAAAAAATTCATTTTTTTTTCCATAGAACAGGTTCTATTCATCAAGTGCTTCTAGGGAAAATATTATTCAATTATCACCTGGAAAAATCAAATAAGAAATGCAATAGTGATAAAAATAGATGGTGTTTGCACACAAAACACCCAACTTGACGTAAATGTGCACAAACCGTGGTGCGAGTAAATTACGCAAGCGGTAAACAATTAGGCTTTGTTTATTTAAGAAGTTGTGAGATGTTTTTCAACTTCTGATTTTTCGATTTCTCGATTTATAGTCAGTTTTTGTTTTTGTTTTGAATGAACATCAGAAGAATACAATATGGAACATCGACGATTGAAGACACCCAGTCAATTGGTTAACAAAAATTCTCCACCTGAAATTTCAAAATCAATCAAACAAACAAGCTTGTTTTCTCCACTGAGAATTCATTTGCACTAGGGTATGTGAACATTTACGTCAAGTTGTGTGTTTGTGTGCAAACACCATGAAAATGAGGCAGATTACGGCGACTTTGAAAAAAGGGTTTTTCCTTGGTAAAATAAAACATTTTTGAAAACGTGTTTCACACATTGAAAACTCATGAACAAAAACGTTGTAATAAATTTTGAAAAAAAATGATTTTCAACTGTCTAGGTGTCTTTAGGCTGGTTCCTAATCGATCAATAGGTTCCAAAAATAGGTCCTTATAGATCAATAGGTTTCGAAAATAGGTCCTTATCGATGAATAGGTTCCAAAAATAGGTCCCAATCGATCAATAGGTTCCAAAAAAGGTTCCAAAAAGAGTTAATTGATTCCAGGTATTGACCCATCCAACCAAGTCTTCTACTACATCTCCCTATCCCGTGCCACCGTCTGTTTCCCAGGTTTCTACTGTATCCTGGCCCTGGTCGCTGAACGATCATTCGCCACCTATTTTCTCAACGACTATGAACGAAATCAACGAAGTTGGCTGGTTTTTATCATTTTGTCCGTGATTTATGCAGTCGCTTTTGTATCGGCTATACACTTTCATAATAGTGAGTTTGTTTTGAAAAAAAAAAAAACAAAAATCATTTTTGTGGGTTGAAAATAGATTTTTTCGCTTGAGTTCAGGTGCTTTTTTTTGGACTTTTTTTTAGTAACATGCAAATTACGCTTGACGAAGCGTGTTTTTCTTTTCATTAAGAAAAAATGTATATTACACATCAAAAGCAATTTTTGAAAATCAAACATCAAATTTAAAGGTACAGGGGTGAACAAAATCGTGGTAAGACTCACTTAAACAATCTTCAAAAGTCAATATGTCCCTTTAAAGTATGGTGATCTTTGAAAAATAGAAGATCTCAAAAATCTCTTGGTCAATGAGTACAGTGATTTAAAGGAACATATCCGTTTTTGGTAGAAATACTCTAGTGGGTCTTACAACGCTACAGCAGTTTCATTGATTTTGCTGATTTTTGAGCGCGTTTCATCAGTTTCAAAAAAAAGCAAGATATAAGACCTCAATCTGTACCTTTAAATAACAGTACTCATTGTTTTGAACGTTTCATAAAGAAAAAACCAAATAAAAAATAAAAAAGTCCCTCGGTGAGCACAGTAATTTAAAGGGACATACCTAACTTCGAGGGTTCTACTATTGTGGGTCTTACAGCGATGTTGCTTGTTTTTTATGTGATTTTCACTGTGACACATAACACAGTAATATGAGAAAAGCGCGGTGAGACCCACTACTGCTGTACCTTTAAAATCGATATGTCCCTATAAATGGCTTTTTTTTTGTTGATAGAACTATCGTAGTGGTCTCACAACGCTTCTGCCAATTCTTAATTTTTGCTGATTTCTGTGCGCGTTTCTTGTGATACCGCACAAGTTCGTGGTAAGACCCATTACCTCTGTAACTTTAACAATCGATATGTTCCTTTAAAGTAAAGTCTCAAAAACTTTACAAAAAACAAGGTTATCAATAGAGCGCGCTTTGTCGATTCATTTTTTGAATGAAATTAAGATGGAAACTTTGTCGTCAAGTGACTAAGTTCTCTACGTGTCCCTTTAAAACGTGTAAAACGAATAAAATGTTTCTTTCCAGCATCCAACACCATCCCCAACGTGATAATATTCCTCTTCCTATGCTCCCTCGGCGTCATAGCCAATGAGATCAACTTCCGACTTAATAGAAAATACTACAAACGCTCACATCGTCTCGATGGAGGTGGATATTCTTTAGGTCAACGCTACCAAATTGCAGAAAATATCCGAATTTCTCAATTTTTCAATCATTTCGCAAAAAGTGTGGCGTTTTTCACAACCGTTGGACCATTATGCTTGCTCCTTGATAACTTTGATATATCAATTGATTGGAAGAATTTCAAAACTGTCGTTTTTGATTTTACGGTGCTGATGTGAGTCACTTTTTCGAATTCTATGAATATCCTTCATAATTTTTAGGTATGCGTACGTCACCCCTTATGTTGTCTATTATTATAATCCAAAGTACCAAACACGTATTCGTAGAATGTTCAAAAGTGTTCGAATAAATTATGGGGCTGCTAAAGTGTTGCCGTCGAAGTCGTTGGATGAGCAAAGAGCACAGGTTTATGATACGTTTGGGAATCAACTGGTTTTTGATAATTCTACACAAACACTCACTTATTTTCAACAATTGAATCAGTCTTGGAGATAAATTTGTTATTTGTTGTCATGAATTTATGGACTTGATAAGGACTTTTTTTTGGAACTTCAACATGAAAGTTTTTCAACATCTCTCTCTGTCTCTCTGTCTCTCTGTCTCTCTGTCTCTCTGTCTCTCTGTCTCTCTGTCTCTCTGTCTCTCTGTCTCTCTGTCTCTCTGTCTCTCTCTGTCTCTCTGTCTCTCTGTCTCTCTGTCTCTCTGTCTCTCTGTCTCTCTGTCTCTCTGTCTCTCTGTCTCTCTGTCTCTCTGTCTCTCTGTCTCTCTGTCTCTCTATCTCTCTCTGTCTCTCTGTCTCTCTATCTCTCTCTGTCTCTCTGTCTCTCAATGTTATTTGTTTCTTCAATGAAAATTCAATCCATGTATGTATGTAGAGTCCAAAAGATATAGTATGCGAAGAAAAATGATTTTAAATTTTTTTGTTTTTCTGAAAAATGGTAGGTATTGTGACGAAAAGATTATTAATTTGTTTATATTTTCTTCTTCACTGAAAACTCTTTCAAAAAATTGTTTAAAAACTAGGTTAAATTTGCGCATTTGAAACCAAGATTCATCGACAAAAAAATGTCACTTTTTCAGGCTTTTTGCTATTGAGATTGCAGGAACAAATGTAATGCATTCAGCTTCAAAGGCTCTCGTCTTAACCATATCATAAAAAAATTAAAAAGTTATCCAAGTTTTAATATTATTATTGACCAAGTTTTTTTTTTCCATTTCATATGATAATTTACATATTTTATTATAAATCTTTAGACAACTATTTTTATTTCTAATTGCATTCCAATTTTTTGTCTGTACACTAAATTATAGATCTTTAAACATCTTTGAAAATTTGTTCGTAATATCTGGTGCACTACAGTAAACTATTTGAAGGGAGGCGATGAAATTGCACACATTCATCAAATGTGTGCAAACACCATTCTATTCAGGTTCACTGTATTTTTCAACAAGCGAGTGTGTTTCTTTTTGAAAACATGATCTTCTCGCTTACATTTTTTTATTAGCAAATGTTATACACTCAATGTGTTGAGAAACATTCGACTATCATTGCAAGACCATATACCAAACATTTGGTTTTGTCTTGTGTGTCACCCGCGAAATTTCGCATATTCCTTTTTTTTCTGTTCCCGAGTTTTCAAAAATATCTCACTATTCTGCATTTCTATTCCACCCACAAAAGGATGTGATGACGATGAATGGCGAGTTATTAGCTCGCGAACATATTGTAGCTCTGGTTAGTTTATTGATTATTTTGCTATGATTCAAAAAGAAAATCATTTTTCAGAGAGAAAATGGATGAAGAAGTCGAGCAACGTCGTTGCAAAGTGCTCCGGCAAAGAAGAATCGATGTCGGAAGAAGACAACAAGTTGTTCGTATGGAATCAATAATACCATCTTGAATAAGGATTTGTTTTTCAGAGAGCTATTGGTGGATTATCCACAACAAAAAGGGCGATATCGCATGAACGCTCGTTACAACAGCGAGCACCATTGGAACAAGAGAAGACTTCTTCAAATCGAAGATAGAGGAAGTTCAGAAAGGGAATCCCGGATTTATTGTTGTTTTTATAACATGAAATGATTCGTTTTCAAAATATGGTCAAATTGTGAGTTCTTTTGAATTTTGTTGGGCGATAATTTTATTATTTTCAGTTGACGAAACAAAATAATAACGTTTTTTTTCAACCAGTAGGAGGACATAAAGAAATCATGGATCTTCTCGAAAACCACAAAGTCATGTGAGCAAATCTCAGTGTCTGATTGTAAATTTCTCATGTTTGTTTAACCTATTTTTTTAGTATTGTTTGATCATTAATGTTCGATATCATATGAAAATAACTTTATCAAATGCAGTTTGTTTTTTGTAATTACGGCCATACAGCCAATGTTTTGGATATTATAAGAAAACATCCATTAAGTGAAATGCTCTCTCTTTCGATGTTCTTTGCTTCATTTGAGAATATCGAGAACACAAGTCTGGAATTATCGCAAACATTCTCAGTGGGTTGTACGTCTTCATTGGTGAAGTATATGGCTGTGATGCAAACTAATAGGTCGTTTCCTTGCAAAATCTGAAATATCCTGTATGTTTTACTTGATATCAATTTGAAAATTATATTGTACACACTTTTTGAGTATGACTGCCCATTTTGGCTACATATCATGGATCCATAGTCTTCTTCTGTCTTTTTTTCAAGAAGCGAAATTGCCTATTTCTAATGGAAAAATAATGTTTCACACAATTCGTCGGGGAAAACAATTCTGACTAATTGAATGGGAAGAGCAAAAGTGGTGTAGGTGACGATAGTACAAGGCAATGGTGTGAAAAGCAACAAGATAAATGGTAAGAAGGTCATCGATAATTGGGAAAATCAATTTTTTACACTCCGCAATACTTCTAGTGACTTCCTGAGAAAGACATATCTGTTATAGTACTCTTTGGAGTAAAGGAATTGTTTTCCAATAATTTGGAAACCGATAGAGGAAGATCGTTTATCATAGTTTCTACATTTCCTTCTGAACTTTTTTCTGTTCATCATAGAACCGCAATAGTGAACAGATTTTTATTCAAGCTAAAAACGTTTTGAACCTTTGAAGCAATACCTTGAGTTGAAATGGATATTAATTTTTTTTTAACTTGTTGGAAATACGTAGAAGTATGATAAATAAGTATTTTTTAAACTAAAATTTGAAGTTTCTGAAAATATCGTTAGTAATGTAACACAGGCAAAAAAAAAGTATCTTTTTTTTTACCGCGGTTTTTTAAGGCGGTGTTTGCACAAAATTGCGCGAAATTCAAAATTGACTTTTTTTTGTTTTTTTGTTCCAGATGAGTGTAAATAAGACTAAGAGGCAAGAAGAAGTCATCGTGGGAAGTGGGAGAGACTGGCATAACATAAACTGGCACATTTTACGACCTTACAGAAAGAATATTCCATGTTTCACAAAATTTGGCAAAAAATGGAAAAATAACGTTTTGTGTGTAATCTGAACAGTTTTGGAGAACAATTTTAGTGTATTGGTTATAAATCGGAATATATTCTTTATTTTCCACACCAAATCAACGAGTTTGTGGATATTTAGCCAATAATATCACGAAATATTTTAAAAATTTAAAAAATGTTCTCCCGAAAACTGTGCGGCAAGAGCGCACATTTAGTGTGCGGACCATTGCCATTTTCAGACGCGACATTCTCCTCCCATTTTTGCAGAAACATGTTTTTTATTTTGGGAAAGTCCGTAACTAATTTTTTCTGAAGAAAAAATACTTTTTTTTCACTGTGTGTAATTTGGCAGTGTTAACTTCAATTTCCGTAAAGTTTTGACAAGTTTTATTGGTATCGTTGTTTAGCTTAGGATGTTGCTTTATATATGTGGGATCCACCCAGTTCACTAAACTCGCAGTTTTCTCAATAGGATGAAATAAAATGAAATTGAAAATGAAATTATATTTCAATGAAACTGTTCAATATGAATTCCAGGTTTCACGTGTTTCAATTTAAATTTAACAATATTCAAAACCCAATTTTCAACAAAATCGATTTTTTAAATTGTAACGACAGTAACCTGTTGTATATTATGTTTTTATAGTTATTGATCGTTGAGTGAGCAACACAGTATGGCGTCATATTTAAGTACTCTTAATGACATCAAGTGGGTGGAGTGCGAGAAATCTTGCCAAGTATAAGAACACATTTATTGCTGTTATTATTACTCGCCTACCTGCCTATTTTTTTATCCTTTTTATTTAGAATTCTTTGTTGCACAGGAACACTTTTTGTCAGTAGACATACAACGCTTTTAGTTATTTTTCCTCTAGTGTTTTTCCTCTAATGCACTTCGTTCCGATTATGATTCTTCCTCTAGATATCTCTTAATGTTTTTCGTTTGGATATCAATTTTCATCGAATGGTTTTTTTTCGGATTTTATTTGAGGCTCTGAGTTTTAAGGTAAGATTGTGACAATTAATTCTCATGAAGCCAGTGGTAAGACACTATCTGCTGAAAGAAGTCAAGTTAGAAAAAAGGGTCAGATTAATATTTTCTCACTTCGATGAGAAAAGCCTAGGTGAAAATGGGATACTTTTGGTATTTTCAGGATTTTTTCAGATTAATTTTCAGTTAAAACATTGCTATTTTTCAAGCTTATGGTTTTTATGGATTGTAGGCATTTTTGTATGAATTTCGATTAAAAACTTCACATGGCTCTAATGTAGGCTAGGCTACGACAGTAAATATCAGCATCAACATTCGAAAAACTGAGAATATTTTTTGAATAGCATTCATGAGAATCTATTACACAATTTCAATAACTTTATGGAGTACATCATGTTCTACAAAACATGGCACCTTTTAGCAGAGTCGGAAAACCTATTTTCTTCATCAAAATTGTCACAGAATATTAAAATTTGACGCCTCACCAGAAATCCAAAAGAAAAAAAAATGTTTAAGTGAAAATTGATATCCAAACGAAAAACATTAACAAACATTAGTAATGGTTCCCGTTTTGGGCAACCAAAGAGCAGACTGTTGATAAATATTCAATTTAGGCTTGATTTCAAACCTTTCGATGAGTTTCTCACTCGAACACCAGTATTAACACCAAATTTATTCGGTGCAAACAACAAATACACAAAAGGAAACGAAAACAAACTTAAAACAAGTTTCAGGAGAAGTTTCTCTCTAAAAATAAAATTTAAAAAACCTAGTGTGCGTCAGCAAAACCGCGTTATACGTCAGTGATGCGGGGAGTGACGCATTGTGTGTGTCGAGAAGTCTTCTTCACCTTTGGGAATAGCTACTCATTGTAAGAGAAGTCTAGAGGAAAAATCATAATTGGAACGAAGTACATTAGAGGAAAAACATCAGATAAAGAATCATTGACCTACCTTCTAGTTGTATAAAACTTCGCAAAAAGGTGTTAATTCTCAAATCTCTAATATGCAAAGTAAACCAGTCATACGTTCATAATCTTATCAGTGACTATGTTGATAAAGTGTTATCTGCAACACGTATTGCTACAGTTTTTTTTGTTGCATAATTTGAATTTCACACCTTCAGCAGAATCAGCATACGTTGCAAAACACATGAATTGTTTTTTTTTTTCATTCAAAGTTTTTTTGGATCATAGAATTTAAATTTGTGACGAGATCGAGAGAAAAAGTTTTAAAAAAGCTTGGGGCTTTGGATTACCTAGGAGATGAAAAAAAACACCAGAATTTTTTTTTCATCAGAAATCTTGAAATAAACTTGTAAACTTAAAAAGTTAAACTCATTAGGAAAAGAAAAATAACAGAACGTTGTAATACAAATTTGAAAATTTAATTATCATTTCTTTAATCACCTTTTTCATCTTTTTGTTTTTATATCATACAATAGTCACGCCATGTCAGCATGCAATTGACGAGATTGAGAGAGACGCAGAGAAAAGTCCTCCGAGAGAAGTACAACAGTGAAAATCTCCATGGCCGACTGGTTAACGGGCGCGTCTTTGAATCGAATGACGGCGCCGAGCTCTGGTTCGATTCCCCCACGCGCCAAAACTTTTTTATTATTATTTTCTTCTTTTTTTTTTCAAATTACAGTTTAAATGTGTTTTCGAAACTCGAAAAAAAACTCGAAAAAAAAATGTATTGAAAATATTTGCGAGAGTGTATTTTTTAGTATCTGACAAGAGAACGTTGTAAAAAATGTAATTTGAAAAAAAATAAAAAAGTTTTGGCGCGTGGAGGAATCGAACCAGAGCTCGGCGCCGTCGTTCGATTCAAAGACGCGCCCGTTAACCAGTCGGCCATGGAAACTTTCACTGTTGTACTTCCCTCGGAGAACTTTTCTCTGCGTCTCTCTCAGCCTCGCAAATTGCTGTTTTTCATTGCGCTGACATGACGTGAGTGATATTTTTAAGTTTTTTTTAATCATGGTTTAAGTGTATTTTTTCCATTGAACTTTGAGATTGAAATTCACACGTTTGTAGATCGTGATTGATGAAAATTTATTATAGGCTATCCAGAAATGTAATGAATTGCATAGTTATTGTGGGAAATATTCACATTTTTCTCACAACACTCCTTTGCCCGATGATAGCCTAATGGCAGCACAAGTTCGAATCCGCTGTAGCAATCTTCAATTTTTCAGGAAGCAATCCAGAAAATTTGGGTTTCTCCATAGCATAGGGGCAAGATAAAACTGCAAAGCCGCCCATTATTTTGAACTATTCAAAACAGTTAATGGTATATTCTATTTTTGAACCAGAAGTTTTTATTAGATTTTTAAATAAATGTAATAATATTTTGTCGCAAACTATATTTCCAAACGACTGTTTTTTATTGAAAAGACTGATTCAATCTCCTCAACAAACTTATAAGACTTTCGGATTTTCCAGATATAACAACATGATCTTAACCTCACTCGAGGCCAGAGATAACAACAACAACTCTTTTCCAACAATTTATTCAGCGGCTGTCAATCCTACCAACCCGGACCCATTTCATCTACAGGTCAACAGATTTTTTGCACCTATGAGAGCAACATATTGTCTAGAACCAATCGACATGTCGGCTTATCTTGATAAATTCACCTACGATGCTTATCCGGCGTATCAACGGCGCGCTGATCGTATCATGAAAATGTTGAATGAACGACAAAAATTGGCATGTCATCCAAATGATTATGATGTTGTGTTTGTTTGGAACATCAATGAAATAACAATGCAGTCGAGAAGTTGTCTTGGTGAACTAATGCTGCTTGTGAGTTTTGTTCTAACACACATTTTTCACACCATTATTGTTTAAAATTGAATCGCTACCACACGGTTACTGTAGTTTCAACTTTCAGTACTAAATATTTCAAGAACAACACTAAGTGATATGAATATAACAATGTCCTTTGGGTTCTATGATTTGTAGAACTCGAGTCTGATATCAAAATACGCTGAAAATATAATTTCAGTCCAAGAAAATGTCACATTATCAATAAAGCGCGCGATATCGATTGAATTTTGCCTTATATCCTGCCAGTGTCAGATAGTCACTTTTCTGAAAAACAACCAGCTGAACTTTTTTTTCATGTTGAAGAGTGACAAAGAAGTTAATTTTCTAAAAACTTAGTTGCTGATGCCTATATACACGTCATGTCAGCGCAATGAAAAACAGCAATTTGCGAGGCTGAGAGAGACGCAGAGAAAAGTTCTCCGAGGGAAGTACAACAGTGAAAATTTCCATGGCCGACTGGTTAACGGGCATGTCTTTGAATCGAACGACGGCGCCGAGCTCTGGTTCGATTCCTCCACGCGCCAAAACTTTTTTATTTTTTTTTCAAATTACATTTTTTACAACTCTTGTCAGATACTAAAAAATACACTCTCACAAATATTTTTAATACATTTTCGAGTTTCGAAAACACATTAAACTGTAATTTGAAAAAAAAAAGAAAATAATAATAAAAAAGTTTTGGCGCGTGGGGGAATCGAACCAGAGCTCGGCGCCGTCGTTCGATTCAAAGACGCGCCCGTTAACCAGTCGGCCATGGAAATTTTCACTGTTGTACTTCTCTCGGAGAACTTTTCTCTGCGTCTCTCTCAATCTCGTCAATTGCATGCTGACATGACGTGATAACACATTTTAGCTTTAATTTTCAGCTGTTGGTGAGCAAAAAAGTTGAATTTTTCTTTGTTGATAATTTTCCTATTCTCTACGCTGCAAAATTATGACGTTTGCATTTTTTCATTGCGATAAAACAGTGTTGAATGATTCAACTAAAAAATGAACAATTCTTTCAGAATCCAACTCTCAAAGCATCATCTCTGTTCATATTTTTGACACGAATTTTGGAGCAAATGAAATTCAACGAAACTGACGAGCTTCTGCATCGATATGCAGTGAACATAGAAGATTTTGATGCTAGTGGATCAGATGAGTTGGAAAGTGTTGGCCAAAAATTGAATATTCTTCGACAACTATATGGTTGCACATCGGATGGTGCCCAAAGAAAAAAATCGATTCTTTGTCATGGTGAGATATTGTAAATTATATAGATTTCCGTAACCAATCCTCGTTTTTTTTCGTTTCATTTTTGAAACAGTATTTCTGGCGGTTATCGATTTTTTGAGCAGAAGAAAAGGACATTAACATAAATTTATAGAACTTCTTGAAAGATGTGATGTGGTTGAACAGAAAAATGAGCTGTGTGAGATTGCCGAGCAACATCAGAAAGTTTTCAATCAACGTTGGAAAACCGTCAGAAAATGTTTGCAATTGGTCAACAAACGAACAATCAACTCAAAAACCAAAAAAAAGTTTGCGAATGTTGTTTTATGCGATGAAGGTATTGCAAACGGAGCCGCCCAATTACTAATAAGTGGAAACTCCACAGAAATCCCATTCGAAAACATTTACTCAACGTGGGGTGTTTCTGAAGAATCAGTTTTTGAACGAATTCAGAAGAGATTTGGTAAAAAGTGTGTTATGATACACATTGCTTCAGGGCCAGAAAACGGGCACTTGACAGCCCCTATGTGGCCTGTTAAAGCAAATGAAGCATTGAAATATCTTTTTAAACTTCAAAGAGACTTTTTACTCAAATAAAGTATTTCATTAACAAAAATTATCTATGATTTGTTTATTTTTGAAGCATTCAAAACTGTAGAAAAGTGTAAAATTTCAATAAATAGCACAATTCAACCCGTAACAAATTTTCAAAAAGTTATTTCTTGTTAATCTTTTGGTTGTTGTTTCTCGGGACACGGTCCAGCCATATGAATATTTTCATGATGCATTGGAGCAATCTTCTTCTTTTGTGGACCAGATGTCTTTGAGAATGGGAGAAGGGCAAAGACGACGGGGAGGACGACGAGTCCATGAATCATTCCTAAGAAGATGACGAGGACGACGACTTTGACAAAGACTTGAACCATGTAGGCGTGGATGAGGGCTAGGACTGAGATGGACATCATTGTGGATGTTCCGGCTTGGAACATTGGCCAAGCGATGCCGGCTAAGGCGTGGCGGATTCGAGCACGTTTGGACTGGAAAAAAATGACTTGAAAATCCGATTGTTTAGTTTTTTGACAATTTGAAGTTTTGATATCATTTTTGAAAAGTTGAGAAAAATTTTGAATTCGAGAAACTCAAGAGCGTGAACGTAAAAATGTGAGAACGTAAGAACATAAGAACGTAAGAACGTAATAATGTAAAACTAAGAATGTGAACGTAAGAACGTAAGAACGTAAGAACGTAATAATGTAAGAACGTAAGAACGTAAGAACGTAAGAACGTAATAATGTAAGAACGTAAGAACGTAAGAACGTAAGAACGTAAGAACGTAAGAACGTAAGAACGTTAAAACGGAAGAACGTTAAAACGTATGGAAGTAATAATGTAGGAACGTAGGATCGTAAGAACGTAAGACGTTAACACAAGAACGTAAACGTAAGAACACAAGTACTTAAGAACGTAAGAACGTAAGAACGTAAGAACGTAAGAACGTAAGAACGTAAGAACGTAAGAACGTAAGAACGTAATAATGTAAAACTAAGAATGTGAACGTAAAAACGTAAGAACGTAAGAACGTAAGAACGTAATAATGTAAGAACGTAAGAACGTAAGAACGTAAGAACGTAAGAACGTAAGAACGTAAGAGCGTAAGAACGTAAGAACGTTAAAACGGAAGAACGTTAAAACGTAAGAACGTTAAAACGTAAGAACGTTAAAACGTATGGAAGTAATAATGTAGGAACGTAGGATCGTAAGAACGTAAGAATGTAAGAACGTAACAACGTAATAATGTAAGAAAGTATACGTAAGAACGTAAACGTAAGAACGTGAACGTAAGAACGTCATAATGTAAGAAAGTATACGTAAGAACGTGAACGTAAGAACGTAAGAATGTAAGAACGTACCAACGTAATAATGTAAGAACGTAAGAACGTAAGAACGTAATAAAGTAAGAAAGTATACGTAAGAACGTAAACGTAAGAACGTGAACGTTTGAACGTAAACGTCAGAGCGTAGGAATGTAACACGGTGCGAAAAAAAAACAAAAACTCACATTAAACTCTCCCTTATAATAATGCCAAGTCACATGAGCCACAAAATCGACAGAAAATCCAATAGCCATCAGAAGTGTAGTCATCTGAAAATCAAGAATTAATTTTGAAATTTTTTTTTTGAAAATTACCGAGATTGGGTCAAGATCAATATTCATATAGACCAGGCAACCAAAGACACCAAGATTAATCGATAGAACAGCCGCTGTTGACGTCACAATGGTGACTGGTGATGGTGTGAAAAGGGTCAATATGAGAATCATACAAAACAGAGCGCAGAGCACAGTTGACTCGGTGACAGGCACAATTGTCAAAAGCTACAAAAAGGTATTTTTCAGAAGTACATGTATACTTCAAAGTTATGTACCTGATCAGAATACATGCTGAAATCTTCATAAATCGTTAAATTGAGATGTTGATATTCTGAAGCCATTTGTCGCCAATTCTCAAGAAGTTCGAGACGATCGGACCAGGAGACGGCGTCGTGGAAACCAGTGGAGAAGACGAATTTTTGAAGACAGCTTGGCTTTTCGGCTAGGCAGTCTCTGAAAAGGGGTAAAAGTCGGCAATTTTTGTGCGAAAATTGTAGAAAAATGGGAGAAACTATTTTTTTTGTGTTCGAAAAAATTTAAATTTGTCAAAATTTCAAACACAAAATTTGTTATTATCATAGTTAAAAAAATTTCTTTTCCGTTTTTTTTTTGAAATTAAATTTAAAAAGAAAAGTGTTTTTTATTGTTTTATTTAATTTGAATTCGAAAATTAAAAAATATAGAAAACGGAAATTTATTCTCAAAATTGAAGTATTTTTTGAATAAAAAAAACTTTTTTTAAAACTTATCCTCATTCTAAAAAAATTTGATTAAAAAATTTTCGAAATTATCCTAAAATTCGAATATGGTTGTAAATTCGGGCAAACGGGCGGCCCTTTCGCCCGCTACATGAAACGCCCGTACGCCCTTTCACCCTTTCGCCCGTTCACCCGCTCGCCCTAACGCCCGTTCGCCCGTTCGCCCTTCCGCCCGATTTGTGTCACGTTTTTTTGTTGCGATAAGATTATAAACATTTTATTTATTAAACAGCAGTAATGAATAGGCAAACGGGCGAAAGGGCGTTAGGGTGAACGGGTGCGGGCGAAAGGGCGAACGGGCAAACGGGCGAACGGGCGTTAGGGTGAACGGGCGTTAGGGCGAACGGGCGTTAGGGCGAACGGGCGAACGGGCTCGGGCAAAAGGGCGTTCTAAACGTAGGGCGAAAGGGCAATTTTTTTAAAAGCCTAAATTCGAAAAATGGAAATAAAGAAAAAAAATTTAAATTTCAAATTTTTTTGAATAAAACAATTTTTTTTCGGTTTTTTTAATTTCAAAATTCTTTTCTAAAAATTTTAATTTTTCGGTTTTTTTTGGCCAAAATTAAACTTCTGAATTTGATTTTTGAGTTAAATTTTGTGTTCTATTTTTTTCTACCAACCTAGAAGGACATTTTGACCATAAAAATAATCCGAAAAATTAAAGTTTTCAGATCGCCCATTATCTAGGCCACAACTGCTCAAAATATGGGCTCAAACGGAATATTTTGAGCCGATAAAAAAAAACTTACTGATGACTTCCAAGATTGACAAAATGCGACCATCTTCTATACTCCATCAACTTGAAAAACTCTGGCAAATATCGATACTTAAAATCAATCGATCCATGCTCCTGTTCTCCAACATATGGTAAATAAGGAAGGAGCCACATATGTGTAGAAGCGGCGCCCACAGAATTATTAGCAGTTTCAAACCGTCTTAATATCCTCATAATTTCTGGCACTGCATCCGGTTCACTCATATTGCCTGGATTGTTAACAAAGACAGCAACTTGGCCACCTTCTTTAAAGATAACATTGGTTTGAAGCCGAACCAGGGGGAGAAGGGGTGAGTCATCCAAAAATAGCTTCTCTGACGATAACCCGACGGAGATTTGCATCACACCTCTCGCCATAAATATCCAATAAGTGATCATAATCGCGCCGATCAAGAACTTGCTCCATGTCGCCATTATAAAATCGACCCAAAGATCCAAGATCTTTGTCATTATGTTGTTAATCGTCTGTGTGAGTTTGCTAGGTTTCTGGGCTTCTTTCTCCTCGATGGCTGGGACGTGTTTCCACCATAAGTAGGCGTTCATCCGACGTTCTTCACGATCACCGCCGAGGACGAGAACGGCGGAGAAGAAGAAGATTTGATAGATGTAGTCGTAGACGACGGCCGTGGAGATGAACACGCAGAAGGTCTGAAAAGGATTCATCAGGATTCATCAGGATTCATCAAGATTCATCAGGATTCATCAGGATTCATCAGGATTCATCAAGATTCATCAGGATTCATCAGGATTCATCAAGATTCATCAGGATTCATCAGGATTCATCAGGATTCATCAAGATTCATCAGGATTCATCAGGATTCATCAGGATTCATCAGGATTCATCAGGATTCATCAGGATTCATCAGGATTCATCAGGATTCATCAGGATTCATCAGGATTTATCAGGATTCATCAGGATTCATCAGGATTCATCAGGATTCATCAGGATTCATCAGGATTCATCAGGATTCATCAGGATTCATCAGGATTCATCAGGATTCATCAGGATTCATCAGGATTCAACAGAAATCAGGATTCATCAGGATTCATCAGGATTCATCAGGATTCATCAGGATTCATCAGGATTCATCAGGATTCAACAGAAATCAGGATTCAACAGAAATCAGGATTCAGGATTAATCTATCACGATCATAAGGAACTGAGCCTGAGCCTGAGCCTGAGCCTGAGCCTGAGCCTGAGCCTGAGCCTGAGCCTGAGCCTGAGCCTGAGCCTGAGCCTGAGCCTGAGCCTGAGCCTGAGCCTGAGCCTGAGCCTGAGCCTGCTTCTTTCGACTCACATAAATAGCTGGTGTTGGTGTAAAAATTCCAATTCCAAAAGACAGTAAATTAGTGAGCGATGTGATGGAGATTGATGGCCCGGCGTCGGCCAATGTTTCAGCCATACGATCGCGCACCGAGTGTCTGAAAATGAGTTCCTTATTCAGGAATCACCCTTAGGAAGGACCCCCTAGAAACCATCACTAACTTTCCCGGAGTTCTATGCCAAGCATGGATGAAGATAAACACATCATCAACACCAATCGATAAAATCAAGAAGGGCACCACTGTGACAATTGGCAAGTACTCGAAACCGAGCCAGAATAAGTGACCGAATGAGGCACATAGGGAGAGAAGTGGGCAAATGACACCGAGGAACGCTTCGAAGGGTTTCGATTTGACCGGGTCTTTTTTGAGGGTTGTTAGGACGGTGAAGAGGAGAATGATGAGGAAGGTGACACCCATGAGGGGCATGGCAAGGATTCCAGTTCGACGGACCTCTTCGGAGACGAGACCTTCACTTGTGACATAGACACGGATGAGTGGGTCGTTGATAGTGCTAAGGGTGTAGTCGAACACTTTCTGAAAATAAATATACGGAAGGGAGCTGAGCCATAGCCTGAGCCATAGCCTGATCCATAGCCTGAGCCATAGCCTGAGCCATAGCCTGAGCCATAGCCTGAGCCATAGCCTGAGCCATAGCCTGAGCCATAGCCTGAGCCATAGCCTGAGCCTGAGCCATAGCCTGAGCCATAGCCTGAGCCATAGCCTGAGCCTGAGCCTGAGCTTGAGCCTGAGCCTGAGCCATAGCCTGAGCCATAGTCTGAGCCATAGCCTGAGCCATAGCCTGAGCCATAGCCTGAGCCATAGCCTGAGCCATAGCCTGAACCACATCCCACAAACCCTTACCTTCTCCCATTGTCTCATAATCTCATAACTCGTCTCATTACTATAAATCGCATGAAAATTAATAGCCACCAATCTTGACTCTTCCACAATACTCGACCGATTATTGATTTGAACTTGGAAAATATTATTAGCCAAATAAATTCGATGACCAAACACATCCATAGATGGATATGTGAGCTTCACATGCGCGGTCTTTTTCACTTGCTGATCGCGGAACATTGTCAAGAAGATATTGACCGCGTCAGAGGTTTCACATTGGGTTCCACAAAAATCAGAATACGCATATGAAACGTTGCCAACCTCCGCCTTCAATTTGTATTGCAGATAATCCTCGATTTCCAGCGCTTTGTCGATGTAACTAGAAAAAACATTGGCTAGGACAGGTGAATATTTTTTTCCTTTTTTTTATTATTACGACAAAGTATGAATTACACGTCAAGTGATACAATATCTGATGCGTATTTATATACTTGTTTGTTTGTAATTTTTGAAATAATTGTTTCGACTTTTTTGAACATTCGAACTATACAAATTGTTTGTTATACATATAAGGTGGACTCGAAAGTAAGTTACTTTTGTTCAGAATTTTGTGCTCTTTCGAATGAGCACAAATTGAGCTCAGACAATTGGAAATAGAGAGAGTTATGAGCATTTTTGTTAATGTGCTCCAACTAAACCAAAAAAAAATTTTTTTTTTTTGAAAACCAGGTTAATGATGTGTTTTTCCAAATGTATATTTTCTTAGCTCCGGGGGACTGTTTTGTGCAGAATTTTGTGCTCTTTTGAATGAGCATTATTTGAGCTCACAAAACTTCAAATCGACCGCATTATGATCATTTTTGTGAATTCGCTTCAACACTGCACAAAATGTTTTCTTTTGAAAACCAGATTATTTTTGTGGTTTTGAAAGTGTATATTTTCTTAACTCTAAATTAATCCTATGCAGAATTTTGTACTCTTGCTAATGAGCACAATCCGAGTTCACGAAACTACGAATGAACCGCGTTATGACCTTTTTTGTGGATGTGTTCCAACACTAATTGTGAACAAAAAAAAGTTTTTTTTTAATTACGAGGTTATTTTTGTGTCTTTGAAAGCGTGAGATTCTAAAAATCTAGCTTATCTTGTTTATAATTTTGTGCTCTTCCGAATGAGCCTAATTTTAGCTCAGAAGACTAAAAATGAAGAAAGTTATGAGCATTTTTGTGTGCTCCATGACTTTTTGTTGTGTTTTACATAAATATCTTCTTGTGCAAAATTTTGTGCTCTTTCAAAAGAGCCAAATCCCAACTCATCAAATTCAAAACCCAACAAGTTCAACCCCTTTTATTCCAGGCCACCTATTACCCCATTCTTCTCCTCCTAATCCTAGTCAACTTCATCTCAATAGTCATTCTAGTCTCCAACCTAGTCCTCATCCTAATCTACGCCTATTTAGATATTGGTATGTATTACGTCAATGATAAATTTTTCACCTGCTCACATGAGTTCCAGATATATCTAAGGGCACCGTAGTTCCAGAAATATGCATGCTCTTCTCAATCATTACACCCCTCCAAATCTCCTTTATCGATGGTTTACTATGTGCTCATCGGTTGCGCACATTTTTCAAAAATCCTATATCTAGACTGTCAAAATGGGTATACCCCCTAGTATTTATATTGATCTTCCCATTTCTAATTTTTATCTCAATATGCTCACTAATGTTTCAAGTGCTTAAAGATGATGAAGACTATAGAAATCGAGATGTCCTCGCTTTTGTGGTAAGTTCCTTAAACAACCGCGACGCAAACACGCGACGCATCCCATTCCAGCTAGACAACTTGCTAAAATTCATCTTCTCCATCTTCTCATTCGTTGGATACCTATCCATTCTTCTGAATCTCAATAAACGGACCCGACATTCAATGTTACAACGGGAAAATAGTTTGATCATCCGACAAGCTTTGCCGATTGCCAGTTTTCAATTGGTGAGTAGATCTATATATATTTAGGTATGTAAAATTTAAAAAAAAATGTATATAGCTAACAACATGTACCCAATGTCTCATGGAACTTCCAATTTTGCCATCACGAGTTGGTTCGGTTTATCGATTATTGATTGATTTGTGCATTTCGTGTGCATGTAGTGAGTGGGTTTGGTTTTATTGGGGGACTAGAATCCGACAAGTTAGGTCACAGTGGCTCAGTGGATACTTTTTCTGCCTATAAGCCAGAAGGTTGGGTGTTTTTTTTTTAATGAAGACCGTAAATCTTGGAAAGGTTTTCCTATATATTAATTATTAGATATTTCTTTATCAGAAAAAAAAAATTAAACCTAGCCGGGGTTCGAACACCCAACCTTCTGGCTTAGAGGCACAATTGGACCCTACTGAGCCAGTCAGGACAGTTTCTCTCAGTCTTTCAATGAAGAACGTTGCAAGTTCGCTCTATTGATAAATGTTGTCCTAATCAAAGAGTGGCCTAGAATCCGACAAGTTCGGCCACGTTTATTTCGAAAATTTACAAGTTCGCTCTATTGATAAAATGTTGTCATCATTAAACAGTGGCCTAAAACCCGACAAGTTCGGCCACGTTAATTTTTAATTTTATAAAGAAATACCTTTTGAAAAATATGAAAAACAAAAATTAACACGTGGATTCTCTAAAAATTGACTACATGACCTAGAATCCGACAAACTCGGCCACGTTTATTTTGAAAACTTGCAAGTTCGCTCTATTGATAAACTTTTGTCCTAATTAAACAGTGGCCTAAAATCCGACAAGTTCGGCCACGTTGTTTTTGAATTCTAGGTAAAAATACTTTTTGAAAAATATGGCAAACAACAAATAACACGTGGATTCTCCAGAAATACACTTCTGGTGCTCACATTGACTGTAGCCTCAAAAAAAATTGTGGACTAGGATCCGCCAACAAGTTCGGCCACGTTATTTTTGAATTTTGGGAAACATAATATTAACTAAAATTAAGACACATTGACAACATAACCTAGAATCCGACAAACTCGGCCACGTTATTTAATACGATGTGCAAACGCAAAAAGGTTTGCAAAAAATATCGTGTCTTGTTTCACACACTATATCGAAAATACCATGAATGGTCTCGACGAGAAGAAATATGTGTGCCGATAAAACAAAAATTGATTATTTAGGTGGCCTAGAAACCGACAAATTCGGCCAAGTTATCTCTTTTAATTTTCCAGGCATAGTCGTCCCTCTCTCAATCCTCATCGGAAGCACTGAAAAGCGCAATATATTCCTTTCCAACCCCTGTAATTGTCTGCCACGTATCAAACGCAACATCACAACACATCGTCACAACGTCAACGCCTTCCAAATGTCTCATTTTTAGGGGTCCAACTCACTTAGGCCTTAGTATACTTCCACCATCAGCTGCTTGCATGGCGACCACCACGTGAAACGGACTGCCCAGCTCTTGAAAAAACTCCCTAGCCACACGATATTCATAGCGAGACGGTGAATTCGAAGCGCTGAAAGAAGATGATTATTGATTTTCAAGTTTTTAATATGTCTGGAAAGTGTTTCAGACAAGATAATAGCCTCCCACCCACGGGAAACATCATGACTTGAATAAAAGGACCTTCCAGCCTACATGTTTTTTTATCATATGTGTCAAATATGAAACTTATCATTGTCCTCTTCTTGTCTTCTCTTGTTATTCTTTCATATTCTCGGAAAGAAGATGCAGAATCTGGAGAAGAAGTCGTCGCCACAACCAGAGCTACCAGAAAATCATTGATGACCAAAACTGGGGTTTTTTTTGGGAATTTTTTGAGCAAGGTCAAAACCCATGTTGATGAATTCAACGGCGGAATGAAGGAGGGCAAATCGGGAACTACAACTAAGAAGCCATCCGGTAAACGTGACAAGAAGTTGAAGAAGATTCTTATCACGACGACGACGACGACTGAAGAGCCTGCTCCAGAAGAAGAGGCACCTGCTCCAGAAGAGGCTCCAGCGGCTGAAGAAGCCGCTCCAGAAGAACCAGCGGCTCCAGAAGAAGGTGCAGCTGAAGACGCTGCTTCAGACGGAGACGGCGATGAATAGATTTTTCAGAAATTGAAAAAATATTTATTTTTTGGGGTATTTGTTTGAATAAAGATTCTTGTTTTGTTAGTTTGTAGTTCTCTCGGACAATTATTGTCTCTCTCTCTCTCTATCTCTCTATCTCTCTATCTCTCTATCTCTCTCTCTCTCTATCTCTCTATCTCTCTAATTTATGCTGATTATCGAAACTACAGTAACCCATTTCTATCTAAACGATTCGCATTTTCCCATAGTTTCAAAAATATATGGACTATAAAAAATCAAAATCAATCATCAATTTCACACGATTTACTACCCTCATTTCATTTTTTCACCGTCTTAAAAACCCCGAAACTATTCATCATGTAGCAAAAATGAAACTTTTTCCAATCTTCCTACTACTATCCCTAATATTTCTAGCCCAATGCAAAATCAAACGTCGAAAACCTTCATCAGAAGAGGATTCTTCTTCCGAAGATGATAGTAAACCATCAATTTTTGCTCGCGGCATGTCAATGTTCAAAAAATCGAAAAAATTCCTACCAATAGTTCAAACAGGGATTGATGTGATTAAGAATCTGGCTGAGGATTCTAAAAATTCTAAGAAGGCCAAACATGGAGACAGTGAAGAAGATTCAGATGATTCAGACGAGGAGCCTATTTCAAGACGAAGAGCAGCAAGGAAGAAGGCAGTTAAACAAGAAGAAGAAGAAGAAGAAGGAGAAGAAGAACATAAAGAAGAAAAAGAAGTTAAAGATAACAACCCCACAGAAGAATAAATCAATAAATCCATTAATTACTAACCTGAAATGATCTCTCACATTGTTAACCTCTTTGAATCGAACAACTCCAGCACACATGAACAACGCCCATACCGTCCTGAAAATAAAAGAAATTGAGAGACACAGGGGTTCGATCCCCCAACCATTCGCATGCGAGTTCAACGCGCTACCACTGAGCTATCTCTTATTGGAAGGGAGAGAGGGAAACTCTCAATAAATAGAAAGTCCCTCGTTTTTTTTTCTCATCCAATAAAAAAAATGAGATTTGGAAAGCTGGCAGATTCAGAACCGGTTTTTATCACCAAAAAGCTGATTAGATGAGAACTGGCTATTTTACTCACGTCACAAAAAGTGTCATCTTCGGCCAATCCGCAATTTTCAGCCCAATATAATAGAAAAAATCATGTGTCTGTTGTTCGACCCATTGGGACACGGTGCTGGCAACTCGCGAACAACTCCCCATTTTCTTAAGGTTTAACTTCTGGAAAAAAAAGGAATTATTGATTGATTTATGGGGGATTTTGTATATCTAGATGAATAAATTCCAAGAAAATGAAAAACAGCTTTTGTAAACATACAGATGTGAACAATTAAAAAAAAGGCGTAAAGATATTATCGAAACATGACATGTATATAAGAAAAAGAGAAGAAGAAGAAGAAGAAGAAAATTGTGGATGAAGGAATAAGGATTAATAGAGGACAGGAACTTGATAACATGTGGGAGGAAATAGAATGATCTCAAGCAAAAAATATGATTGGTAAAGTACGCTCCACTGATAATCTGATAATTTGGGCCGTTTCAGAGCAGTCCAGGACTTAAACTAATTCTCATTAGGCTTAAAGCTCAGTCTTAGGCTTAGGCTTAGGTATATTATAAGGCTTAAAGCGAATTAGGTGTATTAGGCTTACTAGGCGTAAACTTATTCATGCTTAGGCTTAGAAATAAGCTTATTATATTTAGGCTTAGGTATAGGCTCATTAGGTTTAGGGTTATAAGATTTAGGTTTACGTATAGGCTCATTAGATTTAGGGTTATCAGATTTAGACTTAGGTATAGGCTTGTTAGATTCAGGCTTCGGTTTAGGCTTATCAGGTTTAGGCTCATTTGATTTAGGCTTGTTAGATTTAGGCTTATCAGATTCAAGCTTAGGTATAGGCTTATCAGGTTTGGACTCATTAGAATTAGGCTTAACAGGCTTACAAGCCTAGTGGTTGACTTAGACTTATTAGGCTTGTTAGGCTTGTCAGGCTTGTTAAGCTTGTTAGGCTTATCAGGCTTATCAGGCTTACAGGCCTAGTGGTTGGCTTAGACTCATTAGGCTTGTTAGGCTTGTTAGGCTTGTTAGACTTGTTATACTTGTTAGGCTTGTTAGGCTTGTTAAGCTTGTTAGGCTTATTAGGCTTATCAGGCTTACAGGCCTAGTGGTTGGCTCAGACTCATTAGGCTTGTTAGGCTTGTTAGGCTTGTTAGACTTGTTAGACTTGTCAGGCTTGTCAGGCTTGTTAAGCTTGTTAGGCTTATCAGGCTTATCAGGCTTATCAGGCTTACAGGCCTAGTGGTTGGCTTAGACTCATTAGGCTTGTTAGGCTTGTTAGGCTTGTTAGACTTGTTAGGCTTGTCAGGCTTGTTAAGCTTGTTAGGCTTATCAGGCTTATCAGGCTTATCAGGCTTACAGGCCTAGTGGTTGGCTTAGACTCATTAGGCTTGTTAGGCTTGTTAGGCTTGTTAGACTTGTTAGACTTGTTAGGCTTGTTAGGCTTGTTAAGCTTGTTAGGCTTATTAGGCTTATCAGGCTTACAGGCCTAGTGGTTGGCTTAGACTCATTAGGCTTGTTAGGCTTGTTAGGCTTGTTAGACTTGTTAGGCTTGTCAGGCTTGTTAAGCTTGTTAGGCTTATCAGGCTTATCAGGCTTACAGACCTAGTGGTTGGCTTAGACTCATTAGGCTTGTTAGGCTTGTTAGGCTTGTTAGACTTGTTAGACTTGTTAGGCTTGTAAGGCTTGTTAAGCTTGTTAGGCTTATCAGGCTTATCAGGCTTACAGGCCTAGTGGTTGGCTTAGACTCATTAGGCTTGTTAGGCTTGTTAGGCTTGTTAGACTTGTTAGACTTGTTAGGCTTGTTAGGCTTGTTAGGCTTGTTAGGCTCATTATCTGACTTGAAATGATAATTTCTACATGCTCCTTTAACCATGCTTAGAAAAAACGTGTACATCACAGCAAAATAATGTGCTACAGTACACCAACACAACCTGCCACATCTTATATTCAAAAATTGGGAGTTTTATATGCATGTTTCATATGGTACTGTGGATGTATAAACCTTGATACAGGGCCATAATTCTAGAGTAAGAAAATTGGGAAACATCAACATAGTATGATACAGTACACCCTTACAACCTGCACATCTTACTTTCAAGACTCGGCAGTTTGATGTGCAGGTTTAGAAAGGTACTGTAGGTGTTCTAACCTGCACATATTACTCTCCAAAATGAAAAAAAAAAAACAAAATCTTAAACAAACATTGCCAAAGTGGAACAGTTTCTGTTACAAAACACACAAACACATATATAAAATTAATCAAAAAGCGAAAATACATCGGATGCGTTTGGCTTTTCTTATATAAATTCGGATCATTTCTCTTCTCCTAATGTTTTTTGGCTTACTGCGCGCGCGAGCGAGGAGGTCAAAACAAAAACCGGAAATTTTTGTTACAAGATGTAGAGATGTGACATAGACATAGAGAGAGGCAGATAGATACTGTACATTTCAAACAACATATATATATATATTTATAAATGGGCGAAAAAACACAGAGAAGATGAATAATTATTGGTATGCTGAACTGGATAATTCGTGTATTTATTACTACTATATGATGACCAGTAGTTTGTTGGATTAACCCTGTTTTGAGGTCCAAAATGGCCGAAAATCAGACCAAAAAGGTCATTATCATGAGTTGAACAGATCACGATCTTGACATTTTTTTTTTGTGATATCATCGAAAAGAGAAAAACGGTTTTGGAGATAAGGATGTCTTGATAGCCATGGTTTTTGTACTTGGGTGCATGTGTGCACAGAGATTGGAAGTGTATTGTACTATATAAGAAGTCTTATATACTGTGTACAGGGCCTTATATACAATGTACAGGGTCTTATATACTATCTACAGGGTCTTATAAACTGTATACAGGGCCTTATATATTGCGTACAGGGCCTTATTTACTATGTGCAGGGCCTTATATACTATGAACAGGGTCTTATATACTATTTACAGGGCCTCATATACTATATATAGGGCTTCAGATACTATGTACAGGGTCTTTTATATTGCGTACAGGGCCGTATGTATTATGTACAGGGCTTCATTTATGATAATATATACAGGACTATATAATATAGTTGGACATCGGCTGGACCGGCAGATGAACATTTTGGGGTTTTTCAGGTGATTTTTTGAAAATGTTGAATTCTCACTGTGTGGAGCAGATAGAGGAAAGGAAGACGGTCATTTTTATATATTTTTCATCGCCTTTAATTGGGTTATACTCGAACGCCAAGCAACCAGCCGATTTCCAGCCGCGGCGCCCAGCCGCGACGCCCAGTCGATGTTCATCAGCCGGTCCAGCCGATGTCCAACTATACTATATATTTCTGATAATGTTAATGCGGTCTATATATTTCATATACATACTATTGTGAATACGAAAAAATTAGAGAGTGGCCTAGAAAACGCAAGAAACTATTTTTCTTTGATATTTTTCAAAAAGTACTGTGTTATTTGGATTTCTAGGCCATATTGGTTGCTCTTCCAATGGTCTAATAATTTCAACTCTACAATATACACTTTATGAACAAGGCCTATGTAATATATACAGCACATATATTCTATTGTTGTGTCATAGATAGTTGAACTGTGATTATGTAAGTATTGAAATTGAATAATAAAATTTCAGGAGATCAAAAAAAACTTTAGATTTTGAAAAAATTAAACTACATACATAACTACCTTCGGGTTTGTTTGAAAATTATCAAAAATTGTGTGAAATTTTAAAAATATGGTTGAGAATAGTCTAATTTTTTGATTCACTGTTGCTCAATTTTTAATCCTATTTGTGAAAAGTATTTTTGTAAAGATTTCCAAATATTTTTTGATTTTAACAGTTTAAAAAAATCGGATTGGCAATATATACTAAATATACATGGCTGTTCTAATATCAAGATCTTCTCAAAGTTCACCTTAGATCAATTAAGAAAACTTGCTAAACGTTGACCTATAAATAACTATAAATCCTGTGAACGAACTATATATTCTATAAAAATCATAAGAAGCAGAAAAAACATGTATACAACAAAGGCAGGTACCGACGATTGAACGGGTTTTGCTGTTCACTATGATATACCTTATCCAAAAAAAGTACTAAAAGTAGAGAAACGACATGACGACATCAAAAAGAGAAAAAGAGACAAACATACATTTGAAAAAGGGTAAAAGTGAGTGAAGTATTTATGTATTTAGCTGCTAATTACATTAGAACTACTGGATCTGATCTCCCTCCACCACGATAAAATCAAAGAAAAAAAATAAAAAGTTATGCGACAAAATGAATGAAGTCGGATAAAAAGAAACTAGAGCGTCGATATGTCTGTATGTGGTAAGAAAAAGCCAGCGGGAGACATTTCAAGGGACAATGACATACTTGAAAAACGCCGAAGTAGGGGAGAAGAAGCAGAAGAAATGGATGAAGAACAACTAATTATTATTATTATTATTGGGATGGATAAATTCAATGTTTTTTCTAGTTTTCTTGGGATTATGCAATTTCCTGTCTATATATGTAGATATATCTAAAAACGAATCTAATCTCGTCAAAACGGGTATCGAAAAATGATGTAGCACGTCATGTCAGCATGCAATTGACGAGATTGAGAGAGACGCAGAGAAAAGTTCTCTGAGAGAAGTACAACAGTGAAAATTTCCATGGCCGACTGGTTAACGGGCGTGTCTTTGAATCGAACGACGGCGCCGAGCTCTGGTTCGATTCCCCCACGCGCCAAAACTTTATTATTATTTTTTCTTTTTTTTTCAAATTACAGTTTAATGTGTTTTCGAATCTCAAAAATGTATTCAAATATTTGTGAGAGTAGTATCTGACAAGAGAACGTTGTAAAAAAATGTAATTTGAAAAAAAAAAGAAAAATAATAAAAAAGTTTGGCGCGTGGGGGAATCGAACCAGAGCTCGGCGCCGTCGTTCGATTCAAAGACACGCCCGTTAACCAGTCGGCCATGGAAGCTTTCACTGTTGTACTTCTCTCGGAGAACTTTTCTCTGCATCTCTCTCAACCTCGCAAATTGCTATTTTTCATTGCGCTGACATGACGTGTAGCTAAATTTTGATCTATTGTGGTTTGGTGTACCCCGTGAGGTATTGCTTATCCGTGGAGGTCAGCTAACGAAAAGTAGATCAAATTTTGAAAAGTTTCAAAATCTCTCATTTTGACCTGCTATTTCGTCGGTTCAAACTACATATAGTTTTTTCCGTTGACTGACCTCCCCGGATAAGCAATATACGTTTCATAAGATTGATAAGTTTGTTATTTAAAAATGTATGGGATTGGTGTAAGTTAGTATAGTTCTCGATCATTTTGAGCTGTTGAAAATTAATTTGTTGAAATTCAGAGTGACAGTTCAAAAATGTATGTAGATTATATAACATATACCTAGCTGGTAGTTTTGTAAGGTCTATTTTTTACAACTTCAATGAAAGTGGATAAGATCTGATATCCAATAGCTATGCCATACATACCATTTACTATATCATATATTGTGTATATAGTTTAAGATGTACAACTTTAAAAAGTTAAACCCTGCGATATATATGTACCAGATCATATATGGTATATAATCTTTTCGTGACATGGCTTTAAAAAATTAATATATACTATATACATTACTGTTAATACTGTACGATATACCACTATTTCATACCAAATACCATGCTATATATAAAATTAACTATATCATATATACCATATACTATGTATAGTTACCATGTGAATACCAAATTTTCAATCCTTAAATTATACGTTAAAAAAATTCAACAAATTTTCGATTCGAGATGTATGGAAGTTCATATTGCCACTTTTCAAATATTGAGAATATTATTTTTTAACAGTACATGAGGTTCTTCTATATCATATATACCATGTACTATGCTATATATATATATATATATATAATATACCATGCTATATACTTTATATACCATATAAAGTTTTTTTTTTAATATGTTTTAAAAAGAACTAATGTAAGTATACTATAACCATGTAAATACCTAATTTTCAATCCTGAAAAAATTAAGAATGGAAGTTCATTTGTTAACTTGTTGGACTTGTAAAAAAAGTTGAGAGTATTTTTAAAATTTGCATTTTTTTTTCCTGAAACCTACCCTTATTTATTGTGTTTAAAATCCAGCAAAAAATACGTTTCAAAAAGTACATAAATTATGTTCGTTATATGTATCGAAGTTAGATACATCTTTACAAGATAAAATATCGCTTTATTGATAATCGGGTTACTGTAGGTCAAAAAAATCCCTTATCTAAAACAACTTTCAGACAAAATAAATCCTAGATCAACAAAAAAAAAGAAAAATGATTTTTGGCATAATGCAATCGGCAAAATGAAGGCATTGGCCACTGCCCACTTCGCCGTCGCCGCCAGCTTTTCCCTTTTTTTTTGGTCATATCAAGTTTTAGGTTCGCGACATTCTTCTTTTTCCACAAAACGATTGGGATATATAGGCAAAATGAATATAAAATGAAAAGACTAGTTTAGGACAACAAAAAAAACGGGGAAGCGATGGATGGAGAGAATATGGGATTTGATTTATTTTTTATAAATATGTGGATGTTAGGAAAGTTATTGGCATTTTTAAAGGAAAACATGAAGGGTACTGTATGGGTTGAAACCATCCAGTTCATTTCGAAATGACGATGAATGCAAAAAAATACATTTTTTGCCTTTTTTTCACATTCTCGACATACAACATAAAGTTAAAATATTTTGAGAAAATCAATTTTCCGATTTTTTTTTTCGAAAAAGTCAAAAAACGGCGATTAACTAAGAGAAATATTTATTTTTTTGCATTTTTTTTTCACATTTATCGATATATTTCTTGCATTATGTCGAGAAATGTAGAGAAATTCATATTTTGCGACAATTTCAACGTATTTTGTGCATTTTTCGTCATTTTTAAACTGTCGAGAAATGTCGAAAAATTCTTATTTTTGTCTTTTCTCGACGTATCCCGACACTAACGGCCAATCTTTGACGAGAAATGTGAAGAAATTCATATTTTTCAACATTTATTGACTTATCCCGACAATTTCAACGTATTTTGTGCAATTTCGGTCATTTTTAACCTGTTGAGAAATGTAGAGAAATTCACATTTTCCGACATTTATTTACTTATCCCGACAATTTCAACGTATTTTATGCATTTTTCGTCATTTTTAACCTGTCGAGAAATGTCGAAAAATTCTTATTTTTGTCTTTTCTCGACGTATCCCGACACTAACGGCCAATCTTTGACGAGAAATGTAAAGAAATTCACATTTTTCAACATTTATTGACTTATCCCGACAATTTCAACGTATTTTGTGCAATTCTCGTCATTTTTAACCTGTCGAGAAATGTAGAGAAATTCATATTTTCCGACATTTATTTACTTATCCCGACAATTTCAACGTATTTTGTGCATTTTCTGTCATTTTTAACCTGTCGAAAAACTCTTATTTTTGTCTTTTCTCGACGTATCCCGACACTAACTGCCAATCTTTGACAAAAAATGTAGAGAAATTCACATTTTTTGACATTTTATGAGTCGGTCTTGTAATATACTCATATTTTTTTATAACCAAAATGTTACTAATATTCTCAAGAAATCTGTGAACTATGTTGTGAAACCTTAACTTCTACAAAATATCACATCGTATTTTAAGACAATTTTGAAACGTATAGCTACAGGGTTCATAGAAGCCTAGAACTAGAGATTTTGAAGCTTCATCGTTAATTTCATCTTTATGATTCATACCTTCACAGATGATATTCTAGCATCTGATTCTATAAATGTCTATGATCCATTGTAATCATATACATTTTTCATAACTGAGGCACATGAGGATTGCATATCGAAGTACTTCTAGATATAACCATTCTATAAAATACAAGAAACGTGAGTCTTATGGGATATTTTATCAACTCTGATTGCTTGTTTTGAAAAATATCATAGTATATCAAAAGCAATCTACTTAGTTCAAATGTCCACAGTTTGGGTTAAATCGGTTTTTAGGCCCCCACACATTTCATTTCGTGTCCCCATAGGTTGGGCTCATTTCAATCCCCCCCGGATATGAAAAAAAAGAACCATTAAAAAAAAATTTTAAAAAAAGCACGCGTTTAATAAAAATTAAAACACACACGCATGATTCAACAGCGGTTGCCACATCACATGAGACACGTCATTCAAACAGGCGGTCTGCCATTTCTCAAGAAGACTAGCCAAAGAAAAGGTCTTTTGTTTTGGATCCAAGTTCTGCTGCGGAAAGTGACAACCATTGAGAACCTTTTCAATACTGGTCAAATTGATGCAATCGGAGACGAATCCCAACTGATTGAAGTTTTTATGGCCGAGGGCTACTTGGAAAATGATGTGAAATGTCATAAGTGTGGCAACAGTATGATTCTAAGAACGAAGGGAGAAACTTTAATTGTGAGTTCACTCTTTTAATCTTCTACCTTTAACGATGAACTGTTTTAAGTGGAGATGTCGCTTGTCTCGATCGAAAGACTGTTCTTCTCGTAGTGTTCGAACCAATTCATTCTTTTCCAAATCCAAGTTGCTTCTTTCAACAATTCTGAAAGTCTTCGTACTTCATTCAAAAAAGTGAGTAGTTTCCCATTAACATTAATATTATCAATGTTTTAGGGCATCCAACAAGGAAAAACGAAAAATTGCGAAATGAAAAAGTGAAATGAAAAAGTGGGGACCTCTACCTGTCTGTGGGGCGAAAAATTGGTGTGGGGGCCTAAAATCCGATTTCACCCACAGTTTGATACATGTATATTTTTGAAACATTGATGAATTGTATATGAAAAATAATACAGAAAAACTTCCAAGTGCTCTCGATTAGACTTTTATGCATTTTTTGAAACGTATATTGGACGAAAAAAACTATAATGGACGAAACTCTTTTTTAAAGCTTTATCCTGACTCTTCAAATCGATAAAGTGTATCTCATCCAGTCAGGAAAATCCATGTCAACCTACACATCTTACTCATAATTTTTGAATTTGAATATTAACCCATGCATAGACTGCGAGGAATATCCTAATTTTTCACACACAAGTCTTATGAAATTCGCGAAACGTAAAACTTCCGGTTTTTGTCAAGACCTACAAAAATTACTGTATGACTCCGGTAGGTTAAGAGCGAGCCATACAGATTCTTGATTGTGTCTCAAAACCACCTTCACATCTTGCTCATAGTTTTACTGGTGAAATAGTTTGATGTGCAGGTTACATGGGGTGTACTGTATCAATATGAAAAATCGGAATAGAAGATTTTATCCGGCTTTCGTTCATCCCCTTATGAACATATTCATGAATTTATGAAACGTATATACTATTTGGAAGGTTGGTATCAGACAGAATTCAATTGCTTCCATTGGGTTACTCATTTTTGAACAGGAAACATTTCAAAATGTAGAACTTTTCAAATGGTGATAAGCTGATGTATGATGTTATTGGACCCTAGATTTCGATTCTGATATCACAGTTATCCATAGAGCAACTTTGCTCATTCATAACATAGTAATAGTCTCCCTTCTTCCTTATAGTTGAGCTAAAAAGAGCACACAAATCTATGCTCTTATGTAAGTACACCATAGGTTCTCCTCGACCTTAACCCCTTTTAATCCTAATAAATCAATGTCACCTTAACCTATATATGACGTGGTTAAAAAAAGGAATTTGCATTTTTTTTTTGTGTCTTATAAACCAGAAACTTTATGTATGTTTTATACAAGGCAAGATGCAAAAACGAATAAATAAATAAATCAAAGATCCATCACAGGTGAACATTTCGAACCGGATCATCATTCTGGTTGAGCAGGGGGGGGGGGGGAAGGGGATTTGTCAATTAAATTTTTGTTTTTTGTACATACACGTAAATGGGTATAGCTAGAAAGGGACTAGTCTAATTCATCGACAAGAGGAATCTCCTCGTCCTCGTTTTCGTTGTCTTCTTCATTTTCATCGGGAATGATCATTGGCCCTTGAACATTGTTGTAATTGCCGGCCATACCACGTTGAGCCATGTGATCGCGGAAGAATCGGATGAGATATCCGATAACTATTGCACTGATTAGACAATCGTCGAAGAAACCTGGAATTGGGACGATTTATTGATTTTTTGGAAATATTAACACAAATCTGATTGAGAAATAGCTCGAAAAAAGTCAAATATTTGATATTTTTAACATTTCTTGCATTTTTATGGCATTTTTTGACAATTCTTGTATTTTTGTGACATTTCTCGACATTTCTTGTATTTTTGTGACATTTCTTGACAATTCTTGTATTTTTGTGACATTTCTCGACATTTCTTGTATTTTTGTGACATTTCTTGACAATTCTTGTATTTTTGTGACATTTCTCGACATTTCTTGTATTTTTGTGACATTTCTTGACAATTCTTGTATTTTTGTGACATTTCTCGACATTTCTTGTATTTTTGTGACATTTCTCGACAATTCTTGTATTTTTATGACATTTCTCGACATGTTTCGACAATTTTTTCATTCTGTTTTTTTTCAGAAATGTCAAAAAAGGTGATAAATTCAGAGAAATATACATTTTTTGTCATTTCATAACATTTTCGACATTTTTTGACATTTATCGACATTTCTTGTGTTTTTGTGACATTTCTCGGCATTTGTTACCTATTTTTTCATTCTGTTTTTTTCAGAAATGTCAAAAAGGGTGATACACTCAGAGAAATATACATTTTTTGTCATTTCATAACATTTCTCGACATTTCTTGTATTTTTGTGACATTTTTTGACATTTCTTGTATTTTTGTGACATTTTTTGACATTTCTTGTATTTTTGTGACATTTTTTGACATTTGACAACATTTTTCGACGTTTTTAGTCATTTGCAGTCAAATTTAATGTGTTTTAAAGATTCGCGACATTGTTTAACGTGTCGAGAAACGACAAGAAATGCATAGAAATTCACATTTTCTAACATTTCTCAACGTTTTCTGACAATCTCGGTCTATCTCGGTATTATCACATTTTCATAATGTAAAAAAATGTAAAGAAAATCATATTTTTCAACAATGTTCGACCAGAAATGTCAATAAATTCACATTTTTACACATTTCACGTCATTTTTCGTCGACAAAATATTTGTCAAAAATCAGTTCAAAAAACTCACCAACCAATCCATAAATACTCTCGGGCACAATATCCATCGGCGTCAAAAAGTACAACACAACAGTGAAGATAATAACAGCCACCCGAACTCTGAAAAAAACGAATACTTTAAATCTAGAATTTCTCAATTAAAAAAAAACTAACTGATAAACCATTGTGAAAAGATCATTGTTCATGAAATTTCGAAGAAGATACGGGATAAGCACAGGAACATCTCGAATATAGTCCAATACCTGAAATTTTTTATGTACTTGGTAGATCAAAGATTGGATTTGTAGCTCAAAAAATGAGTTAGTGGCTCACAAAATTAACTAGTAGCTCTCTTTTTTATTTTCACTGTTGTACTTCTCTCAGAGAACTTTTCTCTGCGTCTCTCTCAATCTCGTCAATTGCATGCTAACATGACGTGTATTAGCTTTAAAAAAGGATTTATAGCTTTAAAAAATGAACTATTAGGTTGTCCCACTTCAAATGTGAATTTTTACCAAATTTTAAAAACAATTTTTGTATAAAATGAAAAGAATTGGCTATGGACTGTGGCATGGGGGACCCTAGTCAGTGACGTGATGTTCCGTACACTTGATATCGGCTGATCTTCTAAAGCCTCCTACATATGAGTATGTTTCTGTACTGAACCAAGTCTTGACCTGTCGCTGTACAATTATTGTGGTTAGCCTCCGTCGTTTCGCGGCCGGAGGGAAATTCATAAAGAAAAGGGCTCTGAGAGCACAGTAGTCGTTGAGCAGAAATTCCGCCATTTTGGACGTTACGTGAATTCAATCTATGTGCAGTTGCTCATTACTATACACCAATTATTGGAAAAAAAAAGAGAGCGAGAAAAAACCACGGGCGACGGAAAAAAATTCAAACGAAAAAAATTCACATTTTTAGTGGGACAACCTAATAGTACACGTCATGTCAGCATGCAATTGACGAGATTGAGAGAGACGCAGAGAAAAGTTCTCCGAGGGAAGTACAACAGTGAAAATTTCCATGGCCGACTGGTTAACGGGCGTGTCTTTGAATCGAACGACGGCGCCGAGCTCTGGTTCGATTCCCCCACGCGCCAAAACNTGAAAATTTCCATGGCCGACTGGTTAACGGGCGTGTCTTTGAATCGAACGACGGCGCCGAGCTCTGGTTCGATTCCCCCACGCGCCAAAACTTTTTTATTATTTTTTCTTTTTTTTTCCAATTACAGTTTAATGTGTTTTCGAAACTCAAAAATGTATTCAAAATATTTGCGAGAGTAGTATCTGACAAGAGAACGTTGTAAAAAATGTAATTTGAAAAAAAATAAAAAAGTTTTGGCGCGTGGAGGAATCGAACCAGAGCTCGGCGCCGTCGTTCGATTCAAAGACGCGCCCGTTAACCAGTCGGCCATGGAAATTTTCACTGTTGTACTTCTNGACGCGCCCGTTAACCAGTCGGCCATGGAAATTTTCACTGTTGTACTTCCCTCGGAGAACTTTTCTCTGCGTCTCTCTCAGCCTCGCAAATTGATGTTATTCATTGCGCTGAAATGACGTGAGTAGCTCAAAAAATCAATTACTAGCTCAGAAAAAATTAACTAGTAGCTAAAAAAAAGGTATTTGTAGCTCAAAAAATCAAGTATTAGCTCAAAAAATCAATTACTAGCTCAAAAAATGAGTTTGTAGCCAAAAAACGAATTAGTAGCTCTAAAAAAGAGACTTGTAGCTCAAAAAAATGAATTATTAGCTCAAAAAAATCAATCAATGGCTCAAAAAAAGAGATTTGTAGCTCAAAAAATAAATAAGTAACTCAAAAAAATCAATCAATACCTCAAAAAATGAGTTGGTATCTCAAAAAAAATCAATAAAATGTACTTACCGGTCGACTATTCGAAAATCGTCGATTATAATCATTGATCCTTATATTATTCTCATGGAGCAAATCATTGCTCACATCATTCTCGTTTGCTTCTTCATTATGAGTTGGCCATTGTAACGGTAACAACATGTGGATTGTTGTTCTACAAATTGCACAATCCACTGGTTTGACTATGGGCTTACTATGTTGCCAATATCCAATTATACATCGACCTGGAATTTTGATACATTACCCATTGGTTACAAAGAATGAGAATATCTCGGAAACCACAAGAGTTATCAAAAAGTGGTCAATTACAAAATTGTAGACCATGTCAAAATCTTCAGTTTTGTAATTGACCGCTTTTTGATAACTCTTTTCGTTTCTGAGATATTCTGATTCTTCGCAGTCGTGTAAATTCAGCGTCGATTAAAATAATCTGAACTCACAACAAAACACGTGTCCACAATCAGTTAGGACAGAAAACGAGGTGGACCCGAGACAAATCGGACACTCATGATTTGTTTGTAGCTTGGCTTCTTCGATTCGTCTTCGTGTGGCGGCTTGTCGCTGGATTCTTTGCTCCTCGGTTTCTCGAAAACCATTAACATTTGCCGCGTGATCTGGGTGAATCCCATTGCCTCCACGATTCCAGAATTGATTTCGGCTGAAAATGTTTTGGTTTGTTTTGAAGGATTATTGAGGAAGAGGAAGAGTAAGTTGTACCCGAAAAAATGTCCATATTTTTTTAATTAGAGATTTTGGAGCAAACTTTAGAGGATATTTTCAGCATCTCAAGATCTAAAAATGAGCGTATCTCAGCTCAAAATGATTCATTTGACCTCATATTTTGCACAATTGTGCTCAAAGATATCAGAAATGTGCTCCAATTTTGTAAAATGATATCTGGAAAAATAAAAATCTGGAAGTTTTTTTCATGAAAATGTGCAAAAAAACATTTGTTGTTCTTAAGCTTGTAAGAAAATCGCCCATTCGCCCGAAGTTTAGGACGCCTGTTTGCCCGTTTGCCCACGCACTTTCGCCCTCTTGTCCGTTCGCCCGTTTTCTCTTTCGCCCGTTCCCCGTTCGCCCGTTCGCCCTTTCGCCCGCTTGCCCGTTTGCCTGTTCATTACTGTATATAACGTTCTTGCAACAAAACACGTGAAACAAATCGGGCGAATGGGAGAACGGGCGCGGGCGAACGGGTAAACGGGCAAACGGGCGCTTCATGTAGTGGGCGAAAGGGCCGCCCGTTTGTCCGATTTTATTACCCTAGCTGTGTTTTGGAACATGGTAAGACACCAAAATTTTTTTTTTTTTTTTCTGAAAATTGTAAGCAGATTCATCAATTTTAAGCCATCCTACGATTTTAAAAAATTTCAATGTGTTTTCAGAAAAAAATTTTTAAATTAGGGAAAATACATTTCGCCAAACCCAAAAGAAAATTTCGGTATTTGAGAACATCTGCAAAAATCCTTAGAAAAAAAAGCATATTTTCGTAAAATAAAAATAAAAATAAAAATGCTGATTTTTATTTTTCCAGAAATCGTCCTCCAAAAACTGGAGCACATTTCTAATACCTTCGGTCATAACTATCCAAAATCTGGGCCCAAACAGACCATTTTGAACCGAGTTATGACGATTCAACGAGATCACACAGATTTGTGCATTTGTGCGTCGAGTGTGGTGTTTTGTCAATTACAGTTTCCTGTTCAACGGAAGCAAAAAAATCACTTCGAGAGAAAAGAAACAAATAATGTTGTGTACATTAGAGCGCATTTGTTCTTAATCGGTCCCGGTCCTATTTTTGGGTCAATTTTACGATTCTCAAAAGTAAAAAATCTTTTTGAAAAAATTAGCTATCATATTAAAATATTTATCTCTGAAATACATAGGTTACTGGTCATTGTTCAATCAAACCAGGTCCGTTTCAGAATTTGCCTAGAAACAGGTATCAAAATCAGGTCCCATTTAGGTATCAAAATCAGGTCTCACTTGAGTATCAATTCAGGATATACATATACCTTATCATTTAAAAAACTACTCGGGGAAAAATCGGCAAGCTTGCGGTGTTCTTGCGCCAATAGTCGCAAGCTTTGCGACATCTAGCAGCAAAACTACTGCACGGCTTGCGACACCCTTGCGCCAGAAAAAATTTGTCGCAAGTTTGCGACAAGGAAAAAGCCTTGCGACACGCTTGCTGTTTTTTCCCCGAGTAATCTCCAAAAATCTCCCAAAATTACTAAAGTGAAAAAGCAACACATAAAAGAAGAGAGAACGTGCAATTTGCATAGACATTAGAGAAACTGACAGCGAGAGATAGAAAATCATAAAGAGACGGCAGACAGTTTATTTTTATTCAAATGACTGACACTTACTATAATGTCGTTAAAAATCTTCCAATCACAACGAATCCAATAATAAGTGTAAGAAGAAGTGAAACAATAACATCATAGTCCAACCCTTCAATACCATCTTCGTTCAAAATTCCAACAATCGAATCATCATGTTGTAATGCTAAAGGATCGATAGCCAGGTCTAAAACATCGTCAGCCATCTGAAAAATATCAAGACTTATAGATATATCTATATTATAGTATATATAAAGCATAAAATAACAATATATATAATTTTGACAAGATAAATATTTGACAGAACAGGGGCAGTAAAAGAGAGAAAGAAAAAAGAGGAAAATAAAAATAAACTAAATGTTTCTTTCTTTTCCGCCTCTCTCGTCTCTGTATGTTGTGAAATTTCTATTCGGCTGACGTGTCTTTGAAGGAAGCAATAATAAAATATAAACAAAAAAAAACTAAATTTTTAAAAGAACAGGCGATTTTTAACGGAAATGATTGGTTTTATCAGAGAGTATCTTGAAGTCACCTCATATCGAAAAATGGTGAGAAAATTATTCATTTTTTGCTATTTTTTTGTCATTTTTCGACATTTTATGGGGGAAAATTGTGTCATAAAATACAGACAAATGCAGAAAAATATGTATTATTTAGCATTTCCTAACATTTTTCGACATCTTCGAAATTAAATGAAGTTTTTTGTCAGAAAAAAATACCGATAAAAATATATTTTGAGTGTTTCTTAACATTTTTCGACATTTTTTGACATTGTCCAAAATTGATTTTCGAAAAGAAAATTTCAAAAACGGACAATTTTTGTCAGAAATGTCAATAAATACATAGAAATATTCTTTCTTTGTCATTTCTTCACATTTTTTTTACATTCTCGTTTAAAAAATGAATTTAAAAATTCAGTTCACCTTATAAAAAAATATTGAAAAAAAAAATTATATTTTTGTTATAAATGTCGATAAATACCGATATAAATGTATTTTTGGTATTTTTTAACATTTTTCTACATTTTTTGACATTTGATTTTTAAAAAAACATTTTAAACCGGAAAATGTTTGTCAGAAATATCAAAAAATACCGAAACACATGTATTTTTGGTATTTCTTAACATTTTTCGACATATATATAAAAAATATTGAAAAAAAAATTATATTTTGGTCATAAATGTCAAAAAATACAGAGAAATATACATTTTCTGTCATTTCTTTACATTTTTCAACTATTTTTTCCAGGTTATGTCAACAAAATTTGAGAAAAAAAAATTAAATTTTTGTCATAAATGTCAATAAACACAGATAAATGCAGAGAAAAATGTATTATTTGTCATTTCATATCATTTTCCGACATTGTCAAAATTGATTTAAAAAAAGAATATTTCAAACCGGAAAATGTTTGCAAGAAATGTCAAAAAAAGTATTTTTAGTATTTCTTGACATTTTTCGACATTTTTTACATCACTGAGAAATTAAATAATGTCGAGAAATGTCAACAAATGCATAGAAATTCACATTTTTCAACAAAATTTCCCGGAAACGAAAATTTTTATCAGTGAGTACCTTAGAGTCCTTAACAAGTGCGTTAGTTCCAAAATGCAATAAAAATGAAGAAAAATTCGCAATTCAATTTTTATGGTTTTATTTTCACACACTTTTTATCAGCAAAAAAAGCAATAATTTGTTTGTATGTTGAATACAAAAAATTATGAAAAATACAAATTTGTGTTTTTTTTCTCCGTTATTTATTCCCAGAAATATTATATTCTTTAATGCGATCGAATTAGTTTTTGATTAAACTATTCATCTCGTAGCTCTTTCGCCTCTTTTTTTCTCTAGTTTTTGGTTTTTTTTTTATTATTATTTATCCACGGCGATGTTTTATGGCTTTGAACAAGTTTCGTAAGAAAGAGATTAATAGTTCTTTTTAGTAGTACAATTCCAAAATTTATGTATTTTATTTTTTTGGAAAAAAAAATGTCCTAAATTTCAATTTCCACTAGACAATTGAATTTTATGAAAATTTTTGAGAATTTTTATCGCGCAAAAAAGCTACCGTACTGTTTTAAAGGGACATGTCGATGTTTGCAACGAAACATTTAAAAATTTGGTGGTCTGATGTAAAATGTATTAAAACAATAATAAATATAGACCAGAGTTGGGCGGAAGTCATTTTTTGAAAAGTCGGAATTCGGAAGTCGGAATTCGGAAGTCGGAATTCCGCCCAACTCTGATATAGACTGTCATGTGACATTTTAAATTCAGAAATTTCAAAAAAAAAATGCTATTTCATAATTTTACCTTATAAAATCATATCAGACCAACAATTTTATACTTATTTTGTTGCAAAAATCGATGTGTCCCTTTAAATCAATACAGTAATTTTTTTTGAATTTGAAAATTTTTTGTTTTTCTTCAAAAAAGGCAAGGAATTATCCTGTGTGGTTTTTTTTACCTGCAAAAAAAAACATCTCAATAAAAATTACCGTACTGTGTTTAAAGGGACAGGTCGATTTTTGCAGAAAAAAATTTTGCAGGTCTGCTCGATTTTCTAGAAATTTAGAAAAAATGAAATGCTGTATTTTGACACGCAATATTATTTTTACACGTGATATTACAAAGTTTTTAAAAAACTACCGTACTGCGTTTAAAGGGACAGGCCAGTTTTTGCAAATGAAAATTTTGTTGGTCTGCTGTGAGCGGGCTTTTTATAATTTCAAAAAGCAAAAAAAAATACAGAATTTTGTTTGCAAAAATCCACGTGTCCCTTGAAACATTACGGTAGTTTTTTTTTTTTAAATTTTCGTTGAAACAAATCAAAACAAAATATTTGCTCGTAATTTCCGGTGTTTTGTCCGCAATGCACACTCACATGACCTACAGTAATATTTAAAGGTTTAAAAACTTTAAGATCTTCAGAAAAACCCTTAGCAACCGGATTTATATCTTGCAAATTTGTAGTCCTTATTCTCCCCCCTAAAAAAACCAATTTTCTTTTTTTTTTGTTCCATTAAAAAATCAATATTAATTTTTGTCTGCAAAGAAAAAATAAACTGATTAAATTCAATTGATGATGATGAATATTGATAATCAGATTAGCGAAAACATTTTCCAATTTTCATTTTTCATATTTTTCCGGTTCCAACTTTCCGGTTTAATGGCTCACTTTTTTGGAAAAAGGTATATATGTAAAACAAATCTGGGATTATCCCACTTTTATCGATTTTTCTTTGCACATTGGGGTATACATAGATAGATAGATACTTGAAAAATGCTCAAAATGAGAAAAAATCTTTTTTTTTGTGCATTTTTTTTGCTGATCCCTTTGAGATTATACCTATAATTTTTGGATATATATAGTGATTCACCCTCTCGTTCTCGTCTTTAAAAACTGACACATATGAATAAATATCAAAATTCTCCAATTTCCCAATGCATTTTTGATGTAAAACTATTTTTTTTGTGCAGCCGAGCGAGCAGAAATAATAAAATGTTGATGCCAAATATGCGAAATGGTTCGGTTAGGTCGTCGTTCGATGATAATGAGCAGGCCGAGGAGGAGGGTGACACGTTTTTGTTGGGCATGGTGACTGGTGATGGGATTGGAAAGGTTAGTTGGTTTAATTTTGATATCTATACCTAAAAGCTCGGGGCAATTTGTCTGAAACTTGCGACATTCGGCTGTCGCAAGGCTTGCGGTGTTCTTGCGCCAATAGTCGCAAGCTTTGCGACATCTAGCAGCAAAACTACTGCACGGCTTGCGACACCCTTGCGCCAGAAAAAATGTGTCGCAAGTTTGCGACAAACTGCCGCAAGCTTGCGACAAGGAAAAAGCCTTGCGACACGCTTGCCGTTTTTTCCCCGAGAGAGACCTGATTTTGATACCTGAAAAGGATCTGATTTTTACACCTAAAAGGAACTTGAATTGATACTCAAATGGGACCTGATTTTGATACCTGAATGGGACCTGATTTTGATACCTGAAAAAACCTAATTTTGATATCTATACCTAAAAAAGACATGATTTTGATATCCAAATGGCTCCTGACTTTGGTGCCTAAAAAGGATCTTAATTGATACCTAAATGGGACCTGAATTGATACCTGAAAAAACCTAATTTTGATATCTATACCTAAAAGAGACCTGATTTTGATACCTGAAAAGGATCTGATTTGTTTATACCTAAATAATACCTCAGTTTTTTCGATATCTAAAAAAGACCTGTTTTTGATACCTGAAAAGGATCTGATTTTTATACTTAAAAGGAACTTGAATTGATACTCAAATGGGACCTGATTTTGATACCTGAATGGAACCTGACTTTGATGCCTAAATGGGGCCTGATTTTGATACCTGAAAAGGATCTGATTTTTATACTTAAAAGGAACTTGAATTGATACTCAAATGGGACCTGATTTTGATACCTGAATGGGACCTGATTTTGATACCTGAAAAAACCTAATTTTGATATCTATACCTAAAAAAGACATGATTTTGATATCCAAATGGCTCCTGACTTTGGTGCCTAAAAAGGATCTTAATTGATACCTAAATGGGACCTGAATTGATACCTGAAAAAACCTAATTTTGATATCTATACCTAAAAGAGACCTGATTTTGATACCTGAAAAGGATCTGATTTGTTTATACCTAAATAATACCTCAGTTTTTTCGATATCTAAAAAAGACCTGTTTTTGATACCTGAAAAGGATCTGATTTTTATACTTAAAAGGAACTTGAATTGATACTCAAATGGGACCTGATTTTGATACCTGAAAGAGACCTGACTTTGATGCCTAAATAGGACCTGAATTTAATACCTGAAAAGGATCTGATTTTTACACCTAAAAGGAATTTGAATTGATACTCAAATGGGACCTGATTTTGATACCTGAAAGAGACCTGACTTTAAAAGGACCTAATTTTGATACTATAAAAGGACCTGGTATGATTGAAAAATGACTAGTAACCTATTTCAGAGATACATTTTTTAATATTACAGTTAACTTCTGCAAAAAGATTTTTAATTTTTGAGAATAGGACCAGGGGATTTTTGTGCTTCCGTTGAACAGGAAAATAGTATTTCAAAAACAATAACGCTATTTACAGTAATTGACAAAACACCACACTCGACGCACAAATGCACAAATCTGTGTGATCTCGTTAAATCGTCATAACTCGGTTCAAAATGGTCTGTTTGGGCCCAGATTTTGCATAGTTATAGCCGATATAGCTCTACAAAACCTGGAGCTTATTACTTATCCCTTTGAGCACAACTGTGCAAAGTCTGGAGCCAAACAGACCATTTTGAGCCGAGTTATGACTGTTCACATAGCAGTGAGCATAACCCGCAAATTGTCGGCTGCGCCAAGTTTGATCTGCAGGTTCTTCTAGACACTTTAGTAGTAAAAATACCCCTTGATATAGTGTATATTATGAAGAGAACGCCAGAGAAAGCAGGTGATATTTTTTCGCACTTTTGCTCTCTGCAGAGAAAATTGAGTTTTCCAATTTCCCCCAAACCACATAATCAAAAAAATGTCCTTTGAAGTTCTCAAAAGGTGCATATTAATATACATATACCTACGTATATAACCATTTTTTGACTTTTTTTTGTATTTCCGATGACGTATATACATAAGGATGTACATAAGGATATTTTTTGAATGCTCAAAATGAAAAATCCAATATTAGTTTTATGAGCCATAATTTTTGCTCCGTTTTTTGCTCTTCTTTTTGGTCTACTTTAGTTATATTTAAAGGAACATACTATTTTTTTGGATGGATTGTACACTTCGGCCGCTGGTTTTTGTGCAAGAGGTAGATTTTTTTTTTTTTTTTTAAGAAAAAAATGAGAAAAGGGGGAAATATATAATTACATCGTGAGAATTAAATGAGTTATTCATTCTGGATTCGTAGTTTTTTTTTGTTGTTTTTTCTTATTTTTTAGTTCTGTTCAAACCCGAAAAATGGAGAATTTTGGGTCGGATATTTTCGATATTGCTTCAGTGAGTTGGGGGGTATGGGAAAATCGTCATAACTTGGCTCAAAATAGTCGGATTGGCCTCATATTTTGCAGAGTTATGGATGAGAGTATCAGCAAAGTGCTCCAGTTTTTGGAGGAGGATATCTAGGAAAATAAGAAACTGGGAATTTTTTGAAATTTTTGTTTTCTTTGAAAAAATGTATTTTTTCTTCACACTACCCCACTATCGCCTGCCAGTTCAAAGTACATGTTTAAAAAAAATTCAAAAATTCCCCTAAATTTAGGGATCGATTAGCATTGTATTGGTACGTCTTTTTCCAAAATTTGAGCCAATCTAGAACTTTTTTGAAATTTCCCTGTATTTACAGAAAATTGATTGAGTAATTGATGAGTCTGAAATACGTTCAAAAATAAAATTTGAAAAGGTTCCATCAATTTTGAGACAATCCAGAGCTTTTTGAAGTTTTACTGTTTTTTTTTTTGAAAACATTTTTAAAAATTAAAAAAATTAAACTTTTTTGTAAATTCAAAAATTGATTAGCATTGTATTGGTACGTCTCTGACCAAATATTGAGGCCGATTCTTCAATTTTGAGCCAATCTAGAGTAATTCGACTTTTCACTGTATTTACTTTTAGAGATAAAAAAATTAAAAAAATTAAATTTTTTAAATGCCCTGACAAACTTTTTTTACAAAAACAAAATTATTTTCTCCGAAAAATATAACTTTTTTTCGCAAAATCAGATTTTTTCCTAAAATTTTGCATTTAGGCAAACCATTGTAAAACTAATCGTCGATTCCAAAATTTACAAAAAATATTGAAAAATATTTTTTTTTGTTTTACCTTTATTTTATTTTCAGCAAAAAAAATGTCCAAAATATTTCGCTAATTGAGAAATTGATAAGTTATATAGGACCTGATTTTGATAACTAAAAAGGACCTCATTTTAATACCTAAATAGGACCTGGTTTTGATACCTAAATCAGACATCATTTTTTTTAAACCTAAATGATACCTCCGTTTTTTCGGTATCTAAAAGTAAACCCTATTTTGAATCCTGAGAATGACCTGGTTTGATTGAAAAATGAACAGTAACCTATGTCAGATATACATTTTTTAATATTACAATTGAATTTTTCAAAATGATTTTCAACCTTTGAGAATCGTAAAAATGACCCATCGAATTTCAGGCACTTCAGAGCTTTTTAAAATTTACCTATAATTTCGGAAAAATTTCAGAAAAAAATTATAGATTCTAAATTCTGAGCCTCTCTCCAGAATTGATTTTTTAATATTGAAAAATTTCAGAAAAATATTTCCAGAATTCTTCTTTCTAGATATCATCCTACAAAACGGAGCATTTTGTTGATACCTTTGAGCATAACTGTGCAAAATATGAGCTCAATCCGAATATTTTGAGCCGAGGTATGACAAATTAACCAATAGTATACTGAGTTACATATCAGCGAGCATAACCAGCAAATTGTCGGCTGCTAGTTACAACAACTAATATATTCAGGCTTCGAAATTGATTCAGAAGACAAATCGTTTTGTAGTGTAAATTCCCATATTCAAAATATATATTTCCAAATGCAAAATCCTGCTCAAAACTAGAGTATAGTTAGTCTTCGTCATGATATATGTCAGAGCTGTCGAAATGGGAAAAATGTGCGCTCCAAATAGCCCAGATAGAAATGCCTATTCCATCCCATCACACTTCAAGAAATGACCAGATAAACTGGGGTGGGCTGGGCTTTCCCAGTTGGGAAATTTTTTTTGTAAATTTTTGAAAAAGTTCACGTTTGTATTTCTTTTTCTGACGTATTGGTCGTTTTTTTGTTCATTTCATGAAAAAATTAGTGTTTTTTTAAGAAATGAAAGAAAAAAGAAAGCCCACCTGGGCTCCCATGGAATGGTAATGTTTATTTGGAATTTCCCACGTAATAAAATTTACTCATTCTTCCCAGTTAATCTGGGAAGCCCATCTGGGGTACATTCCATTTCAACAGCTCTGTATATGTACATAATATACTATCCCCAATATTCATCCCCATATCCCCTATTTTATGTGACATGCTCCGAATCCATACGTCTTCGGAGCAAGGGAAAAAACACAAAGAAGCCATAGAAATCGAGAATATCTATATTTTTATTTTTGTCAATTAGAATAAAAAAATACGAAAGAAAAATACAAAATAATCTAATTCTTATCACTTTTTCCTTGATATAATATATTTTTAACTGACTGATATATATTTTTTCTCTGCGAGCCACAATGTTTTTTTCGAATGTACAATTGCCTGGATCGTAGAGGTAGTTTGACCATTGGAACATGGGAGATTCGTGATATTCTTTATTCCAAGCATAAGGTTTATAATACTCAGCAAGAGGTTGGTTAGGGGTTTTTTGAAAATGTACTTTTTTTTTACTTGGACTGGATTTTCGTCAGAATATCCAAAAAATATCCTCAGAATTTATCAGATTGAAAATCTAGCCCAGTTGTGAATAGGGTTTGAGAATGGTAAAAGCTAAGAACCCCTCTTTTTCAGATTTTTCGGGCTAGTTCAAAAATGGGAAAGTTAAGAACCCCTTCTCTTCAAATTTTCCCGGATCAGATTCGAGAATGGGAAAAGATAAGGACCCCTTTAAAAGTAAAGACCCCTCTTCTTCAGATTTCTCGATCCAGCTTCAAAAGTAGAAAAGTTAAGAACCCCTCTCCCCGAATTTTCCCGGATCAGGTTCAAGAATTAGAAAAGATAGGGACCCTTTCCCTTTAAAAAGTTAAGAACCCCTCCTCTCCAAAATTCCCCGGATCGGATTCGAAAATGGGGAAAGATAAGAACCCCTCTTCTTCAGATTTTTTGGGCTAGTTTAAAAAATGGGAAAGTTAAGAACCCCTCCTATTCAAATTTTCTCGGAGCAGATTAGAATATGGGGAAAGATAAGAACCCCCTCTCTCCGAATTTCTCGGATCAGATTCAAAAATGGGAAAAGATGAGGACCCTTTCCCTGAAAAAAGTTAAGAACCCCTCTTCTTCAGATTTTCGAACCAGCTTTTAAAAATGGAAAAGTTAAGAACCCCTCCTATTCAAATTTTCTCGGAGCAGATTCAAAAATGGGAAAAGATAAGGACCCTTCCCCTTAAAAAGTTAAGAACCCCCTCTCTCCGAGTTTTCCCGGACCACATTTGAAAATGGGGAAAGATAAAGACCACTCCCCTTAAAAAGTTAAGAACCCCCCTCTTCAACTTTTTCGGATCAAATTCAAACAGAATCTCTCCAAAGAAAAGTTAAGAACCCCTCTGTTTTGGGTTCCCCGAACCAATGACATGTATTTCATATTAAAATTGATGAGAACATTTTGAGTAACTTTTGGATAGATTTATGGAGACCAGTGTGAAAGTACTTACATTTTTCCTTTGATAGTCGACTAACAGACGGACGGATTGAAGTAGCGGCAGGAAGAGTTCCAAATCCAAACAAAACACGTCGAATAACAACTTTTATGCACTCCCAATTGACGGGACAAAAACAACAACCAATACAAGGAATAAAAAGTCGAAAATCGCAGCAACGGACCAACGAACAAACAAGAGTGAGGCCCAAAAAGTAAAAAAAGAGAAGAAAAAAAGGGGCGGAGCATTATTTTGTGTATGCGTCCTTGTGTGTGGTCTCGTGGCGACAACGCGGCAAGCGGCAATTCAAATGTGTGTTTTTCGATGAGAGGCAATTTCAAAGATTGTTTTCTTCTCCGATTGTTGTTTTTCTTCGCGTTTGGTCGTTCCTCGGATTGATATGGACTTTGTTGATTGACAGGAGTTGTTGATTGACAGGAGTTGTTGTAGGTGTTGAGCGGGTGGATATACATGAGCCGGAGTTGATGTGGCGATTTTGAAGTGTTGGAAGACGGGCAAAGGAATGTAATCATTCGAATATCATCGAACAATCGTGTTGTCGATGACATTTCATATATCGGATTCAAAAAGCAAAAAAGTTCAGAACCCCTCCCCTCCAAAATTTTTATACATTTCTATTTTTTTAATAAACTGTCTCCTGAAGTTATGATGAAGTCCAAAATGTGGATCATTAAATTTTGGAAGCGTGACGCCATTTTTGGACAAGTTCAATTCAGATTTCTGATTTTTGGTCTTAATTTTTTTGATTCAAAAATCTGACACGTCAATTCTAGCCGCCAAAATGTCAAAGTCAAATTTCATGACGTCAAATTTGTGAGAAGATTAATTTTTGACCAATGTTTTGAACCCTAGAGATCTTTTCGTCAAACTTTTCAAAGCTTGCCATTAAAAAATTGAGGATTCAGAATCTGGGGATAGAATTATGACGTCATTGCCTGTTCAGATTTTTTAAAAAGAATATAGCAGTAATTTGTTCAACTGTGAAGACAACTAGATTTAGGTCAAGATGAAATTGCTTGACAGCTGAAATATTGGTCAAGGCTCATCTGCTTGATAGCTAGATTTTCGGTCAAGGCGCGCCTGCTTGACAGCCAGACATTTGGCAAAGGCATGGTTTCTTGACAGCTAGGTTTTTGGTCAAGATGAGGTTGCTTGACAGCTGAAATGTTGGTCAAGGCTCATCTGCTTGATAGCTAGATTTTCGGTCAAGGCGCGCCTGCTTGACAGCCAGACATTTGGCAAAGGCATGGTTTCTTGACAGCTAGGTTTTTGGTCAAGATGAGGTTGCTTGACAGCTGAAATGTTGGTCAAGGCTCATCTGCTTGATAGCTAGATTTTTGGTCAAGGCGCGCCTGCTTGACAGCCAGACATTTGGCAAAGGCATGGTTTCTTGACAGCTAGGTTTTTGGTCAAGATGAGGTTGCTTGACAGCTGAAATGTTGGTCAAGGCTCATCTGCTTGATAGCTAGATTTTCGGTCAAGGCGCGCCTGCTTGACAGCCAGACATTTGGCAAAGGCATGGTTTCTTGACAGCTAGGTTTTTGGTCAAGATGAGGTTGCTTGACAGCTGAAATGTTGGTCAAGGCTCATCTGCTTGATAGCTAGATTTTCGGTCAAGGCGCGCCTGCTTGACAGCCAGACATTTGGCAAAGGCATGGTTTCTTGACAGCTAGGTTTTTGGTCAAGATGAGGTTGCTTGACAGCTGAAATGTTGGTCAAGGCTTCTCACAGGATTTAATGCTCAAGGGTTACGTACAATTTCGTGAAATTATGTGAAATTATATTTCAAATTCCAATTTCCACCGCCAAAACTCAAAAACAAAACAATCAAAAAAAAAAAATTGTGTTGCCCCCCAAAAACATGCACTTTTATTTATTTTGTTATCAATATATTTTTCAAGTAATTCTTTTCTCTTGATAAAACAAATACTATATCATGCACATTTGAACTCGAAAAAACCCGCCAAAAACTACCGTACCTCCCACACAATGTCCCTTTAAACTCTGGACTCTCTCTCTCTTCAAAAAATCTCTCAACTTATGGATAATAACTTGTGGATAATAGGCGATTATTTTACTTTCATTTTTTTTGCAGTTTCCCACGGTTTTTTCAATATTTTTTTTTGCATTTCTCATCTTGGCTTGAAAATCCAGAAAACACCTGCGCGGAAAGAAAGTGCGCGCGAGTGAGAGAAAAGAAATCCAATAATAAAAAAAAATTGTGGAGGGAGAGTAGAAGCCATTCTTCTTCTCTTGTGTTCTCGTTTTATTATTATTATTATTCTTGATATCGATAAAAAATGGATTAGGAAAAAAAAAACGAGGCGAGCAATTCCATTCTTGTGCTCATTTCATTGAGGTATTCTCTGCAGCAATAAAAAAGAGCTATGAATGTCGAGATTCCGGTCTTGTCAGAGTCCGAATCGGAAGTTTCGACGACGGCTAAAGTTTTGGTGCGTTTTTGAGAGGGGACCCTTTGAAAATACATCAAGGTACAGTAACCCTAATCCCACAAAGAACCTGTACTTCCTCGATTTCTAAAGGTATACATAATATACATAGCAATCGGTTACTGTATATAGTTCAGTCTTTAAAAATGGTTCCAACAAGTACTGTGGTTGTATAGTTATACTACTGTATATAGACTACAACGATATATAATTAACTAGTCCTTTCTTCTTGCTACAGTACCTGCACATCTTACTCATTTTTCATAGTTTGGTAGTGTTTTTTTTGTGATTTGATGATCCACATTTCTCAATCACGTAATTTTATCTAAAATTTACTAGATTAGGTTCAAAATTTGGTACCTCTAAGTCACAATTTTCAAGTTTTGATCTAGGTAGCAGAAAATTGGCTCATCACAGAGCTCCCGAGGTAAAATTAGAGCTTTTGAATTTAGCATCCAAGAGCTTAGACAGTCGCCTTTTAAGCTCAAAAAAGCTCAAGAATTTATGGATCTAAAAGTTCAACTTCAAATTGTCATATTTTTGACGTCAGAGGTGACAAATTCAAGCTAGAATTTTTAAACTTCCTAGATTTATGACGTCAGAAGTGTATGAAGTATCTTGGTTAAAAAGTTAAGAATATAACTGTTGTATCATAAAAAAACGTCATACCCAAAATTGAGACCTAAAGTTTACACTGAAAATGAAAACCCATGAAAAACTAACAAAAATGGGTTGGTTTACTATGCTTTAGGGTAAATTTTCCTTCTGAAAACATTTAGATAGTTTATTCAGCATGAAAATGAATAAATTACAGCACTTTCAGCAAGTTTTCAATTAGACATATATGATAAAAAGAAATGAAAAGCTGATAGATAGAAAATAATACTTGAAATTGTTTTCATTTTGTTTTTTGCCGAAAATTTCCGGGTTCTGAAATCTACATGAGATTTTTGATGAAAATGAATATTCTGAGGCTATTTTTCACCCTTGATTACCCTATAGTTAGACCCTATAAAACCCTGGTTGTTGGGTTTCTCACACCAAACTTTTGGGCTGTAATTTCAGCCTCAGGAATTTCGTTTCGCGAAAATGAACGACAGGAGGTTGCTCAGCGTCCAAAAATCTATCGAATGATATACATAGGTCCCGTCGAAAAACTGCCAAAGACGTGCCAGGGTTGCAATTTAGACCACACCCTCTATTTCGGAGGGTTTTGCAATGAAAAATAAAAATTTTTAGTACCTATTCTACCATTTCAAATTTTTTTGATATAATCCAAGTTTTCCCCCTCCAAAAAAATATATGTTGAAGTACATGTTCTCAAAGTTTTCAAAATTATAGGTTGCTCTCAGAAAAGAGAAATGCTCATTCTCAAAATTGAGCACTAGTTAGTTTGAAATTGATTTTTATTTTTGCAGATGTTCAATGCTCGATATCGAAATATCAAAGAGAAAAAGGCGGCGAAAATGACGTATCGGGCGATGGTAAAAACCTTGTCTGAAATTGTGCCATTTCTGAAAATCTGAAAATTTGCAGATCTACAATTGTCTGGAACGTCCCACCGGTTGGAAGTGCTTTCTCTATCATTTTAGCGTATTTCTTATCGTTTTGATTTGTTTAATTCTTAGCGTTTTGTCGACTGTTGAAGAGCATAGCCATTTTGCCGCCGAGATTTTGTATATTCTCGAGATTTTTCTAGTATTTTTCTTTGCTATTGAATATGTTGTGAGGCTGTGGTCGGCGGGATGTCGATCAAAGTATATTGGTGTTTGGGGAAGGTTGAAGTTCGCCAGGAAGCCGATCTCGTTTATAGGTAGATTGCTTAAAGGGGTTGTCCGGGGTGGGTTTAAAAAACTAACAAATGGTGTTTTCGTTGACCAATAAAGTGTGCTCTATTGCAAACACACAATGTGACGAAAATTTTCAAACTTTCTTTTTTGGTAACCTCGGACAACCCCTTTAAGGTATACAAACTCTCTAGTTTTGAGCTACTTTAGATCTTGTAAAATCGTATTATCAATGGGGCGCATATTGAATGTTGACATGTATGTCATATTTCACAATTTCATGCAATATTCAAAGCTGAAAAAACTAGAAAAAAATAGCATCGATATCTTCAAAAATTCATTGAACTTTTCGATAAAAAAGAAAACTTGTAGATTTTGGGAGACAAATAAGGTGTTAATTCCAATTTTGAATGCGACTTATTTTTCGTAGAGCTTTGGACGTTTTTTTTTAGTTTCGGACATCGCACCAAATATTACAGTACCTTCACAAAACCTACACATCTGACTGATACCATCCGTCTTCACTAAACATGAGTAAACATGAGTAAGATGTGCAAGTTGTTAGAAGTACTGTAGTACGACGGGCTGGATGATTAGTAGTCATCACTTTTTATAACTTGAGAAGCCTTTTCATCATACACACAACCTGCACATCTAACTAATACAATTTTCACTGTGCGAATGAGTAAGATGTGCAGGTTGTCTCACGGGTTCGGGCTGGTTTGCCCAATTTCACAAGTGGGACTTGTGCTTTGGGTTTTAGGCTTAACTCGGCCCGTATTTGTTTGACCGAGTTGGGCTTTTTTTGAAATTTTCGGTCTGATTCAAAAAAACGTTTCAGAAAAATGTATCACACAAAAAATTCTTCATAAATTTTTGCAATTTTTGAAGTTTTACATTAACTTTTTTTGTGAAAAACGGCCCAATCAGCAGGCTCCCAGACGACCGGGAACGACCTGAATCCCATTTCTGGGGAAACATAGGGCTTTTCAAAAACTAGAACATCCTTCTCTCTCTCTAGTTCTTGAAAATAGCAGTTGCAGAACTTTCTGAGAAAATCCTAATGGGTTATATTCGCTCTACTGACAATAACAAGTCAACCTTGTTTAGGATGACTTTTTTGGTTCATTTTGATATCAAAATTGGGTTTTTAAGGTTTCTAAGGAACCCCAGGAAAACAGGTGAAAAATTCGGATCGAAAAAACTAGAACGCACTCGACATTTCCCTGGTTTAGGTATTTTGCTATCCTATTCAGGGATCATTCCAAATCCCAAAAATGATTGATTCTAGCTCTCTAGTTTTTAGTTTTGAAAAATAAAACTGAAAATAGTCAAGTTCTAGAATTTCGCATGAAAATCTTGATAAGTTATATTCGCTCTATTGACAATGTTAAGTTTCCCCGGTTCAGGGGGATTTTTAGAACTATTTTGATAGTAGAAGCGGGTTCTTGGGTTTCTAAAGAACTCCAGAAGCATTAGTGTGATACTGACCAAAAATTTGAGCCCAGAAAAAACACTACTTCCTTTTTAAAACCAAAGATCTCCTGAAAAAACCCTTATCAAACAAGGCACCCGACATTTTACTGGCTTTGTAATCTTGCCATCTGGGTCGTGAGCCATTTCAAATCTCACAAATCAATAATTCTTCCAGATCTTTGCGTGGTGATAGCAAGTATCACAGTCATCCTAGTGGGTAGTGAAGGCCAAGTCTTCGCCACCAGTGCGATTCGAGGAGTCAGATTCCTTCAAATCCTCCGGATGCTTCACGTCGATCGCCAAGGTGGAACCTGGAGGCTCCTCGGTTCTGTAGTCTTCATCCATCGTCAGGAGCTCATCACCACTTTATACATCGGTTTCCTCGGTCTCATCTTCAGTTCCTATTTTGTCTACCTAGCTGAGAAGGATCATGTCTCTCCAACTGGTCAACAAGCCTTCACCAGTTATGCCGACGCTCTTTGGTGGGGTGTGATCACCATGACCACCATAGGTTATGGCGATGTGGTGCCGCAAACTTGGACCGGTCGAATAGTCGCCTCCTGCTTCTCCATCTTTGCCATCAGCTTCTTCGCCCTTCCCGCTGGTATCTTGGGATCAGGCTTCGCCCTGAAAGTGCAACAAAAACAACGGCAAAAGCATTTCAATCGACAAATCCCGGCGGCGGCCACGCTCATTCAATGCCTTTGGCGATGTCATGCGGCGGAGAAGCGCGTCTCCGCTACTTGGAATGCGCATATCGATCCGTTGGCGCATGAGACACGCGAAGTGCGCAACAATAATAATAACAATAATAATCATAATCATAAAAAATCGACGGATAGTAATTGTGTGTCGAGGAAGAGGCAACTTTTTAAAAAACAGTGAGTTTGGTTAAAATCTGGATTTTTTTTTGACGGGACCTATCTCATTCGATAGATTTTTGAACGCTGATCAACCTCTCGTTGTTCATTTTTGCGAAACGGATGTCCTAGTGCACAATTTTCAGACCTGAAGTTTACATTGAAAACCCATGAAAAACTAACAAAAATGGGTTGGTTTACTAAGCTATAGGGTAAATGTTCCTTCTGAAAACATTTAGATAGTTTATTCAGCATGAGAATGAAAAATTACAGCACTTTCAGCAAGTTTTCAGCTTTTCCTCTATGATAAAAAGAAATGAGAAACTGATAGATAGAAAATAATACTTGAAATTGTTTTCATTTTGTTTTTTGCCGAAGATTCCCGGGTTCTCAAATTTACATGAGATTTTTGCTGAAAATTAATATTCTGAGGCTATTTTTCACCCCTGATTACCTTATAGTTAGACCCCATTAAACCCTTAAAATTGCAGGGTTGTTCGGTTTCTCACACCAAACTTTTGGACTGAAATTTCAGCCTCAAGAGTATCGATTCACAAAAATGAACGACGAGATGTTGCTCAGCGTTCAAAAATCTATCGAATGGTATATCTCAAAATGCTCCGTTTGAGTCCATATTTTGCACAGTTGTGCTCAAAGGTATCAGCAATGTGCTCCAGTTTTTGTAGGACGATATCTTTGAAAATAAACATCTGGAATTGTTTCTGAAATTTTTATTTTCTTAGAAAAAATACTTATTTTCCTAGAGACTTTGGAAAATCGCCAGAATATTTTTAAAAAATCGTAGAATTCTCTCAAAGTTGAAACCAAAATTTAAATAAAATACATCAATTTTTTTTCGAAAAATCTCCAGATTCTTTATTTTTCAAGATCTCGTCCCATAAAAACTGGAGCACATTGCTGATACCTTTGAGCATAATTGTGCAAAATATGGAGCCAAACCGAGCATTTTGAGCCGAGTTATGACGATTCAACCAATAGTATACAACACTTTGATCGCTTCTGTAGGTGAACCGCGACGCCGACACGCGACGCAAATGTAAAACAGGCGCGAATTTTAAATTTTAGTATTTTGGATGTTGAAATTATCAAAAATCACTTTCAAGTTTTTTCTTCGAAACTTTATTTCGTGTTCAAGTCTTTAGAAAAACATTAAAATCGGAGGACTAACTTTGTCGGCGTCTAGGCCACGAAAAAATGTCATCTTGTTTTTCCAGGTCTAGCCTAGTCAACACCTTTAAAAGAAATCGTTCAACAGCCGCCGATGTTGAGCTAGGCGAGCTGCATCAAGAAAGGCTTCTGCGTCAAGAGCGCATCGGCTCCGACACTGACGAGGAGCGACGTGGCTTCACTGAAATCGGCTACGACACCGAAGAGCCCGCCACACCTACAATTCAGCACATTTCACACGTTTGCGAGTTGACCGAAGCGCATCGTAATTCGATCCGCGCTTTGCGTAAGATCAAGTATTTCGTTGCGCGGAGAAAATTTCAACAAGCCAGAAAGCCCTATGATGTTCGTGACGTCATCGAACAATACTCGCAGGGACATTTGAATATGATGGTGCGTATTAAAGAGTTGCAGAGAAGGTGGGTTTTTTTTTAAATTGTCAGGGATTAAAACAAAAATTTAATCTTCCCAGAAAAAAATTTGAAAAGTACAATACATTTATATGTAGGGATTAAAACAAAAAAGGTTGAAATAATCGAATTCCTTTGAGTGCGACGCGGTCGCGTTGCGTGTTAGGAGAAACACACGTTAAAGGTACACTTCATTTCTCATAGTTTAAAGGTACACATCATTTCTCATAGTTTAAAGGTACACACTATTTCTCATAACAAACTTTGAGTTCAAAGACGTGTTGAGACCCACTACAGTAACCCTAAAATCACCTGTTTTGCTTCATTTTTAGCTTAGCGATAAAGCAATGTTTTCCGATGCGTTGCGGTCGCGTTGCATGCTCATAAGAAAAATATGAATTAATACGCAACGCAATAGAAAGCATTGCGTTAAGTTCTCATCTCATTCATTGTCTCCAAGAGAACAGGTTTTTGTTAGACACGCAACGCAACGCGACCGCGACGCATTGAACGACATTCATTCGCACTCTATTTAATTCTTGCAGATTGGATCAAACTTTGGGAAAACCCGGGCAATACGATGGGAAGGGTTCTCGAAAAGGACACCCAGTCACCATTGGATCACGTCTCTCTAGATTGGAAATGCAGGTACGTATCGCAACGCAGGCACGCAACGCGTCACCCAACTTGTGCGGTAGAGCGCGTTTACCCTATAATTTTTCCAGATGTCATCTTTGGACAAAAAAGTGGACGCCAGTGCTCGCACCCTGCACGCTCTCTACCGTCTCCTCTCCGATCGCAGTAACTCCTTGACCATCTCCCCATCTCCGCCAGCCATTATGAGCCGACCCCATTCGCCACGAGACCTTCTCACCGCCCGTGATCAACTATCACCTACGAGTATTTCGAGTCAACAACGAAGTCCATCACCAAGTTATACACTTGACCCGAATTGGTCATAATATATATTTTTATTGATTTTTTTAAATATATTTATGGGTATTGATTTTTTTTCCGTTGTTTTTATTGGGTATTTTTGAGAAAATGGTACAAAAAATATATATGTTTATGACCAGATCATGATAATTGAAATAACTACAAAACCGAAAAATGAGGAGATCCATTGGAGAACATTGGAATGATTGTTAGCTCTCTCTGGAGCTAGCATTTCAAAAAATGTGATATATATAAAAGTGCCCAATGAGAAGCTCATCAAGACCGCCGTGCATATATCCTTAGCGGTTTGATTCATCGAGGAGCTCTCGATGAGGATACCTATTGCTCCACCGAGCAAGTTGAACAGGGCGAGGATGACCATCAGAATTATGACGATCCAAAAGCGACGAGGATGATTTCTTGACAGCTTCATTCCTAGGGAGAACATGACGATGGCCTTGTGTAGGACGATTCCAAGAAATAATGAGGTTACGGACAACGCGTCTTCTTGAACGCCGAAGGCGAAGCATTCGAAGAAGACGTGGAGGATGAAGGCGAATGTGAAGACAATTGAAATTCGGATAGGGGCTTCGCCATCCATGTCAAAGTCCTGAATTGGTTTCCATTAGATTCAAAATTATAGCTCCTAATTTTGGTTCAGAAAAAAACTGTAAATTTTTTCCGTGATCTGGTTCATTTGATCAACTGCGCTCTATTGATAATCCAAATTAGCCCATTTTTGACCTTGTGATTTACCATAAATCAACTCTAAAACCCCTGGTTGGTCAACTGCGCTCTATTGATGATCCAAATTAGCCCCTTAAAGGTGAACTGCGTGATAAATGCATGGTATCGCCAAACAAGCCAATTGTTACCTACGTTGCTTACTGGGTTATGGGAGCCCTATTGTAACTGTCTGCTTCTTTTATCCCTCATTGTTTTCTACACACTCTCACAAATGTTCTACGCGTAGTTTTCGGTGTGTGCAGATTCAAAAAAACTTACGACGCAATTTTGCAGACCATATTTTTTGATTATTTCGGGTTAAGGTTAACCATAAATAAACTAAAATCCTAGTTGATCAACTGTGCTCTATTGATAACCAACATTTGTCAAGTTAACATTAACCAATAACCCTAATTGGTAAAACGTGCTCTATTGATAATCCATATTAGCCAGTTGAGGTTAGCAATAAATCAACTCTACTACCCCTAGCTGGTCAATTGCGCTCAATTGATAACCTACATTAGTCCAGTTGAGATTAACTAAAAACCCGATTTGATTAAACGTGCTCCATAGATAATCCATATTAGCCCAGCTGAGGTTAACATTTTTAATCAACTCTATTAGTTCTAGTTGATCAACTGCGCTCTATTCATAATTCACATTAGACCAATTGAGGTCGATCGAAAACCCTAGTTATTTAAGCGCACTTAATTGACAATCCATGTTATTCCTGTTGAGGTTAACCTTTGATAGCTCCTAGTTAATCAACCGCGCTCCATTGATAATCCAAATTGGACTAGATTTATGCCACATGATCCGATTCCTATCCTTCATTTCGCAGTGTTGATAATTTATCATTATCAATAGAGCAAACTTGCACCTCTAACTTTCCAAAAAAAAATCTAATAAGTCGTTTAAACGAGTAGCCGACGATTCACGGGTTATGCTTCTTGCTATGATTTGCACCGATGTGCAGGTATTCTGATTACTAACCTGCAATGACCTTTTACAAGGCTGCACAATATTACCATCAACATTGAAAATGCTCCCCACAGTGGCCAGTCTTGCTCGTGGAAAAGTGATATTTGTCTCAATCTCCGGGACACCTGAATGCGTGTGACCGTGGCCGAAAGAGCACACCGCGTTGGATATCTCTTCCAGGATATAGACAAAGAAAAAGCCACCCAGTGCGATGAGCTGGACGAATGGATAATCACTTTGATATCCTGTGTCGTTCTTGACATCTTCCCAAGCTTCTCTGGAATGTTGGAACATGGTAAGAAGGGGGAGGGGGGGGCCAAAGCTTACAAAGAATCAGGTAGCATATCCAAGAAGCACACTGATAAAAAGACACCTCCTGAAAAACACGACAATAGGGAGAGAATCAACGATGATCGCTTATGAAGCACATTTCCCGAATCATTAAGGTACCCCAGAACCTGCAAAAATCAATAATTCCAATTCTGAACCTCTGTCCGAAATATATAGATTATACCTTAATCGGAAGTAGTCCAAAAACAATGGTGACCAACACCATAACACCGAGCATGATCCATTTCAAAACGACGACCGACATGGTTTGTGTTGGCTAGGTATGTCCTTCTTATCAGTGAATAGATAGGCCTTTTCTAGGCATGTACATGTTTTTATAGGTTGCTCCGATATGTTTGCTTTCATCATAATTCGACATGAACTTTGATTTCATATTTATTTTGGAATTTATTAAACTAGAGTGGTGTTTTGGGGGGAGAGCGGGGAGGGTTTTTTTTTAAATCAGAATCAAAGTAACTCGTTGGTTTACGTCAGAAGTGTACGGTTACGCAGAAAGTGTGCAAACACTTTACGCGCACATACACACATTGTAAAAGTCAGCCTGCCTGATGATGTGTACTATGATCGGCTATTTCCTGGCTGCTGCTAAAAATAATGTTCTACTTTTGTATTCGTAGAAGTTCACTGATAACATGAAAGATAATTGGTAGATTATTTTGAGTTCAAACATTTCAATGAAATACTGAACAGGTCAGTCTTATCTATTGGCTCTGAATTTTGAAGAAAAAACGCCTAGAAAATATCTAAAAGGGGGTTGTTTTACACGTAGAATTCTAATTTAACATTGAAAATCCATTTAAATTTCACTTTCAGAGCAAAAACCTATGAATTGTCAATAGAGCCCGCTTATACTTTGAATTGAACTGAAAAAACTAACAAGAGTTTTCATAATACTGGAATTATCCATATATATCGAAATGTGCCAGGGCTGAAACGCATTTTTTGAAGTCAACTCAAAAAGTCGTTGAACTTTCAAAGTTTAAAAAAATATTCACCTGATAACATGAATTAATACTGATCTATTGTACATTTGACCTCTTTTTTGCTATCGCAACAAAGTATTCTTCAATTTACCATGCAAAATTACTTTACGTCTTGTTTTATTTATCTAACACCCTGACAAGGGATCGAGGTTCTCGAGCTGTTACTTTCAACTATTTTCTCAAAATTTGTACACTTTTAGAGTTCGACCTCCTAATCATCATGGTGTATTTTTATACGCCGCAAATTTTTGTGAACAAAGTTATACTGATTATTCTGAATTTCTATTCAAATCACAAAAATAAATTTTTGATCTATCAGAAGAAACAGTGAGTAAAAATGAGAGAATCAGACATTTGTAGCAGACCTGGGCCAGGTCAGAGAAAAAACCGAGCACAATTTTATAACGATCTTCAGGAACTTCAGTAACCCAAATCTGGAAAGCTCCAATTTTTCTTTCGTTGTTCTGTTCCTCAACTCGATTTTGATCATTTGTCCCGGAAGAATTTTTAACCACAAACTGTCAACCAGGATCTTCTTTTTCGAATACTTCATTATCCATCGTCTGCTTTGAAATTATTCTTCCTCCGACAAAAAATTAGATTGTATGCTTTATTTTTGTGGACCTCATAAATCATGGTCGACTTCAAAAATTTTTCATTTTTCATCCGATACCCGTGATCGCTATTATTATTACTTGACGATATTCAAACTCATCATCACCATAAAATTAAGAGCGAAAAGTTTCCAAAATCGAAAAACTTTATTGTGCAATAAATAAAAGCTACAAACTACTCATTCAATTTTGGTTAAAACAAAGTTTGCTCATTTTTTGAGATTTTTTATATTCACATTTGTGTTGGGATGCAATTGACTACTGAGAAAAAGAATAGGGTGAGTGTTATATGATAATAGTGATTAGACTTTTGGGTTTCTGAAGTTTTGTCCAGCATAAACGGCGTCGGCTCCAAGTTCTTCTTCAATACGCAACAATTGATTGTACTTGGCCAATCGTTCCGAACGGCATGGAGCTCCAGTCTTGATCTGAAAACAAAACAATATTTTGAATTGTAAAATTACTCGAACTACAAACCTGTCCAGTAGCCAATCCAACGACCAAGTCAGCGATGAAGGTGTCTTCGGTTTCTCCGGATCTGTGCGAGACCATAACTCCCCATCCGTTGGCGCGCGACAACTTGGCGGCTTCAATGGATTCGGTGACTGATCCGATTTGGTTGACCTTGAGGAGCAAACAGTTGCAACTCTTCTTGTCGATGGCTTGTCTGATGCGTTTTGGGTTGGTGACGGTCAAGTCATCTCCGACCAATTGAATATCAGTGGCAGCCTGGAAGAGAAATATGGTTTTGAAAGATAGAGAGAATTTTGTAGGGGTTTCATAAAGTCTGAAACATACTTCATCAAATTCGCTTTTTCATGTTCTAATTCACACTGAATTTTATCCTGAACATTTCTTCAGAGTCCAGTTAAATTAAAAATCACAAAACATTTTTTGGGTTAAAATTGGACGTTCACGACAGCTGTTTTTGGTTTAATTTTAGTTTCAAAACAATCTGAAATTTTAGAAATATAATTTAAACTCACATGGAATTTGCCCCAGTTATCCCAATCATCTTGATCGAAAGCGTCTTCGATCGACACAACTGGATACTCTTTGATGAAGCTTTGATACAAAGCAGTCAATTCCTCTCCAGTCAACCATTTGGACGAATCCGATTGTGGGTTCTTGAAGTCCAAATCGTACTTTCCGTCTCTGTAGAATTCGGAAGCGGCAACATCCATTCCAATGGAGATTTTTCCAGTGTATCCAGCTTGGTGGATGGCGGTGTTCAACAAGTCAAGTCCTTCCTTGTTGTCTTGAATGTTTGGTGCGAAACCTCCTTCGTCTCCGACAGCGGTGGCATCCAAACCATATCTCTTCTTGATCTCGCTCTTCAAATGATGGTAAACTTCCGCTCCCATTCTCATGGCTTCAGCGAAGCTCGACGCTCCAACTGGCAAAATCATGAATTCTTGCATAGCCAACTTGTTACCAGCGTGTGATCCACCATTGATAACGTTGAAAGCGGGGACTGGCAAGACAACCTTGCTGACTCCGGCCAACTCGGCGATGTATTTGTAGAGTGGCAAGCCCTTGTGGACAGCTCCAGCTTTGGCGACAGCCAATGAAACTCCAAGAATAGCGTTGGCTCCCAAAGTTTGCTTGTTCTCAGTTCCGTCCAAGGCGAGCATGAAGTCATCAATCTCCTTTTGGGCGGTAACATCGAATCCCTTGGCGATAAGCGCTGGTGCAATCTTGTCATTGATGTTGGCGACAGCCTTCAAAACTCCCTTTCCAAGGTGAACAGCCTTATCACCGTCACGAAGTTCGAGCGCCTCGTGAACTCCGGTCGAAGCTCCAGATGGAACGGCGGCGCGGAACACTCCTTTCTCGGTGTAGAGATCGACTTCGACAGTCGGGTTACCACGAGAGTCGTAGATTTGGCGAGCGTGAATCTTGGTGATTGGCATCCTGTAAAATAGAAAGTACGAATTTGAAAAACCAAATAAAACAACACAACGGGCGGTTCACACTCAAACATAAAAAAATGTTTGTGTTTGGGGCGCGAGAGAAGAAAAGACACAGAGAAAGAGGCGTTCGATTTTTCAATAGCAAAAAAAACATGATGAAATTGACAATTTTTTGGTTTTTCAAACACATATTAATGAGGCAAAGGAGAAGAGAAACTATTAAAAATATCAAATCTTTTTAAAACCGCCCATCGACCACGGGCACGAACTGGAAAAACAGCGCAAATCGATAACAAGTTGAGGCTCTCGGGCAGCACAACAACAAGAAGACGAAAGAAGAGTGAAAAAAAGAGAAGACAACTGCCGTGCTCTGCTCAAAAAGAAATGGCCAGAAACTACGTGACATTTTTCAGATTGTGAGCAAAGAAAAAATATCTGCACATGTTGAAAAGGGAGAGCGATAATCTATAAAATAATCCTATTTTGTGGGAGGAGCTAAAATCAATAGAATATTCTAGAAAGATCACAGAACGTATTTCGATTCCTTAGCATCGATAAATTCGAAACTTTTGGATGTTGAAAAAGGAAAAAGTGATTTGTTATCAATGTCACGTTATTGTTTTTTGCGAATTTAAACAGAGACTATTGATAAACAAACCTCATGATATCAATGTTTGGCTACGAACTATGAAGCAAAGTAGTCCGTGTTGACACCTGGGCAACAGTGTACCACGAGAATTTCGGATTTTGGGCTCGAATTCACAGTTAAAACTCAATGGGCCGTTTGAAAATGTGGGCTTCGGTGAAGTATTAACAAAAATAATTGAATTTCGGTGTGAAAAAACGAAAAACTGTTCAAAAATTTTGTTTTTTGACCTTCCATCAAAAAATGAGGCGATTTTCGAAGAGCGGCACGTGATCAGCACGTGGTGCAAACATTTCGCTCCTGCGAATTATTTGTTTTATCACTCGTCGGCTACTCTTTAGACCCTCCCACTTACGTAAGTAATTACTGATAACCGTTTTGTCAAAGCCAAACTTCACGTGTGAAGGTTGTCTTTCGAAACCCACTGAAAAGTCAACAACAAAAAAACGAATTGCATCATTCTGTGTGGAGAACACTATTGGTTCGTAAAAAAAATGGAATATAGAAAGAGAGGAAAAATTGGCAGATGTGTGAAAGAGAAAAGGACGTGTTTTTGAGAAAAACATGGGATAATTTTGTTAAAAACGTGCAGAAATCAATTTTCAGTGATCGAGAACAATATTCTAGAATCATAGCGAAAACCTTTTTGCCAAAATATCAACTGCGAAGAATGGGCAATTGAATTTTCGCGAAAACAACAAAAATTCAAGGTCAAACCTATCGATTTCGAGTGAAAAAAAACAAGGCAACCAGTAAAATGGCATGATTTCAGAGTGGGGCATCAGTTTAGGGAATCTTATAGATTATAAATTGCTTAAATATTTAGTAGGGACCATGTATATCGACAAAAATTCATAAAAATCCTTCAGTTCTCACCGAATGTCTGGAAACATGAACGATGACCGACATGATGATGTCGGGTTGCTTGGATTTTTTTGGAATAAACTTGATATGAAATGATATGCACAATGGAAAGAGACCAACATGGATGACCTCTTGTTATTACATAAACAAAAAATGAGAAATTTATATTCTCCCGGGTAGATTAAGGTGGGAAAAGTAGAGCACGTTAATAATATTTTTAGATCAAAAGTTCTACAAGTAAACAAATAGTTTTTGGTTTGAAACCAAATTGAAATTCAATAAGAAGCCACATTGATTAATAGTCTTTATTGTCTATTACCATTCGGGATAAAAATTTAAAAATTCAAAACTTAGAGGAACATTCACAGTAGGATGTAATTTATGAGTTGGTTGAATGCAAATGCTGTTAATTTTCAGTTTCTTTACTTGTTTCCGAGGCGTTTCTGAAAAAATGATTACATTTTTACTTGTTTGGTAATAATCAGCTTACACTACGTCTCAGTGGAGCGCCGCCATTCTGTCTTCTGCGACGATTCTGTAACAAAATAATTCTTCGATTTTTTCTCGGCTCAAAAAAACTCACATTAGTTGGACGATCGCGATGAGCTGCTTTTGGTGGTTTTGGTGGAGCATTGGCATCTGAAATCAGTTCCGAACTATTTCAGTGAATGTACGAATTTGAAACTCACCATTTCTTGTATTTCGTTTGGTTAATATTGGGCGAAGGCGATGAACTTTTGGGATTTTCGCTGGCTTATTTGCCGTGATAGTTTCTGGTGACATTGTTGAATCAAAAGTGACAACACTTTCGACTGGTGGGTCTGAAAATCATCAAAATTTTTGTTGAAATTAGATTTAGACTTTTCAAGAAAAATCACCTCTTATTTTAACATTTCTTGATGGCGTTGTAGTGATTTCCGTTTCCACGTTCTCTTGATTCTGTTGTTGTTGCTGTTGCAATTGTAGTTGTTGCAATTGTTCCTGCAGTTGTTGTTGCAGTTTCTGTTGATGTTCTTCTTGTAGCTTTTGATGTTGCTGTTGTAAAAGAGCAACTTCTGGAAACATGATAATTTTGGATAATCACGTTGCGGTGAAAAAATGTCAACTCACGTTGCGGCAAAACTTTAACAGCTGCAGGAGGATTCGTTTTACCCAAAATCTGAATGTTCAAATTTCATTTTTTGAAAGGAAAATAATATATCTCTCACCTCCACAACAACTCTCAACTGCTCTTTAATGTAATCAATATCAAGTGCCATCTTCGTCATGGCGTCCGCGTCATTATAAGCCACGACCGGAGGAGATTCTTCAACTGGTTCCGTCTTGATACGATTCATTTTTGACTGCAAGCCTGCCATCGCGCGAAGCGGAGAAAAAACAAAAGTAAAAATATTCAAACTTCGTAAATTTATGCGGAGCTTCGAGACCACCGAGAAGAACGATCATGATCCTTTAATTTTTGCAAGCGGGAATTTGAAATTTTTCATGTTCTTTTCATTTTTGTTACGTTTTCTAAATCGCTGAATCAAAACAAAGTCGTTAGAATATGAAACACCTCCCATTTTCTGTAAATGTTAAAGCTAAATATAAAAAATTCATGTATTATACACAACAAAACGATAAACAGATAAATATTCGGGATTCTAATTAAACTATCAAACTTGTACTACTATAGAAAAGATGAGACGAGATTATTGTCGAATTCTGGTGAATTGTTTCGTTTTCAGGTTGTATCGCTTATCCGTATATCTGGAAAAATAGGAAATTTCAGGGAAGGATAGTTGTTTTTCGAATTTTTACCGATTTTTTGAAACGAAAATAAGTTTTCAAGAATGAAATTCAGTTCAAAAATTTCAACATAGAGAGACTAACGAGAGAACGTTAGATTAAAACAGAAATTTTTGAAAACCGATTTAGGTCTCTGGTAATTTTCCAAACTCGAAGACGAACTGTTTCTTTGAATATCCGCATTTTTTCCATGTAGTTTTCCCTGATTTAAATTTAAAACTATCAAAATTATGATTCACCTATCCATCTGATTAGCGACTTCACTATCCCACGGCATATCTTTATCAGGTCTCGAATAATCAAATGTTTGATCGTCATAATCGAACCACTCCTTTTTCGGTTGAAACTGTCTCAACAATCTTTTCTGTCGCAATGATAGAACTTCTCCACCAGTTCCAGGATATGCAGTAATTCCACCATGATGGAGATGTGTGTCTTCAGGATTGAATCGAACCGCATTTTCGATAATTGACACATTTTTCGGTTTATTCTCATCTCTTGCAAGCTCAGTATAAGACGTTATATTTTTCACGGGAGTTTCATAGAATTGCACAACGTCGATAACACTTTCAAACTTGGTCAACTTCGAATTCGTTGGCCAATGTCCAACTTCTTCTCCAATTCGTTTCAAAAACTCAAACTTCTTCGAGTTATCATCGAACTTTTGATTTTCTCCAAGAACTTCCGATGCGATTCCCAGAATTCGATCTTTCACATCAACGCTGGGAGTATAGTTATTTTTATATTTCAAGAATCCTCTCGCTCTTATCGAATCTTGATCAATTCTGGTGTCGAGAATCTCATCGGCATCGAATTCGGTGATGGAGTCTGGTGAAGCACTGGCTTGGGTGGATGCGCGAGCACGAATTGATGGGAGAGTTTGACGAAGTCGATCCTGAACAAAATTATTAGTTTTATAAGAAAGATGTTGTTTTCAGAGATGGAATTTTTAATTCCAACTAGATTTTTTTAAAGTCAAAACGTCTATCACTATGATTTTCTTATCTGAACTTTAACAACATTTTCAAAGTTAAACATTTGAAAATACGATGTTCATGATGAATTTTATGATTTATCCGAATAATGCAGATCAAACTTTGGTTTTGTTTTTTCAAATTTCGTTAAATATAGTCAGTTTCTGTTTTGGGAAAAAATTTAAACAAGAATTTTGTTTTTTTATTAAACTGAAAGTACAAAAAATTAAATATTTTCATTCGAGCTTTTCATCGAAATTTCAAAGTTTTTCAGGCTTTTTGATTGTTATTCCCTCGTAATTTTAGCTCATTGAATACTTGGATTTCAAACTCTTACCCTTTCTTCTTGTGTCAAATTCTTTTTTGCTTCTTCTTTCCCGAAAATCCCTTTCAGGAAATTTCCCTGTGATCTAACGAGTCTAGGCACACTCCTATACATTCTAAAAATTCCTTTAATCTTAATTATATTCCAATTCCTTCAGATATTTGATAGGGATGAAAACTATAGAACCCAGAAAATCGAAAACTTCGATAAAACTGAAAATTCATCAACAAGCAAAAAGGGGATAATATTTAGAAAGGAGGCAAATAAAAAGTAACAAAATAGAAAACGATGTCATACAAAATATATGACGAAAGAGATTCAATGAATTATAAGCACTCGAGAAACAAAACGATGGAAAAGCTGAATTTTGAGATTTAAAGTTGTTGTAGATTGGATTATTTAGCATGGTCGGTTATCTTGAGCACGTTGACGTGGCGCGGCTTTGATAATATCATCGACGCGAAGAATTTGTTCAGTGGCTTCAGCTGCTGATGAGACCATACATAATTTAACATTGTAAGATTCAATGACACCCAATGCGACAACATCTGTGATTTCTCCTTGATCGATGTCTGTAAAAACGGAGAATGAATTTCAAAAAAGGTGGTTTGATGCAAGACTTACCAATTCCCATATTATGGTTTCCTTTAGCATGCTCAGCTCGTAGTCTGGTCACCAATTCGGCTGAATCCAAACCAGCATTATCACAAATGATAGTTGGCAATTGTTGCAATGCTCTTCCGAATGCTTCAACAGCCAATGATTCTTTTCCTCCGACTTTCAACGCTTCAGCGGCTACAGCGGCGCTCATCAAAATCTCACTAGCTCCAGCTCCCGCAACAGTTTTGGCTTCTTTAACATGTGTCACAAGCACACAGAGAGCATCATGAAGGGAACGTTCGGCCTCTTCCAAAATCTGTTGAGTAGCTCCACGAAGGACAACAGAGCAGGCTTCACCGAGTTGCACTCCGGAGAAGCGCAATAATCTGTCTTCACCGATCATAATCTCTTCGATCAGATCACATTGACCAAATTTGGCGGTTTGTGGGGAGTCGAAAGTGGAAACAATTTCTCCACCAAGGACAAGTGCAAGTCGTTCAATTCCTTCGAAATCGGCGTGTTCGATAGCCATAACTTTAGCATCAGCGAAAAGTTGTTCTGGGTAGTTGTAGATGAGTTGACGATTGATGAACACGTTGCAATTATGAGCCAAAATTTTATCAACCTTCTCTTTCATCTTCAATTTTTCAGCTGCTTCTAATTCTGCAACTTTGGCCACTCCATCAACGCGAACTCTCGATCCGAACACTTTGACTTTGTCTGTGTCCATTGGTGTGTTGGCGATAAGGATCTTCGCCTTTTCCACTCTTCTTGGTTGGAACATTCCTGGAAGTTTTTCCAAAAGGAATCCATCATCCAAATATGACTCGTTCATTGATCCACCGAGTTTCTTGATGATTTGAATAGCATCCAAGTTTCCTGATCCTTTCAATCTCAAAACTGCATCAACGGCGAGTTGTGCGAACTGTTCTTTGTGTTGGCTGAGAATTTTTGATCCCAAGGTAGTACGGGCAATTTTCAATAAATCTTCACGAATTTTATCACTGAAATTTTACAAAATATATATTTAGCTATTACAAAAGCTTTTTGACATACCCTGAAGCATTGCTCGAATTTTTCAAAGCTTCTTGGGCGATTCCTAAAGCTTTTCGGTACCCAGAGATGATAGTTTGTGGGTGAATCCGTTGATTGACCAATTTTTCAGCTTCCTTAAGAAGTTCAGCGGCAAGAACTGTGACTGATGTTGTTCCATCTCCAACTTCGTTGTCTTGTGTCATGGACATATCTAAAATTTGTCAATATTTTTCAAGATACGACAACTTCTACTCACCAACAAGAACCTTAGCAGCTGGATTATCAACTCCGATAGATTTAAGAATGGTAGCTCCATCATTAGTAACCTTGATTCCTTGTCCATCTGTGCCTGAGATCAAGATTTTGTCCATTCCTTTTGGTCCCAAGGTAGATTTCACGAGATCTCCGATAGCGATCGCTCCAACGAACGAACTGAGTCGCGCACTTTCTCCACGCTCCTCATGAGCACTATCTTTCAAGATTTGAACTGGCAACATCTCGTGCTGAAAAAATTATTTGAGCATTACTAAATCGAGTCAAACATTCTTAACATAATCAAGGATGCCTAGCTTAATTTTTAATATGGAAAACAAGCAAAAATTATGAGAACTTCAGGAAAACGAGGGAAAAACTCAAAAATGCATCGCGAAATTCTTCTCGAACATCCAAAATTTTCACACTGGCCGAGTGCATTGGGGCGCACATTCTCTCTTGTGTTTCTAGGCCACCTATTTTTTTTCTGTTATTTTCATTTGAAAGTCACTTTTCAGCTCAAATTTTGGGAAATCTACACTATAAAACAGTTTTATCTTTATTAGAATAGAAAAAAAACATTCCAAGTGAATATAGAAAAAAGTTTTATCAAAGCGAGAAAGCAGTTTGGGCGGTGTATAGTTTATCAAAGGCATCATAGTCTTCCACAGACCAAACAGGGATGTTCATCTGTAAAAATGAATTTCAGTCTTGCATAAAAACGAAAATGAATTACCGTTTCAGCAACAGAAGTATATTCTTTGTCAGAAGTGATAAATACAAGATCGCATTGCTCACCAAACTTTTGTTTTATTTTTTTGAAAATAGGCTCTATCGATGTATGAATTAATGAATAAATATTATCGATCGGAACTTCTGGATCATATCCAGCTATAAAAAGCTGTGCGGCTCCATATCCTAATTCATCACCACATATAACAACATTCGTATACTTTTTGTTTGATTGTTTCGATTTTTTATTAACCAATCTCAAGCATCGGTTGATATTTTTCCAAGATAAGTGGAAGTATTCTTGATATTTTTCGGCAGCTTGATAAATCTCCTCTTTTTGCTCATCCAATTTACATCTTTTGATGAGTTCTGTAGAAAAATATTTTATTTTTGATTCTCAGAAAAAAATCTCGATATCACACCTTCACTAATCACTTCCTCCTTCGTCATCTTCTTTGATACTTCATCATACATTTCTCCCAATATTTTATAATTCCCAGCACTTCGCTTCATAATAATCTGAAGAACATGATCAGCATCTGGACGCGCTGCAAATTTTCTTTTCAATGACTTTCAAGAAGCTACTTGGGATTTTTTGTCTAAAAATCTATCAATACCTTCTCTCAACTCCCTTGTTAGAGGATGAGAAACCATTTCATCCTTTATGTTATCTAGACGAAAATAACCGCTCCCACACTTCGAAAAAAAAAATCCAAATCGACATGCACATCTGTGATCAGTTTTGTGAGCAACTGTGTATCTGCGGCAAGTTCTGGACACTAAAGAGAAAGAGGTCAAATATACAGTAACCCCCATCTTTTTCTGCATACCTGCATTGGAACTTTAGCCATCTGATGTCTTGACAACATTGTGATATCATTAATATCCCAAATGAAAACCTTGGCAAGGTAATTTGGCGGTGGAGCCGGCTGACATACATGTACCGGGTAATAAGTTGTCGGCAATGTGGGGACAACATGTTTAATATTAATTTCGATTGGTACTTTGATAGTTGAAGAAGAAGAAGAAGAAGAAGAAGAAGATATGGCAGAAGAGGTACTAGTTCCTTTAAAAAACGAGTTTTCTAATATGAACCAAACCAACTGAATATTATTTTGGTACATTGAAGCTTACCATCTCTTTCAACCAAATTCACATCAATAACGATTTTTGCTCGTTTTCTTTGATTGTCTGACATCTTCGAGAAAGTAAAATCTGAATTTTTTCAAGTTTTTAGATGTATGGAAGAAAAAATATAATAAAAACTTGATATGTCGTATTTCCTTTAAGAAACTTCAAAGTTAGTGATGTACAAAATTAATATTTGAAAATAAAATTATAATCTAAAAACTCTTCTTAATCTGAGTCCATAGTAAGACCTCAGAAAAAAAAATGAACACTCTCCTCTGTCATATGCATATAGTGCACCAAAGAGGATTTTCCCACGAAAAAATGTACAGAAAGGGTGAGAATTGGTGGACAAAACCTATGCCATACACATGTTTGTTTATCGGTTGTTATTCCAATTTTAATAGCTTATGATATAGGACAAAACCTTATCGATATACTGAAAACTGACAAGTTTTCTGGTCTTAAAATAGTTTTTGGGTGTTTTTTAGGGTTCTACGTCTGCAAGAACCAAAAAACCAGTTCATTCGATGTACCAAATCTACATTTTGTCGTGGGATGGTATGTATCGAACTCACACGGAGACGATCTTCCCACACGAGAATTGGTGTACATTAATTTATGAGTAAAAAATTCTTAAATATATTAAAATAAGAATATAAAATGAGGTGATATTGATACCAAAAAAATCTACATAAATATTATTATACAAAACATACTATTGATATGAGAAGGCAGTTTGAGCCATGTAGAGTTTGTCGAAAGCATCGTAGTCTTGAACCGACCAAACAGGGATTTTCAGCTGTAAAAATGAATTTTATATTTGAAAATCTTGTCGAAAATAACTTACCTTCTCAGCTACATCAGCATAATTCGTGTCAGACGTGATGAATACAAGGCTACATTTCTCGCCAAATCTCTGTTTCACTTGTATAAAAACTGATTCCAACGATAAGCGAGCCGTCGAGTAAATATTATCGAATGGAACTTCTGGAGCTTGTCCAGCCACGAGAAGTTGAGCAGCTCCGTAACCAATTTGATGACTGCTAATCACAACGTTTGCAAACTTCTTGTGCGATTCTCCCGACTTCTTTTTCGCCAATTGTAAGCATTTCTTAATACCTCCTTTCCAAGATATTTCAAAATATTCTTGATAATTCCGAGCAGCTTGACATATGGCCATTTCTCTCCCAGCCATTCCACATCTTCTAATGAGCTCTTCACTGATGATTTCAGTGTCATCCAAAACTTCCACTACATCATTGTAAAATTCCTTGAGAGCATTCAGTTTTAAAGTTATGTTCCTTCTAACAATCGAATTTGCCAGAGGACTTGAGTGCACAGGATTTATATCATTGAAACTATCACAACATTCCATCAATTGCACATGTTCTTCTGATAATCCAGCCGACTTCAGCACATTCTCCAACAGCTCATTGAGCAATTGAACATCCGCTTCAAGTGCAACTCTCTGCAAGAAAACACTTTGTTTTCAGTTTCTCAAAAAAAAAAGCCCTCTCTCACCTTCTTCGGAGCAACTTCCAGTTGAGGTTTCGACAACATCGTCAAGTCATCAATATCCCAGACGAAAACCTTCGCAACATATTCCTCCGGCTTTAAATCCCCTAAATTCAACGAAACAGCGATCGGAACCGATGAGCCCATATCCGATTGCAAATTGGGTAACATATACGGAAGGGAGTTGGCGATTGAGATACCAATCGGGCACATCGGGTTCATTGGGTTCCTAGCGAGTTGAATCGGGATCCTATATGTTGGTACAGAACCAGATGACGTTGAAGAAGTGCTCAGTTCTGGAAAATAGGAATAGAATTTTATGGAGAATGTTAAAATTTTTGAACTCACCATTCGCACCGCCTGCCGAAGTCGAAACCTGAACAGAGATTCTAGCTCTTTTCGGTTGGAACATTTTCTTTAAAAAGTGAAATAAGTGAAAAGAAAAAATCAATTAAAGGCAGTTAAACGAAAGTTTTTGAACAAACTAATTCGCTCCATCGAAAATAAAATGAGAAATCTCAAAATTATAAGAAAAAAGGGTATATTCAATGTCAAGATAGCGCAAAAAACGCAAAACACAAAAATATAAACAAATGGCATAATATAGTAAACCTCCGCGCACATACATAATGATGGCCATCATCTATAAATAAAGTATCTGCGCACCAAACAATATCCTTTCTATCCAAGTGCCAATAGGACGCTAATTGTTTCGTCTCACTTTCTGTGCGAGACAAAAGAGGCAACCAATCGTCTAATAATAAAAATTCATAACACAAAAACTACAACATAAAAATCCACATTTACAAGAATACATTATTAAAACTGAAATTTGTGTCTATTCCTTTCAATTTCTTGTTGAGCATGATATTCTTCGAAAGCGTTTTCGAACACTCTAAAAAATCGGAAAAACATTTCAAATTTATATGAAAAATAACTAACCTTTGCGTTTCTGGATCGACTTCTAATTCAGGAGTATTCAATTTCGACTTCCCATCCGAGAACATGAAATCAAACGTTTTCGAGAACGAAGAAGGTTGTTGTTCGACTGAAAATATCCATAATTTCAGTGAAAACAACAATCAAAACTCACAATCAAAAGTTCTTGATGTTAAATTCACATCTTTGAACAAATCCACACTTTTATCGCTTTCATTGTTTTGCAGCATTCGAGTAATTGGATTATCCGATCTGGAAAAATAAGAATTATTCGGGGGGCATGTTAGTTGAGAATATCTCACACTTGTGGGGTTTCAGGCACAACTTCACTCGAATCATGAAACCGGAACGTCGTTTTCGAAGTTGATTGTATTTCTACAAGAAAAAATAAATTATTTTTTATCATTTATGAAGGAATGAAGTCATTTTTATTTTAAAATTATTCTAAAACTTTATAATATGACGAAAAATAACTTGGAAATTCAGCTTGGATTCAACAAAAGCGTTTTTGATAGTTTTTGAATAGAAATTTCTGTCATTTTTAGGGTATTACCTGGTTCAATTTTGCAGAGGATAATTGGAGTGTTAATTTAAACAGTTCAACAGTTGAGAAATTTTTTATTCTCAAAGAGTAATTCAATTTCGGTATAGCATATGTGAAAATTTAATGACTTTTCATAAGATATTTATATAATTTTTAACAAAATTATACCGAAAGTAGTTCAGGAATGTAGACAACTTTTTAAACAGTTAGATTTTTCACTTGATAGATTAACTCCAAATGTTCATGAAAGAATTCTCTCTTGAGCATGAATTCGGAATTTTTTCACAAAAACTGAGACTCGTTTTTATGAGTTTGTTAAGAACCAGTCCGAAAATGCTCAATTCGTCAAAACCAAAATCAATTTTTTTGCTCAATATCTTTCAAACTAAAATAATACCTGGAGTATCAATATAAGAAAGTTGCGATGCTCCTTTAGCAATATAACTATCAACATCAAATCCTTCTTTCTCTTCCGTTTCCGACAATTCCTCATCTTCCTTCTCCTCTATTTCTCTCGGATTTCCACGAGATTTTCGAATTTCACTAGGCAATGTGCTCAATTCATCAGATCGCACATTATCCTTCGAAAATGGTGAACTTTGAAAAAGCGGCCGTTTTCTTTTTTTTCCTCCGTTTTCAGGCACTCGAAATTGCGGCTCTTCCAAAAATCTCGAATTTGCCGGAAACTTTGAATCGTCGCAAAACAAACTTTGTGGATTTTGAAATTTCGAAATATCACAAAACACATCTGAAAAAATAAAATATTCGAAATTCTGAGCTTTTTTTCAGGTCACCTTTATTATTTATCGGTTCTTCGAAATCTTCACCGCCGCCACCAGCCAAAATTGTACTGTAATGTTTGCTGGGAACTACCCAAGAAGTGCTCATGTTCATTAGATTCGTAAAAACATTTCCAGATGGCCGTGTCAGCGGTTGCTTCTTCTTCTTCTTCTCGTCACTTTTCTGAAATAAATTTATCACTTTTTCTACCTCAGGGAAAAGAGAAAATCGAATAAGTGGTTCACCTTCCTGTGTTATTATTAGGATGCATTATTCTACGAGACCTATTATCTTTGAGAGACCTATTTTTTCAAGACCTGGTATATATCCGGTATCTTTCTAGAGTCTCAATCTCCTGGACCAACACTTCTTCCGAGCATGGAGTCTGTGGGACCGGTTACATTCAGGCTTGTGCTTCCTTGACTTGTCTAATTACAAGGCCCAGTTGACTATTCTCCTCGGTCTGATGGTCCAGACCCGCCATTTTCTTGGCCCGATGATTTTCTAGACTGGGTATTTATCCAGACTCGGAATTTGGTCGATGTTTCATTTCCTGGGCTTATTACATCAGTGGACAATCATTCGTTCGAACCGTCAATTTACCAGTCTTTGTCTCATGATTTTTTCAGGCAGGACTCGAACCTCTGAAATTTCACTTCAAAGCCTGTCATCCTAACCACTTAACCAAATCTTCACGCGAAGAATGAAGCGAATTTCGACATTATAAACCACAGAGAATTTGGTCATTTGAAAAATCAATGAATCTCAATTTTCGTGTAAAACAAAATAACGTGAAATAATAAATCAGGTAGTTTTTATTTATTTATGCAGAAATATTTTCGTAGGTTCAAATTTTTAGGGTGGTATTTGTCGTCTATTTTAAAAATTACCTGATTCTGAAGACTTTTCGATATCAACGAGAACGCAATCTTCGAATAACACTTCTCCGACGCATCATTGAGTGGCAAAAAAGGCATCGCATTTCCAATTCGATCAATAATCGCAGAAGCTTCACCATCTCTGAAACATAATTTTAAATACATCTATGCAAATTGAAAAAAACATACTTACAAATTATTCATAAAATCAGTGGCTTTTTTCCATTGACTAAACTCATCTTCTTCAGGAACATATACAAGATTCACCTTCTTGCTGGGCACCGAGACATCGCTGGCACGTGACCTAGGTCGATCTGGAAAGGGATTTTCAGATATAAAAAAATACAACTATAAATACCCTTTTCAGCATCATCCTTCTCTTTTTCTTCGTCCTCCTCTTCTTCTTCACTTTCATTATCTTTTTCACTTTCAACATCCGAAATTTTCCCCGTTTGATGATCCAAATATGATTCATTCCCACCATTAGATGAACATTGGCTATTATTCGACAGGAGTCTTCTCCTTTTTGAACTCTGACGTTGAGGCGGTGAAGAATGATATCGATGTTCATCAGGAGGAATCCATCGCTCTGGCGATCGCTCGACATGCCAGTCATTTCGATGTTGACGAGACGATGATGGCCTGTTGAAAACATCCGGTTCGTAGTAATCATCGTGACGTTCGAATGAATGCGGTTCGTAGCCTGAAAAATATCGTTTAATTGAATTCATTTTTTCGCAACAATAATATTTAAAACTCAAAATATAACCTTACATCAGATTATTGCAGATGTTCAATATCACCCTCGAATTTTTGTTTTATCTTGATTTATGAAAAAAAAAAAAAATGAAAAATCGGGTATGCAGATATTTAAGATATTGTATATTTTTTAAAAGAATTTTTTTAGATACATTTATGAATCGCACAACGGACTTCTAATTTTAAGCAAGTACGTGGCAGTGATATGGTGAACTTAAAGTTCCTAGAAAATAACCACTGAAAAATCGTCAACATAAAAACAAATTCACTAATTTGCATGGAAAAGTTGTTGAAAAATAGCTGTTTTTTTCTATTTTGTGAATTCGACTCTCATTATTTTCAGCGAAGTTTTTTGTTGAATTTTTTTTAGTTCTCCAAATTACGTATTAACTTTTTTACTGTTGAAAAAAATAGTATTTTATTTGAAGTAGCAAGATTTTTAAAAATTGCATTTTCAATTAGCCAGTAGACTTTTTGTTTACAAATTTTTAGAGGTAAAACCGTACCACTATCATATAACACATTCTTCCGCGGATTCGTGAACCTTCTCGCCGGTGGTGGAGGTGAAAAAACCAGTCTTCTTGCGACAACTTCGGCCCGCCTTCTGCCAACTTCTCGATACTTTTCAGTTGGCTGCCTATTCATCTCATAAACAACTCGTCGAACACGATCTCGAACAGCTAAAAAACCACAAAATTAACTAAACTCAATCAATAATCCTACGATTAACCGATCGCTCGTCATATCTACCATCCTCGCCACTTTCCCTTCTCGTTAATCGAAGAATCTTGGCTTCCGCCTAGAAAATAATAATGTTCTAAACGTGCTATTACTGATATATTCATAGTGATTTACATTTCTCATGACGCGTTCGTCAACATTTCCCAAAACGACATCGGAGTGTTTTGCATTTCGAAACAAGCCGACTCTTTGCATTTGATGACCTTTTCCATCGCGAAAATTACTTAGCGAGAGGTCCTAAAAATTTAAAACTTATTTGAAATTATTCGAAAAAAGGAAAATTGACCTCCTCGTCCTCATAAGAATTCCTTCGTTCACCAGTTTTGTAATTGTATCGATCATAAGGCAAACGATTGGAAGAAGGTTGAGAAACTCTCGGTAATCTGGCTGAAAAAAAAAACTTTATAATTTTCTGTGCCTTTCAAAAACTCGAGTTTAATGTAATCTAGATTGAGTTTTTATTTTCAGAAAAGTAAATAAACAAGAACCAGAAAAAGTTCTCTGAAAAGAGTAGTTTACTTTTTTGAATAAAGTTTTGAAACTAATCAAAACTTTATTTTTATAGTTCTTGTAACCACTCAATGTTAAGGTTAAGGTTAAAAAAATAATATAAAGGAGATAACTCACACGACATATCATAATCTCTCGATAATCGTCGAATTTGCTGATGAATATTCGTCCGATTCGCACCACCAACTGAAAACCGACTGTTCCATCGTTGAAAGTGTGATTTGTTTTTCTCCTTCACTTTGCTATTCGAACTTTTCATTGTCTGAAAATTGTTGGTCGCTTTTGTGAGAACCTTTAAGATTCTTTTAAAACAAATCAAAAATGTTATTCAAAAACATAGTCAATCTTTAAAGCTATAAATTTCTCCTGTCCTTTTCATTATTTACCAAGAAGGACAAGTTTTTTGTTGTTTTTATGGTAGGGATATATTTTTATAAGTGATTTGAAACAAAAATACTCACCTAAATATCTGTTTTCCTTCGAGTTCTCCCACTTTCTTCACGAAAAAAATAAATAAAATTCAAATAATTAATCTGCACTTGCGCGTGACAGTGTTAACACACATTTCGTGAAATTTGGAGGGCTTGTGAAAAAAATCAGGATCGTGACGATTTTCACCAGAAGTTAATTATAAAAAACTATAGTCAAACCTTGTTCATTTTCAGACAACAGATTGTCAAACCTGTGCGGGATTTCAAGTGTCCATATTCGGCATAGGTTTCTGTCTTGATCTTGGAAACAGGGTGCGCAGGTACCTTTTTTGGTTTGTTTGGTGCTTCATACCAAATATTATAGAATTTTTTGGTAAACGGAACTATTAAAATGAGAAAACGAACTTTTTTTTTTAAATAAAACATGAAATTATCTTGTAGTGCTCTTTTAACAACAACATTTTGAAAACGTGTTACACATATTAACAATTTCCAACTGTCTAGGTGTCTTTTTTAGACAATAGTTTGCTCCCAACATAAGTTTGACAAGAACCACACATCAAATTGAACATGGCTAATCGATAATTTTTGATAATCAACATAACTGGCACTGGGTCTAATGCTGGGAATAGGGTGGTTGTTATTGATACTATATCACTTAGATGTGTGATATTAATATCAACAATTGCTGCACCTAATGTAGTCGAACATGGGAAATATAGCAGTATAATTGGGTGGGTTTAAATCACTCTTTTTTCAGAAAAAACTCTATTTTTTGAGGTCGAGGACTCTCAATTCATTCAAAGATTATCGATTAGTGATCTGGATTCTAATTCCTATCCTTTTTGGAACCGTTTGGGGAACAGTGGCGTATTTGTTTTTAGGTGCAAGGGTGGATAATGAAAAGGACATGAAACTTTTATTATTATTATCGGAATTGGATTTAGTTCTTGAAGATGTTGTTTACATTGGTTCACATTGTCATAAAACTGCCGACAATGTATTCGTAATTGAGAATGATTCGATTATCGCATTGGCATTTATGGTTATTGTCATTACATTTTCTTTTATTTTCATATCATTTCTTGCAATCAAAACCCTTATTAAAATCAGAAATAAGTTGAGCAAATCAGTCAAATCGAAAAATTACAACCGCTTACAATTGCAAGCTTTCAACGCATTGGTTACTCAAACTCTGATCCCAATTATACTGCTACATTTCCCATGTTCGACTACATTAGGTGCAGCAATTGTTGATATTAATATCACACATCTAAGTGATATAGTATCAATAACAACCACCCTATTCCCAGCATTAGACCCAGTGCCAGTTATGTTGATTATCAAAAATTATCGATTAGCCATGTTCAATTTGATGTGTGGTTCTTGTCAAACTTATGTTGGGAGCAAACTATTGTCTAAAAAAGACACCTAGACAGTTGGAAATTGTTAATATGTGTAACACGTTTTCAAAATGTTGTTATTAAAAGAGCACTACAAGATAATTTCATGTTTTATTCAAAAAAAAAGTTCGTTTTCTCATTTTAATTGTTCCGTTTACCAGAATTATGAGCTCATCAAAATGTTTCCTATCGAGCATTGCGATATCCTCAATATCCCAAACAAACACAACATCATAGTCATTGTGATTACTTCGAAATCTTGCGCGATCATTGAACAATTTCATAATACTATCTGTCACCATACGATAAATGTCGGAGGTGTTGAATGTGCATTTGCTGAGATATGATGCTATATCAATATGTTCCATACCTCCTTCTCTTAGTCTCACATAATGTCTGTAAATTTGGTAATGGAACGGCTCCGAACAGGCAGGGTCTATAATGCTCGTATAAATTTGTGGGTATTGATTAGCGTTTTTGTCTGCGGATTCATAACCATTCTCGCTCATAATTGTAGAAGCTGAAATAATAGATTTTGTTATAGAATATCAGATCGCCTGCCAGAATAAAAAATGAATGAATAAAGAAATCTATTGTCAAATATGAAACAACTATCGAATAAACGCCACCTTGTTCTTCTCACCTCCTTCTTTTTTGCAGATCCCGCCTTTTCTTTGTTGTACCCGACAAAAGAGCAATTGAATCAACAAAAACAAAGGATATGTTTAACGATAATGGAGTGCTAAATTAGGTTTTGAAACTTGAATCGCATAAATTTTAAAATTTTCATTTTGAAATTCAGACAAACAGCACAAATAATACAGCATAACTGGAAGAATAGTTTATCATAATCATTTCTCCGTAACTTTGCGCAAGCATTGAAAAATGTTATAATCCTATCAGCCAACATAGAATAAGCTAGAGATAATATGAGCTTCAATATAAAACCAAAAGGAAAAACAAAAATAAAACCAATTTAGGATCGGAAAACCATGCATTTCTGTTTTATCCCTCCATGTTTTTGAATAATTAGTGAGAAAGAAAACTTAATGATTTCTTTCTGAGCTTTTTTCTGTCCATAAAAGCTACCATGACACAAAATATTCATTCAATTTCAATATTCAACAGTGAATTTCATTCCATTTTATACATCATCATCATTTCTTCGGGATATTTGCCTTCTGGAGTTTCCAGAATCATCGGCAGCCCATTCAATCGTTTGTCTTTCATCAAAAATTCGAACGATTTTTTTCCCAGCTTTCCTTCTCCAATATGCGCATGACGATCGAGATTGCATCCAAGATCACCTAAAATTTTTGCTGTAAAAAAGAAGAGGAGATTGGGTGGAGCCATACCTAATGAATCATTGATATGTAAAGCTTTCAAATAATCGAGTCCAATAACTTCCTCAAACTTCTTCATAGTTTCTTCGTATTTTTTATACGTTCGAATGTCATAACCTGAAAAAACTAATTAATTTGGAATATTGAAAATCTCCATAAAAAATTGCTGACCTTGTCAACTTGAGAATAACTATGTTTTTATGTTTAAAATTCATCAGTTTTTAATAGTTAGTTGGTACAGTACAAACACTGATGAAATAAACTGTTTTCAAGAAATCTCCGGTGAAAAAATACAAAGATCGTAAACAAACTTTAAGAAAAATTTGAATCGGCGATTAGTTGAACCTCCCTTATCAGATATTTAATAAATTTGACCGAAAAACGGAAGTCTATTCAGTCCACGATGTGAAGCGATAGAGAATGGATGATTTTTTGAAACAGACATTGATAATATAGGAATCCAAAGTCTTACACCGATAACTTATCCACAAAACGAATTGTTTTTTTGCAATTATTTAACATACTTTTTAAATGAGTATCTGTATTCTGTAGAAAAAACTCACCAGCCGCAAAAATATGACAAGTGTCAATACAAACTCCAACTCTTTTTTTGTCCTTGACTTGATCAATAATCTCTTTCAACTCTTCAAACGTTCCACCAATTGAGTTCCCTTGGCCAGCCATTGTTTCCAGAACTGTAAATTATCCCACATTTTGAATTTCAAATAACTTCAAGCTTACCAAGAATAATATTTTCGGTTCTCTCCACAACAAAATCAATAGATTGCGCGATAATTGTCATTGATTCTTGTTTTGTACATTTCCCGACCGTACTTCCCGGGTGAAAATTATATATTTTCAAGCCCAACTTTTCCGCTCTTTGACACTCATCCAACATAGCATTCCTCGATTTCTCCAACTTTTCCGGTTCTGGTGATCCACAATTAATCAAATACGATCCATGTGGTACAATCATATTCAGGTCCCAATCAGTTGTTCTTATCGCATTCCACCAATTTTCAACGATTTGTGGATCAATTGGCTTGTGATTCCAGGTCCTTTGATTTCTGACAAACATCGCAAAACTGCGGCAACCTTCAGCTCTTGCGTTGTGAATGGCGTTTTCGAGACCGGCAGCTGCGCTCACATGAAATCCGAGGAATTTTTCTGAATTTTCAGCTGTTTTGAGAACTTTTGCTCCAATCGTTTCACGTAGCTTTCTCTGAGTCGCATTTTCACCAGATTTCATCGATTTTTGGGTTTTATCCGGTTTAACATCAATCTTCTCTTCTTCTTTCTCATCCTCTTCTTCAATTTTCATCTTCTTGTTTTCAGGCTGATTCTCAGAATCTTGATTTTCTTCTTCATCTGAAGTAAAACATAACTTATTATTTTTCTACAAAAAATCTGAAAATATTCACCTTTAAGTCGTTTCAGGGTTTCTCTCACATGTTGTCGTATATGCTTCGTCTTCTTCTTTGCGGACACCGGCGTTCCTTTCTTCCTCGACGCATTTTTCGTCTCTTTTTTGGGCGTCACTGGAAAAAATGAATTAATTGTGAGAAAATTTTTTAGGATGACAAAGCTAGAAGAATGGGGCAAATTTTGATCAATTATGTGATAGATTTAGGCTTACAATTAGGAAGGTTCAAACGAAAATAATTCCGTTTCAGTATAAAAATGTTCAGTTTAAAATTAGAAATGTAAAATCTCGCGCATATTTCTTTTAATCATTAAAAAAATATAAGACAATTTTTGGGATATAGAAAAAAGGGTTTGAGAAGGAAACAACTGGGAAGATTTACATGACCGAAATGTATATTTCCATCTATTACACTTTAACTCACAGAATGTTGGAGTTCTTCATGACAAAATAAATCTAAAATAAAATAGGACGACGATTAGAACGAATAGATTTACAGACAAAACAAAAAATTTATTTTCAATTTTTCACCGACGAAGACCAATTACATGAAATTCTTGATGTTTTTTCTCCAGATGTACTTAGATCTCTACCGCTGATATGAAAAAACTTTGATGGCTTTACTCATTACACTTAGCAAGGTTTTTCTATAGCGTTGAATGATAAGCATGACTGGTAATGGGTCCAATGCCGGAAACAATGTAACTGATATCGATACGATTGTACTAATATGATTCAGATCGATACTCATTATCGCTGCCACCAAAACAGTTGAACACGGAAAATGCAAGCATATCACCGGGATGAGTGTTTGACTGACCAATGCGTAAAAAGTTTGCGTTTGTATTCTCTTGTTCTTGTCCGATAACTTTGAAACGATCAACGTGTTTCTGATTTTCAAGAATATTTTGATAGCAAGATAGATTACGCATAAAAATGAGAAGGTCACAAGGATCATCATACATGTGATTGTAACTAACGAATCGGTATCAATAAAATAATTTCCTTTCCGAGTTTTGTGACATCGTGAACCAATGTAAGTTGTGTTTTCAATAAATAAATCTAGTTCAGATAGTGCCAGGTTTCGCAAAAAATTATCAGTCTGCTCATTTGGACTCAAGAAAATATATGTTACGATCCCCCAGATTGTTCCAGATAAAATAGGAATCAGTATCCAGAACACTATTCGATAATCATTGAATGATTTGATTGACTTCGATCTTAGAGAGATATTATTGTAATATTCAATCAAGACGGAATAAGTAACTTACCCAATAATGACGAAATATCTATAAACGAATTGAATACAAAATAACATCATGAACGCGCCAAAACAACTACACCAAATACAGTTCAATAATAGAAGCAAGTATTTGGAAGAAATCGAATTTTTCGTTGAAACTATCACAAAAAACATCATACCATTCGAATAAATTATAGGTGAAATAACCATGTCGAGAATTGAATAAAATATTTCGAACACGGAGGTGTAGACCATCAAATATCGATAAGAACCTAGTCGTTCTGGCGACTTTTTGATTATTAGTAAAATGAGTAAAGAGTTCAGGTATAGTGATATGAATGCTGATGATACTTGAAGTGGTCGAACACACTTTTCCCAATTCATTCTGTCGTCTAGAACGTTGTCTGTGTTATTTATACAACCCACATTCTTTTCAATTTCCTGTAGTTATTTATAAGGCTTCTGTGAAAAACTAAAATAGATACGGAATGAAAGAGTTGATCTCCTTTGAATGAATGAAGAGAGGTTCGTGAGATATAATTTTTAGTGAAAAATAACAAAGAACAGCTACAAAACATATTCTATGAAAAGAAATAAGTTATTAGAAAAAGACTGTACTTAAAATTATCCCAGAAAGAATGATCCATGAAAAAAGTGTATTGACGACATCAACAATTCCTCACAATACGTATATCGATAAAAAACTAGTTTAACAGGTGACTTAATGATTAAGAAAATGAGCACTGAATTCAGAAGCACAGATTTACCTTTCGAATGTATTTCTGGTTTGCGAATGTACAGACAGAGATCTAAAAAAACATAGGAAATGCTTACTGTAAGACATACTGAGATAACTGATTAAAAATGGAACACAGAAGAAGTGCATAGTATTTTCTAGTTATGTGTGTTTACAAAAATATTTCTTGAGATGCGCGAGAATCAAAAAAAATCATTCAGTAATTGTCAAAACAGCAAACTATTATGTAACACTCATGAATGCACCAAAGCAGCCAAACCAAAGACAATCTAACAATAGTAGTGAGTGTTTTGAAAACTTTAACTTTTTCATTGAAACGATCACGAGAAACATTGGTTCATGAGAATATATGATCGGAGAAACGAAAACATCAATAATCGAATAAAATATTTCGAACAAGGCGGTATAGATCATTAAATATCGATAAGAACCCATTTGTTCTGGTGATTTCATGATAATTAATAAAATGAGTATCGAATTTAAAAATATAGACATACCCGCTGACGATAAGTGTAGTCGGCTTACATATTCTTCCCACTTCATTTTTGTGATGTTCAAAGATTCAAGTAAGATGTATTCGAAGGACGAAAGGAAATTGAGAAAAGGGTACTGTCACAGTACAACTCGAAAATATTCTGAAAATAGAATCGAAACCAAACAATCTAAACGAAAGAGAACTGGAGGAGTGCGAAATTTTCAACATAGAAAAACATGAAAGTGAAAATCTTCATTTGTTACACTTCGTTCAAGTTCTGCCTATATCATTTATATAAGTTACTTGAATAAAATTTTAAAAAAAAATTAAGAATAAGGTTTTCTAAATTATAAATAAGAAAATTGACAATCGAATTAGTCTCATGTTTATTTATCTGACAAAATTTAAGAAGACACTCAAATAAAAAAAGATAATTAGCATTCTATTTAAAAGGAGTACTCATTACACTCATCAAAATTCCTCGGTAGTTCTGAGTAATATGACTATAATTCGAATAGATATATTTTTACAGTTTTCAGAGTTTGATGAACAGAATCAGGAAGAAAAAACGTTGTATGGCTCAAGCTTTTTTGAACTTTGAATAATGGTGAATATTTAAATCAAATCAAGAACTTTTTAGAAGTTCAGAACCGGGTCGATTTTTGATTATTTAGGTATTTTTAGTCAGAAGCATACGTTTGAGGTTATGCTAGTTGTTTTGTCACATGTAAGATATTTTGAAAAATTCCAAACCCTTACCATATTCCTCCAAATCGAATTTCACCGATTTCTCCATCTTTCCTGAAATTTTCCACCTTTTATCCTTTTACTTGCTAAAATACAAACATCTCAATTTTTAAATGAACTTCATCACATCAAAAACATGAATCTACCAAATTTCATTATTCAAAATTGGATGTGTAAAAAATCGGAAAAATTGAGCGAGAAAAATAAAATCAAAGAGAAACACACAAATCTTATTGCCAAAAAAAGTTCACGGGGAGAAAAAATGAGAAACAAAAGGCTACCTGTAAAAAATTCACCACAAAGGGATATAAAATCATCGGGGAGGAGGCTATTATAAGAAACAACAACAAAAAACCCGTGATGGGTGCAAAAAATATATATGAGAGGAGGACAACGTTAGGCTTCGCTGACACTACTCATCTGAATTCGAAGCGGACGTTCTTTACGGCGATTGGCAATTTCAACCTGAAAAATTAACTTTTGTATTTTATTACGGTGTGGTTTTTTTTTTCTTTATCTCCGATTCGCACTTTAAAACACTTACCTGTCCATTTTCTTTTATTTTAATCTGCTTTCTCTCTTCTTCACTCAGAACCTTCGTTTCTTCCTCAGCATCTTTGTAATAAATTACACGATTTCCAACCTTTTCAATATAATCATTGTCCACAGTTTTGTGCAGATCTTCAACGAACATCTTTCTACAAAAAAAAACTTAAATAAATTGAGGGTGTCGCCAAAAAAAAACTAACCCATCAAGCAAATCCAATCGATTTTTACAATACGGCCATTTTGTCCATCCATACGATTTCAACTGAAAATATTTCATGTGAAATAAATGAAAGAATAATCAAGCTCACATCAGTAACAGCAATTCGATCAACAGGAATTTGCGTCAATTTCGAAATGCCTTCAAAGAACGACAAAACTTGATTTTCAGCTCTCGGGTTGACAAGAATCTCATGAGTTGGGCTAACTTCGACGGTAGACGGGCGGAATCTTCTAGCAAGTATCGGAACACCAGGTTTACCAATTAAGGATTCATCTGAAAAATAAATCTTATTTTCTAGTATTGTTGTTGGTGGTCACTAACCAGTGATGATTTGCAAGTAAATTGTAGAATGCCAAGTAGACTCTCGTCTTTCTAGTGGATTATTCAGTGATAATACTCCTCCACATTGGTGATTTCCACCGAAAGTCGGCGGCATCTCACGCATGCGAACCCTGAAAATACGCAATTTCTGAAATGTTTCCCTAGCGAAAAATATCACTAAAAACTTCAATTTTTCAAATTTTTTCCAGCGTGATTTTATTCTGATAGTTAGAAAAAACATACTGTTGTGGTGTCAATTCAGTTCCATAAATTTCTTTGTACATCCGAAGGCATTGTAACATAACATCTCCGATGAGAGTCTTCTGAGTCGCCGGAACTTCAAATAACGTCTTCCACTTGTCCTTCTGTAAATTTTCTCACATATTACTCGATACTCATATTCAATTGGCTTACCACATTCTCCGATATGTCAAACTGATTCACTTGAATCATTTTCTCGTCCGTTTTCAAAGGAGGTCTCAATTTGATGGAAATCGTCGTTGATTGGAAAGCAACTGGTACGGTTTCATCATCGGATGCATGCGACTCATAGCCTTTCTCATTCGCTTCATTAGCATGCGTGAAGATGACGAGCTCTCCAACATTCATATTCAATTGAGAGGCTACCCATTTCTTCAATTCTCCAACTTTCAGACGAGAATCAATGTCAAGAACTCGATCTGAAAAAAATATTGAAGAGATAAAAAATCAAGGAGAATCCCGTCGTTGGTATTTCAGAAAGAATCGTGAATTTACATTTCTGCTCTAGTTTTTGGACCTAGTTGTTCAAAAACTGGGACAAACCACGCTTTTCATGAGATCTAGTTTTATTTTGGTTGTTTTAAAAAAGAGTTTGAGATAATATTTTTTTGAAACTTACAAGTCTCATTAGCCGATACAACAATAATCTTTCCATCTAGTGAATCATTTGATAAACTTGGAGCCACAAAATTGGAAGATGTTGATGGAACAAGTGTCGATTGACCGCTACTTGTAGCGGATTGCACTTCCGATGCACTATCCTCAATTCTCAGATTCTTATTGCTCATCGATTCATTGAACTGGCTATTGTAGACGTAATCTATCGTCATTTCCGCATTCAACTGATTCTTCAACTCAAAGCTCGATATTTCCCGATCTGACGGATCATATTCGTCATTCTCCGAAACACTCGGCGACATTTGTGGTGTGTTATTGCAAAAACTGCCAGAAACCATACCCAACTCATTCCCATCCATACTCAAAGTGTTAGAGCCCATTGAAGCGGTCGATGCTCGACCAGACGGAACCTCTTCTTCCATGTCGACAGCGAATTGATGGTCTTGAGTGTCTTTTGAGACGGTTGACATGTTTGTCAAATCGTTAGTCGATCTTGGCTCATTCCAGACTTTGTCGACATCTTTTTGAAGTGCAGAGTCTTCGCCTTCTTCTTGAATCGAACCGAACGTTTCCGCCCAACTTGGACCTTGAGATGCACCATTAACCGTAGCAGCACGGCTGATTTCTTCTGAAGATAAAACACATTTTTATTTTGGTCCATACCCCCACCGGAGTCATACGAATCCAGGGTGTATTTTGAAGTTTTCTGGGAACGGGTAAAAATGGAGTGTAAATCTTTCGAAGCCGATCCCACAAAAACAAATAATTAGTGGGTGTAGGCGCTAATAAATTTTTTGGGGTGCATTTTTAGTGTTTTTTGGATTTCAAGCCCAGAGTGCATTTTAGAACATAAGCCACCCAGGGTTCCGGTGGAAGTATGTTTTGGTCTTTTTTTAAATGTATTTTTGTAAAACTGTGAAATTCCTAATCCAAATCACGAAATTTTTGTGATAAAAAAACCAACAAACCTTGTGATGGTAATCTAACAGTCAAAGTTGTGGCAAAATGTTTTCTATCAAGAATATCAAACATAATCGACTTCTCAAATGGTTGTTTTCGATCAATCTCCGTCGCTTCCATAGTCTCCTTCGAACATAACTGCTTCAATCCTCCATCATAATAAATAATCGCCGTCGAAAGTCCGAAATGTTCTTTTACCAATTCGTAGAACTTGAGACCATTCATTGATCCATCGATGTTAACAAACTCATTAGCTCTAGTTCTGGATTCAAGTACAAGACGAGAGCTGAGAACTTCACGATCACCATCTCGAAACTGTTGTCCGACAATCATTTTCGCTTGCAAAACTCGCTCGTTTGGACCAACATAGACACAAACTTCAGGCACAGTTGTTCGTTTGCCAATATCAACACGTTGAATTTGAACCAAAACACCTCCAGCGGGCTCGATGTTGAATGGTACTGGAATTAAATAAGTAATTTCTTATCTTCAAACTTCATGTTACAATTTTTCCAAATTAAAACAAAGTCTATTGATAAATCCTTTTTTTTAACCCTACCTGATGCAATTCTTGAATCGAGCAAGAATCGAATGGTGAACATTGGACCGGGTTCAACTTGATTCGGATCAAAAACGCTTTTCAACTTCTTATCCATATCCGATTTTGTGATATATTGCTTTCTCAACGTATTCCGCTCATAGAAAATCAACCGAGACGTATTTCGAGATATTGTCAATCCATGCGATTTTGCGCGTTCTGTGAAGAAATCCAAAGCTTGATTATAGACTGTTGCGATCGATTGGAATCTTGAAATTTCTGTCACATATTCCACAAAATCTTCGATGATTTGAGTTTTATGCTTGAGCACATCACGCTCTTCTCCTTTTGGATTCTTGATAACCGACGGGAACGGATAGTTCAATTTGACACGTACCTGAAAATAGAAACTTGGAATATAATATATTCGATATACACTATTTGGTGTTTTTTCTCACACAAATATCCGTGGTGAACTGCAAGAAACCTTACCGTGAGCATACTTTCTTGCAACTTTCTCTGTTCCTCCGCTTCTTTCTCTTGTTGCTTCCATTTCTGTTGCAGATTCTGTATATGCGTTGGTAATTTGTCTGTATGCAAGAAGGTACAATTGCGGTTTCGATCAATTTTGCGATACATCAACATATAGGCGTTTGTGTTCGACGTATTCCATCCTCCTGAATGTCCTCCAAAACTTCTCTCGATTTCCGCAACATTTGCAAATTCAACCCTTGTGTCGTTGAAGCTATACCATTTATCTTGCTCGAGATTTCTGAAAAAAATTCAACATAACTTTAGAGACTGAATGAATTTTACGGGAACTAAAAAAACACTTACTTTATGTAGGCGAAATAGTGTCCACCAGCAGCACTTCCAGAATGAACCATCACTGAGAACAACTCATACACATTTTCTCCATTTTGCAACAATTCGTCGACTGACTTCTGATCAATTGATTGTCCAACTCGAACATGACCATGCTCATAGTGCTCATAGACATTTTCCGGCTCTTTGAGACTGTCATCCTCTATGTCTTGTTCAGGTTTGTGAGCTTTTGATGGCGGCGATCCAAATTCCATACCATCATCGCCTTCTTTACTCTTTCTCATTGGGATTGGCGCGCTTTTCTGTTCAACAGGAGATTTTTCCTTCGCATCTTTCTGATGGATATATGAATTTAGGTCGAGTACATCGGGAAACGTCATTTTATCATTCAATTTGATACGATGCATTGTATTATAATCGAAATCAAATCTCTTGAGCTGGATAGTAAGCAAATACGGGAACTGAGTGATTCGAAGTCCCTTGTGAGCATCTTGTTTCTTCTGACAATTTTCACACATATACTGATTCGATTCGTCTAAAAGTTCTGGCTGGATGAATGCGTTAAGAGCTTCTTGCTGTAAAAAAATCATTGGAAATGTGATTTTCGTAAAGAGAAAACACTTACAATACTCTTGAAAGCAGTTGTTACACCGAACGGTTTAACAGCGAGTGGAAGATCAAGGAAATAATCGGTTCTAACATTTTCTTTACCGCAAGCTAAACATTTGACCACATCCTCCATTGTTCCTCTGTAATTAACAATGATTTAGATTCTGAATCAGTTCGGGTGATTCATATTTAAACCACTCTAGGAGATTTAAAAAAAATATCGAAACATTTCGAAAGTTTAAGGAATACATTCGAAATATATTTTTATGACTGATGAGTCACCCAAAATTTCGTTTTTTCAAATTCAAGATTGTTTCAGATAAATCTGAACTCCGATTATTACATTCTGAACTGTTTACCTGTACAAATCCTGGATTAATTTCTCATGCTTCGTTCCTTTCCACTTATGTTCCAACGCATCAAACATCAATCTACACAACTCTTGCACATCATGTTGATCATACGCTTCCGATGCCGACCATCCGAAACTCTGTGTGAGATCGCGTGTCTCCAGCGCATCGTTGTCCGTAGTTTGTAGAAGGAGGAACAGTTTCTGCAACTGACAAGGAATACTCGATTCGCCTTTTTTCGCAAGAGCAAGTTTTCCTTGTATGGAAGAGACGTATTCCCATCTAAAATTGGAATTTTAGATATTTTGAATGCGAAAAAAACCTAAACTCACTCATACATAGCGTTTCTGAATTCGGGGGTCATGTAGAGCGATTGCACCAAACTGTTCAAATAACAAGTCATCGCCTGATTAACCAATCCAACATATCTGTGATCATTCTCATCCATTGGATATCCGTAATGATAAGCGGTCGATGTGGAAGTTGAGGATGATGGAGCTCCAAGAACCGGGTTAGATCGACCAGTAGTGGGCTCTGGCACATTTTCCGCATTCTCATCCTTTTTCGTCTGCTGCTCTCCGCCTGGCAAACCTCTTCCATTCCCCTGCATTTTCACCAATTTCTTCTGTGGAGAAGCATCTCCACCTTTCGATTCATCAACCCGTACCATTTATCTTTGTTTGTTTTGTTCCAATGACGAATGGTGTTTTGTTCTTCTTTGGCTGCAAAAAAAAATGATGAAAGTACTTCAACAACGAAACAATGAAGAAAACGGGGTGGAGAAATGAAGAGCATGAAAATGGGCTGACGAGAAAAAAAACTAATAACAAATCCTGAATGGGTTTGAACCTCTTTTTAATATGAAGGATGTGAGGGGAAAAATAAATATTGCTAACTCTAAGAAAAGAAAAATAATTCCGAGTTTGAAAAATTGTTCAAAATATGACGTTTGGTTCAGAAAAAAACATCTAATCTCAACCCTTTGCCAAAAATGATGGATTGCGTAGAAAAGTTAGACATGGATTATGGTGACGGGTGGATTAGTTTTCTCCGGAGAAAAAGGAAAGCGAAACCTTTTAGAACAAAAATTCGAGGTTTTTGAAGAATCCTAAAACCTCCTCGAGAAGTACTAAATCAAAGAGAAAGTTCACACGACCTTTTTTTTTTGATTATCTCGACACATAATATATTCGCTCACATGTATAATGGGGGAAAAGCCAATAAACTTGGTAAATTAGAACGAGAACAAGAAAGAACACAAAGAGAAAAGGCGACAAAAAAACCTCAAACAGACACAGAGACACAAATTACGCCTCGTGGCTATAGTGCTGACGCGTTTTAATAAAATTGAATTGTGTGAAATTTTGAAATGCGTATTTTCAACAAAAAAAAAGCAAATAACTATGTTTGGACTATAATTTTGTCATTTTATGACAAAAACAACGATTTTTTGTTAGGAGACTACGATTTTTATGAATTTGAAGCAGTATTGGTTTACAGGGTACATTTTACAAAAACAAAGATTTGTAAAAACGAAATACAATCGAGTTTCACTCAAGAAAACAAAAAATGAATTTTTTTTGGAGAAAAAATAATAATTGTGCGTTCTTCAAAATGCCAAGTACGCAACAAACGGTGTTTGCACGAAAAATGAAAAACACAGTACTCTCAGCATTAATTTTTGAATAATATTTTTCGATAAGGAGTCTAGGAATCCGGAAAGTGTAGTTTTCAATGAAGCTCATGTTCTATAATTTTTAGAGTCGAGAGAAAAAATTTCTGTTTTATATCTGAGTTAAATTTTTCATATCAGTGTTAATAATTTGAAATTTTAGGCTGAATAAACTAACCAAAATTTTTCATTCATTTTTTCATTGCGTAATATTTTTTTTCAATCATAAAGTCTATCAGATGATATAAACATTTGAATGTCTTTCAGATTCCGTCAAAAATTATCATAGTTTCTATTAAAATTTCTCTCGATTTCTTTGCTTTATTGTTTTTTTTTTTTCAATTTCAAGTCTTTCTTTGCGCATCAGGATGTATTTTCTGGAGCGGATTTTTTAAAATATTGTTTTTTTCAGGCAAATCAGAATCAGTATCGTCGAAGAGAATCTTGTAATCGAATGTCACTGGCGATCAATGGTTATGCAAAGCCAATAGCGATTGTGACTCAGGACATGGAACCTCATGATTTCTCTCGATTTCTGGCTACAATGTGCCTAATTCCAATAGAAGTATCAGGTACATCCTACGAAATTTATCTCAAACTCAATTTCCTTATTTTGCAGAACAACCCTATCAAACTCTGATGCCCATTGCTATCAATTCCGGAGTTCCTTCGTTGAATTGCTGAACATATAAATTATGAACATTTGATGGTGAGTTTCATGTTTTTCAAAAATAAAATTAGGGCTTTATTTTAGAAGACTTGCCTGAATAAGTTCAAAACTCTAGATGATCTAAAACAATTTTTGTAAATATTTTCTTTCTTTTTTTTTACTAATTGAATGCATGTGAATAGTGTTTTTTTTTGTTAAATTTGTAACTTTGCCAATAAATTTTTGTGTTGGTGATTCATATATACACGTTGAAAAAAAAAACAATTTGAATGGTCATTTTTCGTTGCGTATTTTTGTTGCTTGCCGCACAAACTTTCAAGAAATTGGAAAAACTCACAAGTTTGTGTGCCGCAATTTTGCATAATTATTAATTTTTTCTTTTGTTTTTTCTTTTCTCTCAAAATTCAGAGGGGGCGTGGCTTAAATTGTGTACACACCGCGACTAGAAAAATTGTTCATTTTTTTTCAACGTGGCGCGATTCAAATTGTCTTTGAAATTTTAAGAAACAAAAAGTAAATATTTAAATAAAAGTTCAATATTTCGAGTGAGCTACACAACGACTTTGGTAATGGAGCTAGCGAACAAACTTGTTTTTTTTTACTAAATTTAGTGAAAAAAACAAGCTTGTAAAAGTCAGATTAGCTAAATAAAAGTCAGATTTGTTTCGATGAAAGAGCATTGTTACAGTTTCCCATTGATTATCATAGGAATTCGAATGATTTAGAATTTTTCCCACACTTCTGATCACTTATAAAATGTCAGCTAAAGAAGCATGGACATCATACAATGATGAAGTTCTTCGTTCTCCTAATCGTCCTCTCCGCTTTCTTGGTTTTCACAGATGCGAGCAAAGCTTCCGAAGCAGCTGATGCTGCTAAAAGTATTCTCGACGCTGTTTTCACTGGAACTAGTGGAATCATCGAAACTGCCGGAAAACTCAAAAAGTCTTCTTAAATAGTTCATTGGCTGTAATAAAAGTATCATCAACATTGTTTCAAGTTGTTTAAAAAATATCTCACTTGTCAATAGATGTTTAATAATGTTAAATATGTAGAGTTGGATGATCATGTTGAAGATCTGGCAATTCTGAGTTTCATGTAGTCAACAGCTCAATCAGAATCAGAATAAATGCACTTTCAGCGAACTAATTCAGACACCATTCATTTTTATGCGATCCCATTCATATAATCACTTCGATGCAGAAACGGACACCAATTCTCTAGAACTCAATATCATTCAGAAATTTTCATTAAAGGGGTTATCCTGCTTCAGTATAGGTTGTTAGCAAGTGTTCTATCGATAATCTTTAAGTTTTTTCTCTGAAAATGGAGCTTATATTGATTTTCAATCTTATGTTAAATTTGAATTCTAGAGAACGCGTACCGGTTTTGACCCACTCTTTTTTTGATTACGTCACCCATGTCCCTATAAAACAACCGTTTTCAACACACTGATTCAGTTTTTATATCAATAATGACAGTTTCCTTCGTTTCTGTCGGCAAGGAAGCAAATTGTATCCGACGTATACCTATTCCTTCTCTACTTCGGTCTTCAGTAAGTCAACTCCCTTCCCATCAGATTTCAACAATCTTAAACCATTTTCAGCGATGAAGTTCTACATTTTCAACATCGGCAGTTACTTGAAAAACCTGTAGTGAATAAATAAATAAATAAAAAATTTATCTATACGAAAGTAATACTTTTTGTCTGGAAGGATACATCACTCGGATAAATATAGAATAAATTAAAGTTACTTTGGGAAAGAATGGACCATACATAAGTGTGAAAATATGGGATTAAATATAAGGTAAAGTGAGAAGAAGAGAGTTGTTGGAAGGTTCTAGAGCCCCTAAAGCGAAGAACAATTAATCAATAAATATATATTTATAGGAAAGAGGGTTCCTAAAGAGGTGCCTAACAAAAAAATATATATACTACGCGCCTTGAAAAAGTATTGCGTTTGGAATCGGGTAAAATCTTTTGGTAGAAGAAGTCAAGTCTAGCAATTACATTGTTGTTGTGCTGGTTTTTGGGTGGTATTCGCGTCGAGTTTCTGACCCTTTGGTGGTTGTTGAGGGTCCTTGTCCAAACTTTCGGCCATTTTATCGCATATAATTTCGACTAGTTTTTCAAAGACCGCTTTGACGTTGATGTTCTCTTTGGCGGATGTTTCGAAGAATTCCAATCCTGGAAAAAAATACAGTATAAACTATACTATAAAGTTGACTTTTAGAGGTTCTCCCATCTGTAGAACCCGATTCTGACATCAAAACTATCACTTTTCTACAGTACTCGAATTGACCTGCACATCTTACATGTACTTTGAAAGCAAGTTAATAATAATAACTTTTATTTACAAACAATCACACACACAAAAATTTAAGAACAATATTCAGTAAGTTATTTTTTTAAAAATCATTTTGGGCGTTTTTTGACAACCCTATTTCAAACACGCTGATTCTGATGAAATTCGTTTCAGATCAAGATTTTCGCCCTGAGCATGAGAGAACGGCTCCAGAAGTTGATCAATTTTTCATTCAGAAATGATAGAAATTGACTTCATGGGGTTTTTGACATGCAGAATTCAATTCTGATATGAGAAAAATGATCTCATCAACTGAGTGCATGGTATTAATTTTGATGACAGCATAGCTCAAAGGGTTTGAATCAATTTAAGGCGGAACTTTTTCACTTCAAAGTGGCTAGGGGTGCTCGCCCGAAAGTCGCTCTCGTTCTTTCTATGCCAATCTGGGCTTTTTTATATTTTACCTTTTTAAAACTTCAGTTCCGGATATTTTTCATGGAGTGCAAATGTTAGAAAATAATAATTTTTTTTTCGTTGCACTAAAATAACCGGTTTTATTGGTAGCTTCGAGAAAATATCCTGGCCTGATGTGAAAGTAGGCTTGTAAAAACAAACGCCCGTTCGCCCGTGAATCACCGCGCCCGTTCGCTCGCGCCCGTTTGCCTGCACGCCCGTTCATCCGTTTACCCGTTCGCCCGTTCGCCCGAATTCCCGCAACAGTTTATCAGTTCGCCCGTTTGCCCGTTTGTCCGTTTGTCCGGTCATTTGTTGGATACAAATAATTAAGAAAAAAAAACAACAAACGGGCAAAATGGCGAACGGATAAACGGGCGGCCCGTTCGCCCAATTTTGCAACCTTATGTGAAAGTGACACAAAACGGTCTGAATCTTATTTCGGATTGTGGGGACTAAACAATTCGGTAAAAACTCCTTCAAGAGCTAAACCTAACAAAAATCTGTTTGAAAATACTCGTTTTTGACATGTTTTATCGTTTTCTAGTTTTTCCAGTTTTGCAGTATGTTAGGTGCATCAAATTTTCTATCGATCGGTGTAAGTTTCACCTTAAAATCCCCAGTTGAAAACAATTGAAAAAAGGAATTTTCAAGGGCTCATAACTTTTTTCTGATAAGTCTGTGGGAAAATTGAAGAGCAGGATTGTGATCAGGAGGGTCGATTTCATATATATACCAGGTTCATCGAAAATTGAGGTCCTTAAGAGCAGTTGAGGTCCTTAAGAGTCAACTCTCTTTACCCCACTTTCCACCAAAAAGTGTATAATAAATTTTCTATGTTCAACACTCTCAAAATCTATTATCGAGTTTGAGCTCTGAGATCTAAGGAACCCTTTCATAGCCTCTTGATCTATCACCCACGTGGCAATAGTGCTCAAAAACCACAAACCTAGTTGACTAGCCAATTGTCGTCCCCGATCCATCGACACAACTCGTTCCGCATCCATATCACATTTGTTTCCCACCAACACAACTTGAGCATTTTCCCATGAATAAGTCTTGATTTGTGTGCACCAATCCTGTACACTATTAAACGACTCCTCATTCGTGATATCATACATCAAAATGAAACCCATCGCTCCTCGATAATAAGCGGTTGTAATAGTGCGATATCTCTCCTGTCCAGCCGTGTCCTAAATTCACCTTTTCGTTATTTTGATATACCTAAAACCCTGCTGGAACTCACCCAAATCTGAAGTTTGACTCGTTTGTCACCGCGGAAAACAGTTTTGACCTTGAAATCGATACCGACCGTCGAGACAAAGGCCGAGGTGAACGAGTCATCGCAATATCGGAAGAGGAATGAGGTTTTGCCGACGGATGAGTTTCCAATAATCAGCAACTGTAAAAAATCGAATTTAAAAAAAAAAAAGGGATATGAAATTGGATATGGCGTCTTTTCTTTGACTTGCCATTTCCGGGAGAATATACATAAATGATCGCTATTATAAAGAGAAAAAAGTGGTCCAAAAAGGAGACTATACCACCAAGATCTAATGGGCAAATCGCGCTCCATTGATAATTACAGTTTGACTAGGGTTAAATCGTCATAACTCGGCTCAAAGTAGTCCGTTTGGTCCCATATTTTTCATAGTTATGCAAAGAGGTATCAGCGCCCTTTTTCTCAAAATTTGTATACTTATGAAGTTCGAACTTCTGATCATCGTGGTATATTTTTTATCCGCCGGAAAATTTTGTGAAAAATGGTTATGAAAAATCAAAGTTATTTTGTGACCATTTTCAAGAGGAAAAATGAGACATTTACCTTTGTAAATATGTCAACTTAACTTTTTTCACAAACATTTCCAGCGAATAAAACATATACCATGATGATGAGAAGGTCAAATTCTATAAGTGTACAAATTTTTTAGCAATTAAAAAAAAGTCCTAGGCTTCTGAATATCAATTCCCAGATTTCTATTCTTCAGATATCGTTCTACAAAACATGGAGCACATAGTTGAAACCTTCGAGCACAACTATGCAAAATCTGGGGCCATGTTGAACCGAGTTATGACAATTTAATCAAAAGGGTACCAAATTTGACCATTTTTAGGTACTAAAATATTAGGTTTTTCATTAAAAAAAACTAAATAGGGAATTGTTAAATCTCAGGTAGATATAATATCCGAAAAAAAAGAAAAAATAGCGAAAAAACATTTTTGAACAGAGCGTTTTTGACTTTTGATCACGATAACCTATAATTTTCAAACGTTTAATTTTTTTTTCCACAAAACAGAATTTAAAAAATGTTGTCAACATGTTTGTTAGGCGGACTACACCTCAACTCAAAAAGTAGAAAAAAAAAAAATTAAAATCAACTTTTCAGATGACCGTGTAAAAGTTCATTTAATTCATTTAGTTAAAAAAAACTAGCACAAATTAGTACTTCATTATACCACCCCGCAAAAACCCATAAAAACGAGCATTAAAAAAATCCAACTCACCTTGAACATATAATCAAAATTTTGATCGGGTTGTTGGCCTCCAGCTTGTTGTTGTTGCATTCCACCGGCCGCCATCTGCAAACATTCATTTTGTTATCAATTTTCTATACAAATTTTTTCTCTTTCTGAACTAAAAACTTTTGGCTCTCATTCTGAAGAGCACACAAAAAAAAACGGCGAAGAAGGAGAAGAAAAAAGTGTGTCTTCGTGGGGTTGGCAAAAGCATGAGGCTCTTTTTTTCTCTTCGACGATCGATTTTCGCATATATATATATATACATCTCTTTCGCGCAGCAGCTTCTTTTCGCCTTTTTTCTTTTTTCCAGCGAGCGACAAAAAAGGAGAAGAGGAGGGAAGGCTCTTTTTGGTTGAGCATCAGAAGACGCGCACACTACATGCACCGATTTAATACTACTAGTAGTGGAAGTAGAGAAGCAGAAAAGCAAAAAAAAAAATGTTTGGGTGGATAAACGGGCGCAATTTTGTGAGGAGAAAAAAGAAAAAAAAAGAAAGACATTTTTTCGCCATGTTTTGAAGGAAAAAAGAAAATAAAAGAAGGTGACATCAAAGGCTAGGGAAATAAATAACGAGATGTAAACAATGCTTTTATTCTACATTGATTTGTTTGAACCTTGGTAGGAGTTGTAAAGGGAAAATTTTCTGTTCAAACCATGGCTGCTGGACAACCAGAATTTTGATCAAGGCATGGCTGCTTGACAGTTAGACCTTGGGTCAAGCCGTTGCTGGTTGACAGCTAGAATCTAGGACAAGGCACGACTGCTTGATAGTTAGAAGTAGTTCCAAGGCGTGTATGATTGACAGCCAGAATCTAGGGCAAGGCGCAGCTGTTTGACAGTAGAATTTCGATCAAGACGCGACTGCTTGACAGCTACAGCTTCTGTCAAGGCACGACTGCTTGATGGTTAGAAGTACTTCCAAGGGATGGCTCTTTGGCAGTTAGAATTTTGAACAAGGCGTCGCTGCTTGACAGCTACAGTTTTTCTCAAGGCATGGCTGCTTGACAGTCAGAAGTACTTCCAAGGGATGACTGCTATATAGCTAGGTTTTTGGTCAAGATATGGCTTCTTGACAGTTAATTTTCAGTAAAGGCGCGTCTACTTGACGACTAGCATTTTGATCAAGGCGTGGCTGCTTGGAAGATAAGAATTCGATCAAAGAGTGGCTGCTTGAAAACTATACTTTCGGTCAAGACGCTGATGTTTGGCAGGTGAAATTTCTGTCTAGGTTTGGATGCTAGGCAACTGCTATTCGGTCAAGGAGTGGCTGCTTGACAGCTGGCATTTTGGCCAGAGTGTCGCTGCTTGACAGCTTAAATTTGGGTCAAGGCGTCGCTGCTTGACAGCTAGAATCAAGGTCAAGGAATGGTCGTTTAACAGCTAAAGTTTTTGCCCAAGTCGTTGATCAAAAACACATCATGTTCCTTTAAAGAGAACTAACTCAAAAGATTTTCGATCATCGAAAGAAAATTAGAAAACAAGTATAGCCAAAAAAAACGAACAATTTAGTCTCTTTTTCCTTGCATCGAAAAAAGAACTCGAAAAAATTGCCCAATTGAATATCCTACAGTACTACCTGCACATCTAACTCAACAAGAAAAAGGCAAACATGCTCCATTGATAACGTTTATTTGAAACAGTAAACTCATCTAGAAAATAGCTAGCCACCCTAGCCAAAAACGAAGAACTCAATTTTCAAAATTTACTCAAATTACAAGCCACTCTCACAAATTCAAAAAAAAGTCTTCTTTTCTCGATTTTTTCCTTCCCAACACATATAATCAAATGTTGGCTATCAACAACACACCCAATAATTTATTCGAAAAGAGTGGGAGCTGTTGAGAATGAGAAACTGAACACTTTTGTGCTCGACAAAACAACAACAACAACAACAAAGTCATTTTTGAGTGACTGGGAAATGAGCAGGAAAAAAAGGAGAAGGAAAAATGAGCAAGTTTCGGTTTTTTCTTGTTGGTTGGCTAGTTGGTTGGTGGAGGCAAAAGGAGCAAAAGAAGGGATTAGAGATCTTGTGATATGGATTGGGTGACGTATAGATGGAGGGGATTTGTTTGAGCAATATATATATGAATATTTTATAGGAGTAGTAGTAGTCTGGAGATGATAAGAGAGATCAACAAGTTGAAGAAATATTTAAAAAAAAAAATAATTTATGTGTTCTTCTGAATCGGGTTTTGTAAACGGAAAAATTCGAATTTCAAAAATACAGTAGTAAGATCTGGAGTACCAGTATCACATGGTTGTTTTTTTTTGGCAAAGAAGCTGTTTCTTGACGGCTAGTACTTTTGTCAAGGCGTGGCTACTTGACAAAAAAAGCTGCTATCAAAGCATGGCTGCTTGACAACTAAAATGTTCTCTATGGTGTGTCTGCTTGACAACTCGATTTTCGGTCAAGGCGCGTCTGCTTGACGACTAGTGATTTGATCAAGGCGCGGCTGTTTGGCAGGTAAAATTTCTGTCTAGGTTTGGATGCTAGGCAACTGCTATCCGGTCAAGAAGTGGCTGCTTGGTAGCTAGAGTTTCGGCCAAAGTGATGCTGCTTGGTAGCCAGAATGCCGGTCAAGGCGTGACTGCTTGATAATCAGAGTTTCTGTCAAGGCGTCTTTGCTTGACAGCTAGAGCTACTCTCAAGGGGGTAGTTACTTGATAAATAGAATTTCGGTCAACGGGTGGCTGCTTGACAGCTCGAAATTCGGTCAGGGTGTGGCTGCTTGATAATTAGAGTTTTTGTCAAGGCGTCTCTACTTGACAGCTAGAGTTACTCTCAAGGGGTAGCTGCTTGACAGCTCAAACCTTGGTCAAGGAGTGGCTGCTTGATAGCTAGAGTTTCTGTCAAGACGTGGCTGCTTGGCAGCTAGGTTTTAGATCAAGGCGCCGCTGCTTTACATCTGAAATCTTGGCTAAGGCGTGCCTGCTTGATAACTACAATTCCGGTCAAGGCGCGCCTGCTTTTAAGCTAGAATGTATTAAAAACCTTGATCTCTTAGACGTGGGAATTTGGGATGTTTTATTTGTCTCGTGAAGAAGACAACAATCTAAAGATCAGATTCGATGGCTGAAATTCAACCGGTTAATATCTAGGTGTTCAGAACCAGAAGGGGTTCTAAAAAAAACTGCAAGACATGCTCATGAGGGTCCTAACCAACCTCTTCCCTAGAATTAACACACGGCTGACAATCACACTCGTCCGGGTTCTTTCTCTTCGATTTTTTCGACTTTTTGAATCTCGCTAGTTTTGCCATGTGATGATAATATTATATGACGACGAAGACAAAACAAAATATGATTATTATGGTTTTCCCCTTCGCCGTTTTTTATAACGAAAAACCATAAAAATAATTCGATTTTCAATTATTTCCGATTAGCTATCATCGGGGTTACTGTAGATGGGAAACCGCCTCCGTATATTTTTATGTATGTACAGTACACTTACCTTATTTCTAGATGACGCTATGGCGGCCTGTCTATTATTCATCTCGATCTAAAATGTACTAAAAATGGAGGAACATAAAACGACAAAAAATAGGAAAAGAGAAAAATGAGTATTTTGTTTCTTCTTTGGATGTCAGCAAATCTGATAAAATGAGACCGGCCAAGGCAAAAAAAACAAATTGAGGAGAAGAGACGACAAACATAGGAAGAGCATTTGTTTTAGGATTTCTCGAAAAATGCACATAAAAATGAATATTGGAATAAAAATCAGCGAATCGATATTTATATTTCGCACGCAAAGAAAAAAATGGCAGCCGCCAATATTTTATGCGTTTTTTGTTGTTGTTGTCTATTTTTCCAATTTTCTATGCATTTATACATTTATGTGTGTGTGACTCACGGGTTTGAGAAGGTCGCCTGTTGAGCATTTGATGAGATAGCCATTGATTGAGTATTCGAATTCTGAACAAACCATGATCGAGTTGAAAATTTTTTGTAGATAAAAAAAATGAAAAAAATCACATGATGGTCAGATTAACCTATTTGTATCTGGGTGGATTTATGAACAATGTGTACTAGTAAAAATAGAAATAGAAATAGTTAGTTCATACGACAAAAAAGTGAATGTATCATCCTAAAAGAACTTAAAATTTTCTCCAAAGAGTGGCTGCTTGCTAGCTAGATATTTAGTAAAGGAGTGGCTTATAGGCAGCTAGAGCTTCTGTCAAGGCGCGCCTACTTGACAGTTAGGTGTTTAATCAAGGGGATGCTGCTTGATAGCTAGCGTTTCGGTAAAGGCGCGGCAGCTTGATAGCTAGGTATTCAATCAAGGCGCGGCTGCTTGACAGCCTGAATTCTATTCAAGAGGCTGCTGCTTGATAGCTAGAATTTTTGATCAAGGTGCAGCTGCTTGAAAGCTAGGTATTCGATCAAGGCGTGGCTGCTTGACAGCTAGAATTTTGATCAAGGCGCGGCTGCTGGATAGCTACAATTCAGGTCAAGGTGCAGCGGCTTGGCAACTAAAATTTCAGTCAAAGCGCGGCTGCTAAATATCTAGCATCACGTTCAAGGAGCGGCTTCTTGACAGCTAGAATTTTGATCAAGGCGCGGCTGATTGATAGCTAGGTATCCGATCAAGGCAAGGATGCTGGATAACTACAATTCAGGTTAAGGTGCGGCTGCTTAATAGCTAGGTGTTTGATCAAGAAGTGGCTGCTTGATAGCTAGCATTACGTTCAAGGCGCGGCTGCTTGACAACTACAATTCATGTCAAGGAGTGGCTGCTAGTTAGCTACAGTTCAGGTCAAAGCGCAGCTGCCTGGCAGTTAGAATGTCAGCCAAGGCGAGTCTGCTTGACAGTTAGGTATTCTGACAAGGTGCGGCCTCTTGACAGTCTAAATTTTGTCAAGACGCTTCTGCTTGATAGCTAGGTATCCGATCAAGATGCCGCTGCTCGACAACTACAATTCAGGCCAAGGAGTGGCTGCTTGAGAGAAAAAGCTTTGGTCAATCCGCGGCTGCTTGACAGCTCGAACTTCGATGAAGTCGCGGCTGCTTGACAATTTAAATAATTCGATTTTTTTCAAGAAGGGTAGATTATTTTTCAATTTCAAAATACATTTTATATTTTGTACCAGTTTTCAAATAATCATACATTATTACTATAGTCCTGTTTTAGTTCCAAATTCTTACTTGTGTACAGTACTCTCCTCCCGCAAAGAAATAGAAAAGGGACATAAATTGCGCAACATCATAAACCATCCATTTTACAACTTCCGCCAAACAATGTACCAGAAATGTTTCTGTATCATAATGCACATCTTTAAACCTAGTTAAAATCACAATTTCTCATTTTCAATCCCCATTCAATTTGTCTCCACACGGTCACCTTGTCTTCTCTCAGGTGCTCAATCTCGCGCACTTCCGAGTCGCCCATATATATAATTATTGTCTCCCCCCCCCCACCAAACAACACAATACAAAATCGAATAAATCGAAATAATTATTGTTCTTGTGCTGGTGGCTGGCTGCCAGCCAGCTAACGGCTTATCCATCAATAATAACCCACAATAGAATGAGAATGAGGAATTGAATATAAATGACATGGTATTATAATAGAATGGAGGGTGTAAGACGAGCCAGAAATGAATTAGTTTATGGTTCAATGATGATTGGTATGGTTTTTTTGTGTGGTTGGTGAATAGACGGATTAGGGAGACAAAATTTTGATTTATACTCATATAATATATTTTATTTTTTATGTACATAAAAAGTTGAACCCTAAGTTAGTGTCAATTTCAAAGCGAATCGCCGCAACACAGTAATTAGTATGTTAAACACTCGACTTTGCGGGATTACGCAATGTTGCCGAAAAAGTTGCGCAAGTGGCAATTATTTATACATTGGAGTAATTTTACACGTGTCAAATATCAGAATTTGAGATTGAAACGAGGAGTTAATTGGGACGCAGGGCGGCACATACAAAACATAGCATATTGTCAAACGTTGAAAATGTCGGTTGCTTGATTGAATGAATGATTTTTCTGATTTTCAGTGAAATGGGTGGAAGTCAATGGGACAAGTGTGCTCTATAGAGAATTTGTTTTCTCTGCGACTCTTCTCTCTTATCTTTGTATTTGTTTCATCGAGCTGACATAGCATGTATTAACGGTTTCTGAAAAACGGGATATGTAGTTTTATAGTTCTCGACAGGCTGAACACGATGCTGTTGATTTCAGGTGCACATCTGTAGGTTAAATATTCAAAAACTCGTTTCAAAGTTTGACCATATTCTTAGTGTCTCACTCAAAAACATCAAAAGCATATGTGATTGGGTAGTTCAGTAGGGAAGACGTTTTGCCTAACGCCGAGAAGGTCAGCGGATCGAGCCCCTATGCCGGCGAAATTTTTTTTTACAATATTACCCGTTATACTATTCGTCGTACACAAAACACTGTCATCGGGTTATTGTAGTTTTCCCACTTGAAAATAAGCTTCCAGAATGATGAAACAATGACTTGAAAAGTTCCCCGGAGTAGTTTTACCCGCAGAATTCGAGTTTTATATCGAAAATCAACCTGAATTTCATTTTCAAATCAAAAACTCACAGATTATCAATAGAACAAGTGTAACCGTTTTGTGAAAGGCTATAAAAAACTCTCGACGGCATGCAGACTCGAACCACTGACCTCCTCGGCGATAGGCAAGCGTCTTCCTTGCTGAACCACTCAATCACATTTATCTAAATTGCACAGAGAAAAGGTTTGGGTCTCGTAATAGGTACACTAATTGGGATTTGACCCAGATTTGATTCCAACTATGTAGTTTTTTTTTTTAATTTTTTGGAACGGTTGTTTTATTTTTTGCAAACGTTGATACTTCACGTTAGTTTGTAGCCGACAGTTATGAGGTTTGGCTGATTGCTATGTTTTCTGTGCTGGCAGCCCATCGTCTAAAAATTCGCTATTTCTTCTTTCTCCCCTAAACCATTCTGAAATATGATCCAACCCATTACGCATGTTTTCGCGAGCAACACACCCAATTATCCACAATGTCAACTTTTTCAAGTCGCCGTCCATATCTCACACCTGCATCGCCTGCAACGCCACCTGATTTCACCTCGTTTAGAATCCCCCCCTGGAGCGCGCGGCTCATTTTCATGATATACATACATACATAGGTATAACTTGGCACCTACCGTAATAATCTTTGAGCACACAGAAAACGTGAGCACATATTGACCAAATAGACCAGGAGGAGGAGGATGATGATGAGGGTTATGTAATCTAATCGGAAATTGTTAGATAATCAAGCAGGTCATTTTTAATTGCTCCAAAGATTGAGTAGATAAATAAAAGAGAGAGTGAGAAAGGTGACAAACTTTTGGACCTCATAGGTTTTGGAACCCTTTAAAGGGGTCTTTAATTTCGAGCCAAGCATCAATAGAGCATCATTACTAATCGGCCGACGATGAAGAGCAATTAGAGCTCTCTCTTCCTCTTCAATTTCCGCCTTTCGACCCGAAAAAAAAGACTTGCCGCCAGCTGACGCAATTCCAAATTGTTTTGAGCCTATAGAGATGGAAATATCGCGCAACTTCTTCACACCTTCTGTCGAGAGAATTGACTGTTTGTTGACGTGACCGCGGCAAAAAGGATTAGCCAGGCTGTTCAAGTTGGTGTGACTCTGAGGAAGAAGGGGGATCTGGATAAGTGCCTCAGAGTTAATATGTATCTTCTTATCTATGAGATTAGGAACATTGTGATTGACAAGAACGATGATATGTATGGGAAATGAGAATTGCGCAGGAGAATGAGCAACCTCATAGGTCTTGACCCGCTGATCACGATGCTGTTAATCTCAGATGCAAAGCTCCAAGTTGAAGACCTCTTACCTCTCATCAGATGCATCAAAATGAACTGAAATGTATCAAATTGTATTAAAATGTTTAAAAAATGTACTGAAATGTAAAAAAAAGTTCTGAAACTTACCAAAATAAATTGGAATGTGTATCAAAATGTATCAAAATGTATCAAAATGCACCAAAATGTACTGGAATATACTCAAAATGTAACAAAATATACTGAAATGTATCAAAATGCATTGAAATGTAAAAAAATGTATTGAAATGTAAAAAAAAGTGTATAAAAATGCATCGAAATGTAAAAAAATGTATTGAAATGTATAGAAATGTATTAAAATGTATGGAAATGCACCAAAATGTATCAAAATGAACTAAAATGTACTGAAATGTATCAAAATGCATCAAAACGTTAAAAAAATGTACTGAAATGTGAAAAAATGTATAGAAATGTAAAAAAAGTGTACAAAAATGCATCGAAATGTAAAAAAATGTATTGAAATGTATTAAAATAAACTAGAATGTATCAAAATGCTTTGAAATGTAAAAAAAAATGTATTGGAATATACAAAAATGTATTGAAATGTAACAAAATGTATCAAAATGTATAAAAATGTAAAAAAAAATGTTCTGAAATGTATCAAATTGTACCAAAATGCACTGAGATGCAAGTTGTCCGGATTGACCCAAAAAAAAGTGTGCAAGTTGTCGTGAAGTGTGTGCACACAACTTTTTTCAACGAGACAAGAAAATTCGAAAAAAAAATACGCGGGTGAGTTTGCAATAGAGCGCACTTGTTCGCTCAACGAACTAACGTGTTGGATTTGTTGTTTTTTGACCATCATTCCGTTCCCGCTAAGCTATATTTTGCTTCATACATGTTATAGGCTTTGGAAAAGCAAAAAAACTAAGTCGTTTTTCCGAGCCGATATGTATACGGATCAGGCCAAAACTTACAAGACAACCCTTCGAATAGGGTATGCAGATTTTAGAAGCAATGTATACAGCTATTTATCATCCTGACAGGACGTTATCCTTAAAAAATACAGTAATCCCATCCAATCTCCCGCAAAAGAACCGAACAAGGTCATAAAGTAGGTCATATCGTAAACCATCCATTTTACAACTTCCGCCAAACATCGTGCAAAGATTTACAATATCATAATCGTGTATACATGTCTATGTATCCAAGCGAGTTGATATAGATTACTGTAGATTCAGACCAAACTCCCTAGAACTGGTCCCATCTATCTATCAAAAACACATTCCGGTTGTGCCTTGCCTAATGAACAATCGCGTGACACACGACACCTGCCTGTCTTCTGCTTAACCACAAACATTTATTTATTTAAACTAATTAAGTGGTACTGTACCTCCCCACACACACACGCATGTTGCTTCTACTATACAGTAATCTAATATGTGGACACTTGAGATGATACTATGTTACATCAGGCTATATACATACAAGTAGTTGCACCTGCCAAGAGATTAGCAAGTATTGGAGAGGAAAAAGTGGGATAAGTTTTGATTGAGATGATTCGACATGACGTAGGCCATCATTTTTCACCTTAATACTATTAGGAGGAAACATTTATGTATTATTGTATGAATAAATTAATGAGGAAGGAGCAGCCGGGTGTTTAGCATATAACAACAAGTGATATATATTTATGAGAGGCAGGTGCGGTGGTTGTCAATCCACTTATATGTGTATATGTCAAATGATTAAGTTCCGTTGGGAATTGGGTCAATTGTGAAGGGCACTGTATTGCATAAGATGGAAAATACATAGTGCGTTCTTCTCTCTGAAATACAAGCAGCAAGCAAATATGGCAGTTTGGTGCAGTCGGGAGTGCGTGTGACTTTCATTGGCAAGGTGGCGGGTTCGATCCCCACTCTCAACGAAAATTTTTTGCTTTTTTTTTCTAAGAGAGAGAGAGAGATAACAACTCACTTCCGGGAGCCGCCAAAGAAATTTACAGCCAAGTTGTAAAATGATCATAATCTTGTAGAACACCGGAACAATAACAAGGTCATTTCTGTAGAAAACTAGGTGCAAAAAAAGCGTTTTTTTTTAATGAAAAACAAGCTGCAACCGACCATGGTCACGCAGCGCAGTCGGGAGAGCACGCGCCTTTCATTGCTAAGGTGAGGGGTTCGACACCCACACCCTGCGAAATTTTTTTCTTTTTTTCTTTTTCAGATATTTTTTCAAATTACACATTTAGCTCTTTTTTGCAATCTGGGTGCCCATTTCATAGCACCTGGCCTTCATCCCGTCTACCCTAATTTACCTCACAATTAAAAATGGCAACATCTTTTTCTCTCTCGCTCGCCCTTCTTTTGTCGGCTGTGAGTAGTTAATTTGGAGAAACAAAAGGGTTTCGCCGCCCCCAGAGTAGTTTCGAACATGATGATTAGGTAATAAAGATCTATATCAGGCGGACAAGAGGAGTATGTCTGCGGGATGTACATATAGTCGCCGCTCGGCCGAAAAACATTGGGTTTGACAGATGACGGATTGTTGGTTTTAGATTGATGGGTTATGATGATGATGAGGAGACTGTAGGTCGTGACTTCCAAGGTTTAGGATGAAAACTTGTCTATATATTAAATCGACCCTTCTAAACACGATCCTGATATTCAAATTTCCCACAGACTTTTTGGAAAAAAGTTATAACTATTTGAAAATGCTCGACAAGTTTGGCGCATATTTTAATGGTTTCTATGCTATAAATTGTGATTTTTTTGTAATGTAGACTAGGTTTTCAGCACTATCCAAAACCCCAAAACAACGTACTCAATCGATTGTGCACAAAATTTGCTATCGATTGGTGTAAGTTTGATCTCAAAACACCCATTGAAACGGTTGAAAAGAACAGAAAAAAGGCGTGTTTGAGGGCTCATAACTTTTTTCTGAGCAGTCTCTGGGAAAATTGGACAACGGGATCGTGATCAGGGGGGTTGATTTGGTATATTTACAAATTTTTATCAAAATTATGGGCAAAAAAATTTGGCTTCGAAATGAGAAAAAAAATTCAAATCTTTTTTACACTGGCTTACAGTATGCTTGTTGTTCGTTTCGAGATATTCTTTGAAATATTATTGTTCCTTGAAACAAACAAAGGGAAAATTAAAGGCGCACAATGTTTTCCAGAAATATCTCGAAGCGAACAACAAGCGTACTGTAAGCCAGCGAAAAAGACTTTCGAATATTTTTTCTCATTTCGAAGCTTTTCACCGTTGAAAAACATGTCCAAACCCTCAAAAAAAGTACCGTATCAAATTAAAGGAGCATGCTGATTTTTTTTGCAAAAAAAAACACTTATTTTTCTTTTCTTTTGTTTTTTTTTGTTTTTGAAAAAATATGGCAGTTAGATGTGCATGTTGTGCTACAAGTAAGTTTTTCTGCAAAAAAAAATCAGCTTGCTCCTTTAAAGTGATACGGTTTTTTTTTGAATGTTTGGACATGTTTTTCAACTCTTGTTTTGTTGGTTTTTTCTACCAAAATTTCATTCTCCTATAAGAACCCAAAAAAAGTCATAAATTGCGCAATATCCTAGACCGGTTCAGTTTACAACTTCCGCCAAACAATGCACCAAAATTTACAACCCGTAACTCTGGTAGCTTCTCTTGTCAGTTTGAAAATGAAAAATACACCATTTTATGCACCAAAATACAATGAATCAGGTGTGAAAATCCATCAAGCCACGCGTCTCATATTATTCAACTTAATAAATTGTTTCGAGGTCACCAAGCACTGCCACCAACCACCAGAATATCTAATTGGTGCACAAATAATACATACACCAACGCAAATAATACACCAATGTCATAAAAAATAAAATTATTTATTGAGCCTAAATATATATGTATATATGTTATAACAACAGCAGAACCCGCACAACAAAAAAAAAACAGACAAAAAAAATCACCGGTATAATAAAAATAGGTAGATTCGCCAGAAGTCTATGGTGTATGTTGATGGGTGGGTTGATGATATGGTGATGAGTAGTAGGTCTGTGGTGGTGAGTAGCTGGCGACGGATGATGTTGGTGAGGTGTATTGGTGTTGGTGGGCAGCTTGGATTGGTGGCAATTGTTGTTGGTGTTGTGGATGATTGGGATATTGAGCAGAAGTTGGTGGGAAATACGCGTCGAATTCTTCTTTGACGTGGAAAAATGTGCTTGTCGTTGGATAGGACATATCTATAGAAAAAATCAATCACTACTAGGATGTTAAGAAATCAATACTCACCTGGCGATTCCCCAAGAAGTGTCTGAAGGTGTCGAATATACTTGACAGCCTCCCTGAGGGTGTCCGCCTTGCTCAATTTTTTATTAGGCGTTGCGTTGGCGCGCAGGCGCGTGCGCAACAAATCGAAACCATCATTCACCTGATGCACCCGTTTTCTTTCACGTTCGTTGCGTTTCACTTGATTCTTCTTTTGATTCGCCATTTTACAAAGTATTGAACCTGAAAACATATTCATTATAAGTACATAAAATAAAACATAACAAGAAGAAGAAAAAGTGAAAAAAAAGAAGCACACACACACCAAACCGGTTGATGCATGCATTGGTGAAATGAGAATGGTGTGGGGTGGTCTTGGCGGACGAGAAAAGGGGAGGAGAAGGTTGGTGCGCGAAAAGGGGCGGGGTTACAGTATGTGGGCGGGGCCAATGGGTGAAGGAGATGGATAGGAGCTGGAAATTACAGATTTTAAAAATTTAGGAAATAGCCTTGAGATCATATGGGTATTATCAAGTTTCTTACAATTCTGGTATTTTGAGAATGAAGAATATACATACATACCTTCTGAATTCTGATGACTACATAGTGGTAGAATATCGCTTCTGAATTTTTCCTCTTCTGAATTCTGACCAATTTATTTTCTGGATATAGAAGAATTTAATTCTCAAAAAGATCTCTTCTGAATTTCAATGATTCTCTCTTCTGAATTCTGATGGTTATGGATTTTAGAAAATGTTTTTTCTACTCTGAACGCTGAATCTTCTGAATTCTTGCTACTACTGGATTCTAAGAGGCTCTCCATCTATGTAGCTTCTGAAACCTGAGAAGTCCTTTACTGGAACCAGAAGAACATATTTTTCTGAATTCTGACGACCACTTCTCCTTGATTCTGGAGAATCAATCTTCTGAAACTTCAGAATTTCTTCACTGGATTCAGAAGTACATATTTTTCTGTATTCTGACGACATCTCTTGTTCTATATTCTGGAGAATCAATCTTCTGAATCTTGAGAACTCCTTCACTGGATTTAGAAGAACATATTATATGTTGAATCCAAAAAATGTACCTCTTAGATTCTAAAGAATTCTTATATTGGATTAGGAAAAGGTATTTTCTGAATCTTGACAATTATCCCTTCTGGATTCTGGAGTATCAGTCTTCTGAAACCTGATAATTCTTTTACTGGATTCAGAAGAACATATTTTTCTGGATTCTGACGACATCTCTTGTTCTATATTCTGGAGAATCAATCTTCTGAAACCTGAGAATTTCTTAACTGAATTCCGAGGAACATATTTTTCTGGATTCGGATAATATATTTTTCTGGAATCTGAAGAATCAATCTTCTGAAATCTGAGGATACAACAGATTCAGAAGAACATTTTCTACTGGATTCTGGATACAACAGATTGATACAACAGATTCAGAAGAACATTTTCTACTGGATTCTGACAACCTGTTCTCCTTGATTCTGGATTATCAATCTTCTGAAACCTGAGAATTCCTATAACTGATTCAGAAGAACATTTTTCTGGATTCTGACGATCTCTTCTTCTGGATTCAAGTAAAACTTTCTGAAGAACACCCCTTCTGAAATCTGAACAATTTCTTAACTGAACAAATAATATGACAAAATAGTGTCACCTCTTTTGTTCACCCTATCAATCATTGTATTTGTCAAACAAGTTCACGCTTTCTAGACTTTCCCTGTCCAGCTATGTAGATAAAACTATTCCAAAAACCAGCTCTTCGTTAAAAAAAACTCACGCGCCAAATCATAACATTTTCAAAAAAAAAAAAATCTTTCAATAATCCATCTGTTGTTCTTTCGTCTCCGTTGTTTCTTGTCTCGCTCGAGACAAGGCCATTCGCCATGAAAAAAAATATCCTTTTGTTTGGAAATGGGTCAGTTTTGCAGAGACTTAATCAATCTCAGCTGCCAGTGGCTGGCTCCTTGACTTGGTGTAATTGGGTTAAGGATATTTCGAAACCATATTCTCTCTTTTTCCTTTTTTTTTCTCTTTTGTTCTGTAGTTTAGTTTTAACCCAAGTTGCATTAATTACCAGCCAGCCACTCATCGGCGAGCATCAAATGAATTAGTGGGAATTAAAGCTATCCGGATTAGAAGTTGTTTTGACCCGCCAATGTTGTCAAGGTCGGAACTATTTAGTAAGCCGACAAGACAAAAAAAAAGAAAGAGTAATTATAAGAGAGACATGTAACTATTTTGTGATTTATTGTAATAAATAAAAAACACACGCTTAGGCGCGTATGTTAGGAAGGTCAGATAACAAAAAAAAAGTTTTATGGCGGAACTTTTTGGTGTCTTTTTCTTGCCGCCGCACAGGGAAGTGTTTTGAACCTAGAAACCTGGTCGCTAAGTCTCTATGTCCAAGCTTGTTCGGGCATACTCAGAAAATTTAGGCTTGTTCAAAGAGCCTTGTTTGGGTTAGGCTTGTTCAGAAGAACTTAGGCTTGTTCATGAGGTCCAGGCTTGTTCAAAAGGTCCAGGTTTATATGGAGAACCCCAGTCTAGCTTGGAAGAATGCAAGCTTGTTCTAATGGTCAGGGCTTGTTCAACAGCCTCATTGTCAGAATTTTCTCACAAGTTCCAAGCAATTTAGGCGTCCCAAACTTGATTTGGAAGGTTCAGGTTTGTTCAGAAAGGTCTAGACCTATTCAGAAGACCTAGGCAAGGTCCAGGTTTGTTCACGACGTCCAGACTTATTAAGGTAGTTCCAAGATCGTTCAAGAAAGTTCAGGTTTGTTCAAGAGGTCTAGACTTTTTTGAAGAGGTCCAGGTTTGTTTGAGTGGACCAGGCTTGATTCAAAAGGTCCAGGCTTGTCCTGAAAGGTTGGGCTTGTTCAGGAGACATACACTAGATTAGGGAAATCCAGGCTTGTCGAGAAAATTTAGGCTTGTTTGAATAGGTCAAATTTGTTCGATAGGTCTAGGCTTATACAGAAGGTTCACTTTTTTTGTTCAATAAGGTCCAAGCTTGTCCATGTGGACCATTCTTGTTCAAATAGGTCCAGGCTTCTTGAGGCTCAGGCTTGTCCCTAAAGTCCAGGCTGATTCAGTAGGTGCGGGCTTGTTTTGAGCGTTCAGGTTTGTTCAAGAAGGCCCAGACTCAATTGAGAGGGCACAGCTTGTTCGGAAAATTCCAGACTTGTACAGGAAGATCCAGGCTGGTTCAGGAGGTCAGGACTTGTTTGGAAAGGTTCAGGGTTTATATCATACAGAACTTTTTTAGTCATGTTATAGATTCCTTTGTTATCCACTCCTATCCAACACAAAGGTAACAATCGGTCAACTTCATTGTTCATAATGTTCACACCTTTTTGACACTGCTTGTTCAACGAGATCAAAACTACCGAAGACTTCCCACAAACCATTTTAGTTCTTCAGTTTCAATCCACAAGGTCCCTCCCTTTTTATTCTCTCGCCGACACCACTCGTTAAAATTACCATATTTCCTCAAGATGCGCTAAAAATGTACGGTCTCTCATAAATTCTAAAGAAAACACTTGAGCTGCTGTCCCTCATCGTGAACCCTCTAATTATCATAATACCGACAACCTCACACTCAACAACATGATTTATGGTATATGTCTTCTTTTTTTTTCTTTTTTTCTGTTTACAAGAAAAAGAAGAAGCGGTAAAAGATGAAGAAAGTCATCGTGGCATGTCGCGCACGTTGTAAGCATCGCGCGCCTCATATAATATCACATAAACAGCTGCAAGAAGAAAAAAGAGGAGCTTTGAATTTTTGTTTGACGGTCACAAAGCTATCATTTTTAGAAACACGGTCACTGGGAAGTCTTCGGTGGTTTTGATATGGCTTGTCAAAAAGGTGTGAACACCATGAACAATTGTAACCTTTGTGTTGGATAGGGTCGTCACCAACTTGTCAAAATATTATTCTTTTTTTGATTGGATATACTTTGAGACATAAAAAAGGATCAAAACAAGATGAAAAAGGCATAGTTAAATTGTGAAATTTGCAAACTATGGTGGCTATTGAGGTGTACACCCTGAAAGTGGGAATCATTAAGAGTTTAGTTACAGTTAATAATAGTAAAGACCGATATACTGCTGGTTGAATCGTCATAAATCGGCTCAAAACAGTCCGCCCGACTCCAGATTTTGCAAAATTATGCTCAAATGTATTAGCAAGATGCTCCGTTATTTATAGCACGATATCTGGAAAAATAAAATTATTGGAATTTTTTGAAAAAATATCATTTTTCTAGAGATTTTGGCAAATGTTTTTCATTGCCAAAATGTCCTTCTAGGGTGTTAAGAACATTTTCCGAATGGAAATTACGAAACATTTTTAAGGCAATTTTTTCCTGAAAATGTAATGAAATTAAAAAAAAATAGTAGAGGCTCTCAAAATTGATAAAATCGCTTTAAATTTCGCTCCAAAGCGTACCAATGAAACGGCTAATCGATCCCTAAAAATTTTTGAAAAAAAAAATATTTTGAAATTTTTTTTCAATATTTTCTGTAAATTTAGATATCGATGATATAAACTCTACAATTTTTTTAAATTTCCCTGTATTTTCACATCTTAAAATCGAAAAAAAAACATTTTTTCTTTGGAAAACACATTAGGGAAACGTTATTGTCAACCGAGAAAAACTATTTCACAATAAAAAGGGCATTTTGAAACTGTTTTGAATATTTTAAATATACTCTCATTTTTTAAAAGATATTTCCCTACAAAATCTGGAGCACTTTGCTGATACCTTTGAACAGAACTGTGCAAAATATGAGACCAATTAATTTTGTGAATCAAAATCTAATAATATCACATTATTGTAGACAACTTTTCACAACTCATAACAATTTCTGGAAGCTATTGAACAGTTTTCAGACGAGTTATAGCCAAATTTGTGTACAGAAAGTGATATTGCTGATTCATATAACATCTAGAACTAATCTACCTTCTGAAAAACAAGCATACTGCTGATATCTTTGAGCATAACTGTGCAAAATATGGGGCCAAACAGATGTTGAGATCCAGTTGATCGATGAACCATGTCGCAAACATCAAGGGTTCCCAAGCTACTACAGAAGTAAACCAGTATCTTTACAGGGTAGTCTAAAAAATCCACCTTTGAGCGTATCTGTACAAAATATGACCCCAAACTGATCATTTTGAGCCGAGTTATGACTATATAACCAACAGAGTCCACTAACAAACCCAATTCTATCACCTAGAACCTATAAATACTCCATTTCGCCTACCTCAAAAGACCTACTCTTACATAACAAAGTCATCCATCCCATGTTAACCCCACTTGACATTTATCTGTCTACCGATTACCTATTACGGTTAACCCTCTCCATCAAACAACTTTTGCCGCTCCGCCAAAGATAATCTTCATGTTTTTGTTGTGTGAACAACAATATTTGTGTTGTATGTATGTATGTGAAGAATAGAGCGAAGACAAACAAAAGAAGAAAGGCGGTCAATTAATTGCCAGCTTACAGTAAGTCAATTAACACACCAGGAGATGGTAAATAATAATAATATTAGAAAGGGGAAGCATGGAAGGTTCCAATTTTAAAGAGAGAAGACCACCCACGAAGTTATATCTATATCAAAAAGAAATAATAATAAAATCGAAAGTGACACGCAATACTACATGACGTAACAATTTTATTATCATCTAAAAAAGGGCAGATGTATTTCTGGATGTATAATTGCACCATCATGGTGTATATCCGCTTGTTGAACACCCATGAACACCTGTCTTTGAAGTGACTTATCAACTCGAGTCATCTTGGAATAATATTGGCGTTTCAGCTGCTCTTTTTTATGGGGCTAATTGAGAGAGATATAGATTGAGATAGGTAATTGAGAAGGGAGATAGAGAGGTGTTAGGACCCGTGTAAGTATAATTGTTGGAGAGTTTGGTTGAAAATACAGGAAAGGGGTCTAGGATCTACAGTCGTTTGAAGGATAAAAGTGATTGACAAATTTTTAAGTTCATTTTTTAAAACTTTTCCCAAGATTTTTTGTGTACAAGTTTTAGGAAAATGTTGAAGGGACCTCCCTAGTTAGGAATAATTGAAACTGTCTGTGAAAATATACCTAACCTTCTAAAGGATGCGCATATCACTTACATTTTAACCATGTTCTTAAAACGTATAGTGACAAGGAAGCAAACAATTCATAAAGAAAGTTTTCGTATTTCGAAAATGAGAGAGATTATATTATAATAGAAACATAGTTCCAGACTTGCTGTCTCAAAGTATCAATGAGTTGTGGATTTTGTGATCAACATTGACTGCTTCTGGATTGGCAAATAATGATTGGATAAATTGACAACACTGAATGTGGATTTGTGAATCGTAGAAGTGGATATGGAGCAACTAGATTTGTGCTCAAAAGGGGCTATTATTCGTTAATTGTGGTCAATTTCATACTTTTTCTATATACAAATGAAGCATCTATTACTGAAGAAATGTTTTCATATCTATCATTATTTCATTTTTTAAAATACATATATGCACACCCTGTCAACGCAATGAAAAAGGGGAAAAAGGGGAAGGTGTTCAATAGAGCGACATTCCATTTTTACTTTTATTATTTTATTTTTCTGAAAAATTAATTGTTTTAATTGTTTTCCGTTGTTTCAATTGATTTTTGATTGAAATCATGAATTTGTTTGCCCATATGACATGTTTTTGAATCTTAAAAATCAATATATATCTTAAATTAGTTCTATTTGCGATATTTTCGTTCAAAAACTGATTTTTTAAGGGTTTTCCATACTTGACGTGTATGAATGGAAAAGATAGAAGCATGAATGGAAAAGATAGAAGCCGAAGTCGGTCGAGGAGCCGGAAAAGAGATCAAATTCGAGCGCCATCACCTGCAAAGGAAAGGAAAAGAAGCCAAAGCTTCTCAAGAAGCAGAAAAACGGAGGGAATTCAAGAACTCCCATCGTCGAACTCCACACACCATCGAATTTGGCCGCCGTCTTCGAATTTTCGTCAAAATTCGACTGAATCTAGAAAAATCGATGTAAGTGGCTTCAAATTTATACATTTAACAACACATAAAAAAAAAACGTTAACCTTTCGTAAATGTTATCAATTTTTTCAATCCAAAAAAAGTTCTGCCATTTCTTGATGAAAACATACATTTAATGTTGCAATATTATCAAAATTTATCCGTTCTAAAATGGGTTTAATAATATTTGAGTTGTTTGGGACTTTTTTCATGAATTCAAATAGTAATAGAGCTTTTTACATCTGTTGTCAACTTCTTCAGTGTTAACTAGCCTTAAAAATTCTCGGCTTGTTTGAAAGTAATTTCGCATGTTTCAGCGAAGCTCTACGTCTTCTCAACATCATTCACCACCACGCCGGCACCACAGGCAAAAAAAAAGTATATTTTTTTTACCGCGGTTTTTTAAGGCGGTGTTTGCACACAATTGCGCGAAATTCAAAATTGACTTTTTTTTTTGTTTTCTTGTTCCAGTTGAGTGTAAATAAGACTAATAGGCAAAAAGAAGTCATCGTGGGAAGTGGGAGAGACTGGCATAACATAAACTAGCACATTTTACGACCTTACAGAAAGAATATTCCATGTCTCACAAAATTTGGCAAAAAAATGGAAAAATAACGTTTTATGTGTAATCTGAACAGTTTTGGTGAAAGATTTTAGTGTATTGGTTATAAATCGAAATATATTCTTTATTTTCCATACCAAATCAACGAGTTTGTGGATATTTAGCCAATAATATCACGAAATATTTTAAATTTTTTAAAAATATTCTCCCGAAAACTGTGCGGCAAAAGCGCACATTTAATGTGCGGACCATTGCCATTTTCAGACAAGACAAACTCCTCCCATTTTTGCAGAAACATGTTTTTTATTTTGGGAAAGTCCGTAACTAATTTTTTCTGAAGAAAAAATACTTTTTTTTTCACTGTGGGCACCAAAGAACACTGCCGAATCCAAACCATTTTATGGTAAGTTTATAGACTTTTTTGTTTGTAGTTTGTTTTTTTCTGCACTCCAGTCGAATTCCAACCGGACCAAGTTCTGTTGATTTTCAACCGGGACAAGTCAAATTGAGGGCAAGGCTCTATGTGGATAATAGGTCCTCGCTCCTCCTCCACCAACTCATCAATATCGCTCTTCGTATGGCAAAAATCGACGTAGACCGAAATTATTGAAGGAGAGTAAGAAGTTGTCAAGAATCTCCGGTTTTTAATCATTTTCCAGTTAGTTTTTTAGTATATAACCCATCGTGTACTTTCTTCGCACCTTTTTTTTTCGTTTTTTCTTGTACCATATCACAATCATGTAGAATTGTCGGATTTTTCATTGTTTTTTGTTCACTTTCGCTAATAATTTCGTTCATTCTTGCTAATGATTACATATTTTCCATTTTCATTTGATATGCCCGAATTTATTTTTATCATTTTTCCGCCGTAGTTTTTCTTCCATTTTCTCCAATACATAAATTGTTAAGAAAATCGACTCGTTCATGTGTTTATTATTATGCGAAGCAATCTCTTCATTTTTTCTCTTATTTCTGGCCGAGTGGAATCGATAGAATTCGTTTTTGATTGGAAATCGACGCCATAAAACTTCGTTGTATTTGAAACGTGACGCAGATAAGAAAAAACTAGAAAAATATACATTCATTAACAAATGACGACTTGAAAACTCACAATGAAGAGCTCGCACTTCGAAAATTCCAATTTTTTCATTGTTCTGGCCTGTGCGTAAACAGAACGTATTCAAATTTTGAACTATTTTTAGAACTGAACAGTAACGACTTATACGTGATTTATATGTTCAGTGTTTTCACAAAATAATCGGAAAACAACTCACAAAACTCGTTGGACCTCCTACTGAAAATTTGAAATATATTCGTGAGTTAATGAACTCATCAAAAATCGTCTTATCCATCTTAATTTGAAAAAAATGATTTCGCATTTCGTTCAAACGTTTCCGCACAGGCCATATTTCTTTCATCTTTCTTTTTCTTTTTGTTATTTCCTTCTTTTTTCGCAGAACTTCTTGAAACTATTCTGAAAAAAACGTTTCTGTCGAGACAAGACGGCGATTTTTCATATGAAACGGGTGAAAAGAACACATTTAAGTGGTTAAAACAACAAAAAACAACAAATAATGTTTTTCTCGAAAAAAATAAAAAAAATAAATGTAAAATTGGAATGTCGCTCTATTGTACACCTCCCTCTTTTTTTTTTTTTCATTTTTCTCTGCGTCATTTGCACTCTCGCTTTTTACAGTCTGACAGGGTGTGATATGAAAGCTAAACCTGGTATATCTACATTCATAATATTTATTTTGATCATGATTACCTTGCCTACATACGTTTCAACGACAGATAATGAAGCACAATCAACAATTTCTATTGTTTTAGAGGTTATTTGTCGAGTACAAAGTTTTAAAGATCTGATCGACTACCTTACCTTACAGTCCTGTCAACATATGCTTCAACAATAAAAGTAAAGTTCTATCGATATTCGCATTTTGATCAGGACAGGAAAAATCACATGAGTCCGATTTCATAGATGGGGAGCCAATTTTTATTCAAACAAGGTGAGAAACTTTTTTCATTATGTAAATTCTGTGTAGAAAGAACGCCATGGATACCTGGACACTTTTAATCCCGAAAATGAGAATAGTTTTCAAAATGAAACTCAACAATTAGTTTATTGGGTCACTTCTATAATTCTATAATTCAAGAAGTGTTCAATGTGCTCAACAGTGTAATAGTAGTTATGGATTGTATTCAACTTGACCATTATTAGAATCATCATCTTTTATTTGACCTTCTGAATCAGCTATGAATTCTATGGATCAACATCCACTGCTTCTATATAACAAACATCATTACCATTTTCGAATATATTGGCAAGGCAAGTACTATTAAAGGTCGACTGCGTTTTCACTTCCAAAAGAGGTGTGCATTTTCGCGTGTGTCTTAATGTTTTGCTTTTGTGTATGCACGAAACGTTTTTTTCCTCCGAAAAATGTGTGTGCGGTAGAGCACGTTTTCCTCCAGTGACTAAGGTGTCTTTTTCTATGGTTCCCGTTTTTTACTGGCACGTCCACGCTAACAGCAATTTTTTTTCTCATACGGATTGATGATCAAATAAATGAAATGAAAAGGATAAGCAAAACTTGTAGTGAAAGCGCAGTCGCCCTCCAAATGAGCGAAGTACATGTATATATTAATTTATCATTTTCAAAGCAGTATTAAAATAAAATTGAACTTCTGAAAAGTTGAACATTCGGCTCTATACTAGTATAGAGATTCTTGCATGCATTTATTTTTGATCTACTTAGAAAATTAGGAAGTCTGATGAACTTCAAAACAGTTTTCAAAAAATTGACGGTATTTTATGTAGCAAAGGAAATTCAATGTCTCAATTTTCAGGTCACGTTTTCAGGGTTTTTTTAGGAAACATAATTTTTCTACGCAATGTTTTCTTATGTTTTTTAGGACTAAAAATTGTAAGTTTTTTTTCGAAATGAAAACAGAAACAAATTAGTGAGATAGGAATTCAGAAATACTCTGATAACGTGACCAAAAATTAAAACATTGAGATTCCTTTGCTACTTAAATTTCACTAAAAAATTGTGTATCATTCTGGAAATTGGAATTTTGTTTGGAAGTTGTTAGGAATGTCAAACTACACAAATATATTTTTAATCAAGGTTGAACATTTGTAAAGAGGAAAACTATGAACTTACAATTAGAGGTTGTCTCAAGAATATTTCTTTTCTCCGAACCGTTCTGCAGAACCTGAACACGGGATCTTTTTCAGCGTCTCGAGATCTCTTAAATGACTTGTGTATATTTCATTGAAATCTTGAGATTGTCCCTTGTCAATATACGTTTCAATAAAATTTGTTAAATCTCATCCTATCATGTCTTGTACTTCCTCATTCGTTTGCTGACCATTCAAAAATAATATATCCAATTATTTTAAAGTACACAAAAAACCATTTCTTTCCCGATAACAACCCAAACAAAATGAATGTGTCACATGCATGTGATAACCCAACTTTTTTTCCTAACAAATAACTGTTTCTGATAATATCATTGATTATCATTATGAAACATTGAGTATATAATAATAATAATAATAATTATATTTAAAAGTTTAACTTCTGCTTTTTTCAGCACTTTCAAAATGGTTGAAACGCCTATTCTTTCTTCTAGATATGCAAGTGTTGAAGAGATGCGAGCTATAAATCGAGAATTGGTGAGTTTTCTCTTTTTGAAGAATTTAAAAACAAAATATCAGAATTGTTTTTAGGTGACCCAATGTGCTGAAAGAAATCAAAAAATGGAGAAAGAGTTGGAGAAAGCTGAGGAGAAAAATGAGCACCTCTTGAAGAAAATTATCGAGCTTAAAGCAACGATTCAGATTCTTGAAGCGGAAGTTGAATCTTTGAGGAAGATCAAGACCTCGCCTCCTCCAGAAGTCAAGAAGTCAGTGACTTTCAAGCCAGAGAGGTTCCATCAACGGTTATATAACAGTGACTGCTTTGGAGAGGGACCAGTGAAATTTGGGTGGTGTCATACTGCGGGGAATTACTTGGAATTGGAGAATCATTCGGATGAGATGATTGACATTGGGAATTATACGATCAAACGGATCGTTGAGGGCGCTATCATTGAGGTGGTCCTCCCCAAAGTGGTCACCATGCAACCGAAGACCAAGCTAAGGGTAAGAATGGTATTTCACTTTTCAGAGTTCATAGCTAGGCTTTTTTTGTAGATTTATGGGAAGAAGTCGCCGACTGAAAGCTTGGAGATTCAAATGTTGATACATGATCAAGTTGAGCAATGGTTGACGGGGAAATTGATGCAGACTTTTTTGTTGAATGAGGAGGGGAAGGAAATCGCGTCGATTGTTCAGACAACGGAGGAATGAATA
>LR548721.1:0-325141 GCA_900536415.3 Caenorhabditis sp. 38 MB-2015
CGACGGAAATTTCGATTGATAAGAGATAAAGGAAAAAAAAATTAAGACAGGGTGGAAAATCTTGGTGAAGAACAACGGAAAGACCCCGAACTTGAAAACATTCGTAAGAAATTAGTCGAAAGTAACCAAGAAATCCATAAGTCGTACACCATTTCTAAAAAGGACATCCTTATGGCGAAGGAAAATTTCTCCACAAGGTTAGTCATCCCCAGACAACTGAGAAAGCTAGTATGCGAGGCTTTCCACGAAAGTCATTTATCGGGTGGACATTTCAATTGGAAAAAGACTGTAGGTAAAATTCGAAAACGGTATTATTGGGCGAGCATGAACCAGGATGTTCAAGAATTTTGCAAAACCTGCGAAAAATGCCAGATGAAAAACAGCCCAATTCCAAGATACCGGGAGAAACTCACTCCATTTTCAACTTCCCGAATTTTCGAAAAAGTGGGATTAGACCTCACCGGACCATTTAGAACCTCCGAGTCGGGTAATAAATACACTCTAAACATAGTCTGCTGGTTTTCGAAATACGTCATCACGGTCCCGCTACCGGATGCTCGTTCGGAAACCGTAGCAAGAGCCCTTTTCTCGGAATGTTTAATGAAATATGGCTCAATCACTGAGATCGTCACAGACAATGCTACAACTTTTACGGCTGATGCGTTCTTTGAACTTCAGAAAACCCTGAAAACCCAGTCGAAAAACACCCCTACAATCTCAGAACCTCCCGAAAAACCCCAGAACGTTTTGAATAAGCGTCCGGAGCTTGCTCGCGGACATTAACCCTTTCAACCCCTTCCTACAAATTTCCACCCTGTCTTAAATTTTTTTTTCCTTTATCTCTTATCAATCGAAATTTCCGTCGTATAATAAACCCTTGCCCTGAGACAAAATAAATACTAATTATTTCCAGAATGGACGACTCCCCGTCATCGACTCCCCCAAGCCCACCACCACCCGACGCGATGGAGGCCGCTTCTGAAAGATTCAGATTGAACGCGTCGACACTGTCTGAAAAAGTACGCAAAAAGATGCTGATTGATTCGGAAGAAGAGCCGGAGAAGGTTGGGATCGGGTTCACTTGGTAAGCGTTCCCCAACATGTTCACTCGCAAAACGCTGGCCTCCGTAACGGAGCCAGAAGAGTGAACATGTTGAGTTGTGGTTTTGGCCACAACTCTTGGGGAGTTCGCTTGTGGTTTCTGAATGACCGGTTGTTCTTTTGAACCGATGTCAGTGGAATCCTTATTCAAATTTCCGAGGTAATCCTCGATGAGCTTGGTGCGCTCCGAAAGTTTAGTTGAGACTTTTTTTATGATCTCATGAGTTGCTGCTATATCTTTTATAGCCGCGCTTTTCAACGCAAGTAAATGAGAACCTTTGATGTCCGACGTTTCTAAAACTCGGGGTAGGGAATTGGAGAGACTGAGTTGAACGGTGTCCGTCATCGGGAAACACTCTTCCTAACCTATGTTTTCAGAAGCAAAAGAAAATATGAAAAGGAACAAAATAATCTATATCGGAGGGAAGAACGCGGATGAGGTCAAAATGAAGGAGAAGAAACAGAAATATATATAAAAAATAAAATGGACAAAAAGTGTTTCTTGTGGGCAATGATTGTAGCTAAAATAAACAGAGTGGTGTGTAATAAAAAAAATTTCGCCAATGAATGGTAAGAGTGACGGTGCGCAGACTGAATGGCGCCTTTTTCGCGTCGACTCTCGCGGGAACAAAAGTTTCAGAGTTGTGAATAGGGAAGAGACACGGGTGAGGAGGGGAAAACACAAAAGGAAAAAAAAATTAACTTTGTTGAGAGAGAAAATTATTACTTTTGAAGAGAAACTGTGAATGGGTGGGTTGAATAGCCCTCCAACTCCGAAGAGTTGAGGGATGCAAATAATTATTTGCAACAAGAGAAAAAAAATATTGATAAGGAAAACTGGATTTGGATAATCGCTCTCGACTGACTTTGACTGATGATGTTTGGGGCCTCTTGCGTATTTTTAGCGGGTTGCTCTAGAAATCGGTGTGTTTGGCCGAACGCACTGACGTGAGCAACTCATACGCGATCACAAAAAAATTTGAAGCTTCCTTAGGCCCAAACTGCGCGCACACTGCTCTGATTGAAATTCATACTCTCCCGGTATTTCGTACGGATCGGCGGGCTATGGAGTTCCCCTAGAACTCCCTTCGCTCCTTTCGCTACTGGGTGGCCTCAATCCTATTGACTGAGAACCACTCGCTGCTACCAATAAAAGAAGGTTATACTCCCTCTCTAACAGAGGAGTCCATACCGTCTTTCTTCTACTTTCTTAGTTTTTCCCGTCTAACTACACAAACAAGTCAAGACTAAAAGGGACCGGTTTATTAAGAAATAAATTAAGAAAATAGGATTACAAGGAGCGAACATTCGTACGTCCTTCCGCCGATCCAGTGTGATCGAGATTACGGCTTTTATAGACGTCGAGGAATCAGCGGTGGGCGTGTTGGCGGATGTGGGTGAGCAATGGGTTACTGTAGATGAAGATTGCGGCGAGCAATCTGAAATCAAAAAATGTGATATTGCAAAAAGGATTAGAGAGTGTGTAGATGCGATAAGCGCAGGAATTTAATAAAGACGGTGATGATATTGTTGTTTTGTGCTTTGGTTTTGTCCAGGACAAATTGGCTTTTGTCATCGACAGGAAGGACAAAGTTCTGGGATAGTGTTACGGTATTTGAAGTACAGAATTACCGTGTTCTATATATACTAGCTAACGGTATTTTACATACCGTTACAATACTTTGTGGAGCGCTGAAATGTGTTTTTTATTAATCGAATGCATGAATAACAAAAAATAACACATTGGTCACATTTTCAAACATTCAGACCCTTTGCTGTTTTTTTAAAGCTAGTACGCTTAATGACAGTCTTGATAGTTTTCAGCATTATTGGTCAAAAAACGGCGTCTTCAAAATTACCAGTTTTCACGCTGAAAATTTTGAACTCTAGTTATTGGGGGCGTCCAAACGTCAAAAAATCGAAAGAAATTTCCAAAAAAACCTGTCCAAATTGGTTTTAAGAAAGTACCATTTTGATTAAAGGGACATAATGGTTTTTGTTGAAAAATTTGTGGGCCTACTACAATGTCACGTTTCACACCAAGGAAAATAGACGGATTTCTTTTTGGAATTTGAAAAAAAAAATCAAAAATTGAAAACATAGAAGAAACAGAAAGAAAGAGTTTTTAGGAAGCGCATGAAAAATAAAACAAAGCAAAAAAAAAGTAGAGCATGCAAGAAGGAGAGGGACCGAGGGGAGAGTTAAGTGTACCACAAAGTCACATGGGTTACAACTATCAATGTGAATAAAGTTAGCTTAACGAGAAAAGGAAACAGGTGAGAGGGAGAACGTGAGTGGAGACGCAGACTAGTTCATCGGTGCAAACATGCCATTTTGCATTGGAAATATCCTTCTCACAAAAAAGAACACAAATTATTCACATTAATTTCACGTTTTGTAACGTTGGTGTTTCTATTTTCTGAAAAAAAAAACCACTTTTCCATTGATGTTCAAAAAAAATACACGCTTTTTTGTTTGATTGGAATGAAGAACATCACATTTTTTGGAATGAAAACTTAACATGTGTTTTTGCGCTCTAATGAGACAGACCATCTCCTCTTCAAGTTCTCCCTCTCATATATTTCTCTTTTAATAGAGTAAGCAATGGAAAAACGACAGAAATTGGAGAAAAAAACATTGAGAAAACGAGTTGTTTTTTTAGAAATCAGAACAATCGAACATTTATTGAGAATTACATAAAGAAAAAGAATCGAAACTCTTCACAATCTTGGAATAAATGTCCACTATTCGAATAACTTATATTGGTGATACTGTTCAAATTGACAAAATTATATGATGATGAAATATAATTAATTTTTGGACATTTTTTATAAAACGATGACCATTTACGAACGATGGCCAAGCAATGAAAGTCCTGTTCTGTGATGAATTTTCGGCCAATTTTCTTTTTCAAAGTGTCAGCAATCGATGGAAGAGTTGCCTCATCAAACAGTTTACTGAAATTTCTTGTTTTTTTTCTTCATTTCTCAACGAAAAACTTACTCCATTTCGGACTGAATGGTATCATGCAAATTGTTTGCTCGTTCTCTTTGTAGAAACATTCTTCTCCCAAGTTCAACTGTAAAAATACATTTTTTGAATATTCGTCTCAAAATTGTTACATGTTTCTTGTTGATTTTCAGAATTGAGCGGTATTCGTCCAATAACCGTATCAAAGCCGAATGCTCCTTTGTTGAGAGAACAATAGTTGCTCTTGCCCTCAAAGTGGAATTCGTATATCTTTTCTTCAGCTCTGACAACTACCATTTCGTACACATAGCTGAAAAATTTGATTCGAAAGAAATTTTATTAACATATTGTGACTTTACTTACAAGTGATTCATTGAACCATTTTGATATATGTGAAGAAATTCGTGTCACATAGCCAATAGTTTTCTTGGCCCAAGAAATCGATAGATTTAGCATCTCCGACATTAGTTAGATCAGCACAAATACCAGCGAAATAGGTCTAAAGATGATATTTAACAATAACTGAAAGACTGATGAATTGAAATTGAACTTGCCACTTCAATCAATTGATTCTTTAGCTCCGATGCGAACTGCTCAACACGAGAATAATCAAAGTTAGATCCATAAATAAGTGTACGTAAGGGACAGCTGAAAATGTGAAATTATTGCCAAAAGTATGTAGCCATTCTTACTATAGATCATAATATTCCCTATCCTCAATCGAGTATCGAGATCTCAATTCTCGGAAAACTGCGCTGATAGCTTTTTCGTAGCTATGAAAACTGAGTTTGTACACGTCCAGATCTACATTTGGAAGGTGTTTGTGCATTTGTTCATATATGGCAAATGTTTTTTCATCAAAAAAACCATATACGTATTTTCAAATACCTATTACGTAGGGTCCAGCATCTGGAATAGATTCTCCTTCCACTCGCAATCGAAGGAATACACTCATCAAATAGGCCTGGATATCTGCTATTTCTTGTGCCTCTTCTGGCGTTACAGCACGATCACAACCATTCACAAAATCTTCTTCCATACGCTAAAAGATATTTTTTAAATAAAAGGAGTCAAAGGAAACACATTAAACTCATACCAACAGTATCATTTGCGGAGCCCTGGAATATGTATTTTATAATTCATTTCATAAATATTTAAAAAAAAGACATTGGTTACATAATCTCGATTCAGAATGAATAGTGTTTTTTTCGAAGCCAATCACTAAGCTTGAAAATTTTCAGATGTTGATGCGAGAAAATGGAAACATCAATAATGTAACCAATGTGATTCTTTAACAGCAACAAAATCTTACGTTTATCCCACCCGCATGAGTCAATATAGTTGTTGTAAATTCGGTCATCTATATAATACTCGGGGTCAATGAATCTGTCTATAAAAAGCTGCATATTCGAAATAGGAGCATCAACAGACTGAAACTTGATATTTTGAAAACATTTTGAAGCGATCGGGCTTACTTGTTTGTAAAAATATCTGTTTATAGAGGAACGGATTATAATTGTAGATTTGTCAGTTTTGTTTTTGATATCCTTTCACACTTCCTCCATTCGATTTCTGAATTCCATCAACGTCTTGTATTCTTCACTTTCAGGCTACAACATGTTTTTTTTTTAAATACCTACTAGGAAAGTTCAACTACTCTCCTCTCTTAACTTTTGACGAATCTTGGTGTACCTACTGATTCCCTGATCAACATCTTGATTTTAATTTTTCCTCCAACTCTCTGAAAAACGTTAGAAAATCTCATGGTTTTAACACTAATAAAAACCTCTTTACAAAACACACCCAAATAGAATAATTTTCATGGTTTTTATTTGTTTTATTCTCATCTTCTTTTTAAAAGAATTTTGCATTGTTTTTAGAATTTTTCTGTTTAAAGTTTTCTCATAGATCCAAAGGAAAAAAAAAGTTAAATAAAGGTTTTTGATTAGGAGTCGAAATTAGTAGGCATACCAAGTTTCGTAAAAATTAAAACGGGGAGTAGTTGAAGCTCCTTTGTTAGAGTATTAGGACAACATGATTTATTGTCACTGTGAGAAACGAAGTCATTCAACACTTTGCTTGCGTCGCGGTCTGAATGTACACTTTCGCGAGATGAATATCTATTTCCCACCTTCAGTGTTCGAATTTTTTGTTTCTTGTTTCCAGCAGCGATTCCACCGATTGGAATAAGAGCTCTCAGAAATTAATCCGCTTGGAGTGCGAATGAATTAAACGCCAACAAACCTTTGGGCGATCCTATGCTAACCTCCCTAAAGGCTTTCACGGCGACATCAACAATATCTACTGCAAACAAATATACATTTTTAGCCTAAAAACAACAAATAAATAACTGAAATGATCCTACCTTTTGCATCGGAAGTTGTTGAACACGGAGATAATAACACGATGCATAAAATGATTGGAAGTAGTATCATATTTTGATAAAGATCAGAAAGCACTTATAGGATACGCATGAAACATGAAAACAAAGCGACAAAACTAGAGCATGCAAAAAGGAGAGGGGCCAAGCATGGCGTGCTTTTCTTCACCCTCACAGCCTGAGAAAAGCAACATGAAATGTCGTCGGCGCGGAAAATTGAAAATGTGAAATGTTTTTGATCTACTCGTTGAGTACACTCTCTTTTTCTCTCTGTCTCTTTCTGACCCACACTATTTCTCTGAAAACAACGTGCCAGGGTTGCCGATTAAACCGCACCTCTTTTTTTTGGAGGGCATTGCAATAAAAAAAATTGTGAAACGGCGAATTTTTCCTTCAGGAAATGTTGTTTTTCTCAGGCTGTGACTCTTATCTGCTTGCGGAAGGGGGAGCAAAAGCTCAGAGATAAAGGGAATAGAAGAGACGCAGCCGTCTACAGTTGTGTCTCGTAGCCATTGAATAAGTCGTTAATGGAAATGACGTCTCAGACAATTTATAGTTTCAACGTGAAATCTTGAGTCATCAATTAATCAGATCTAAAATTTATTTTGAGCCACATTTTCTAAATAATACATTTATAAATAAGTTTACTATTCTGTCAATTAAATAATGTGTTCATTGATATATAGAATGGCTGTACCTGATGATATTGATAATATAGTCGAGTTTTGTAAGGACAATTTTCATATATACGAAACATGTAGTCAGGTTAGTCTTAGGAGCGATCGCAGATGACAACTCATAGACCTGGGGTATAATCTCATACGTTGTTCAATTTCAGTCGGGACGAAAAAATTAGAACCTTGGAAGAGAACCAATACGGCCTCGAAAATGTCGACAGTACACTTTCCCTCTGAAAAAGATCAAAAAAAAGTTTTGAGTCTGAAAAAGTTGCTGTTATAATCTCTTAAACTTGTCGAATTTTCTTCAAAAAAAAAAACAAGGTATTGTTTTCACAGAGTATTTGCGCATTTTCTTATTTTTTTTTAGTTCGTGTCATTTTCCAAATTTCAACTGGAAATTACAATTTTATTGTGTTATTAGAGTGGAAAACTTTTTTGATCTATCGTGAAGTGTACTGTCCGACATTTTTTTAGCTCATATTGGTTCTCTTCCAAGGCTCTAATTTTTTCGTCCCTACAATACAGGAGGTTCTCTCTCATTTAAGATCAACTTGCCCACAAGTTTCTGTGACTAGCCAAGGCGATGTCAGAAATTCACTGCTCTTTAAAATATGAAATTGACATTTTAGGCTCTTGAAATTCCTTTTGAAGAATCTCGAGGGTTTTATCGAGAAGTTGCCACTCGATGTGTTCAATATCCATTTTCTACACTAGTTACCACAGGTAAACCATAACTTCCTCATATAATCATTATTTTTTATTATTCCAGCCAATGGGGAAATTGTGGGAATTCTATTGAATTCTGTTTGGAATCGGAGTGATTATATGGAGAATCATGGTTCGAATGAAACAGGAGTTAGAGAACAAATTGTTGCCATGAGTTAGTTTTTTTTTCCAAGTTACCAGTTTCTTTCAAATCCAAAAACTTTTAGGCAATCTAATCGAGCAATGTCGAAATGATTTCTGGAACTTAGCCCCTTCTGATATTTCGACAGTTCTTCATCGAGAAATTTCGAGTGTTTCGAATGCTTTTCAACGAAAAGGAATTGCTAATCGAATGGCTTCTGAGAATATGAATTTGGAGAATTTAAGGAAATATAATATTGGAGGAATCATGTCGGAAACAACATCTTATGCAAATCAAGTATTATTGGAGAAACATGGATTCGAAACTCTGAAAGAGTATTTGTATTGTGATATATTGAATTCGAAAGGAGAGAAAATGTTGATAACAACGGATGGGACGACAGGAACGAAGCTAAATTTCAAACGTATTTGAAACTGCTTCATTTTGGAATAAAAATATTAGACCGGCCATTGTGTTTCGATTCAGACATACATTTTTTTAAAGCTTATCTCATCTTTCACGAGAAAAAAGAGCACATTTTTAAAGGTAAAAAAGATCAGAGTTAGAAACTTGGAAAGTTTCCAAATGTTTTTTTTTTTCAAATAAAACTTTCTAGATATTTCGGTGAAAAATCCTTCAATGGATATGCCCAAAAATGATTGATATAGTTTCCCTGTTATTAAAAATTCGGTGAAACGGACGGCCAGCTGTTTGTTCGGGTCTCATTTTTTTCCAAAAACAGACAAAGTTCGTGCCGAGTGTTTCAGGAACCACACGTGTCTGGTGTCAATTGTTACGTAGGACGGGGTCGGGTCCGCATCGCTCCAGTTTCTCAACATCATGTTGGGCGCCTCTCGAAAATGAATAGCTTAATTTTGACGTTCAAGCCTAATACTATATTTCAACTTTTTTAAAGGTACAAAACACCGGACGAAATATAAAAAATTTAGCCTAAAGAGGACAATATGTTTCTGGACCTTTTGAAAAATGGGCTAGTATGGATCGATAAAAACAAAGCTAAATTTCGAACGTGCTTGAAAAAATGAATCATGTTTTTATTAAAAAATTTAGGGTCACCACAATATTGTTGTACAGCTGTCGAATTTATTATACTACTGGAAAAATTTCTTTTGTCCATGGGGAATTTTTGAAAAAAAATATATCCCGAACTCGAGGTTTTCCAGTGAACTTGGGAATTTTTAGTTATTAAATTTTTATATGAAAATCCGACCGGTTTTAAAATTTTTCAAAATATGTTTGAACAATAACAATTTTTCAATTACGATGTTTTCAAAGCTCTTGATACATGTAATTGAGAGTTTCCAATTTTTCTAAACATGTATCACACTTTCGAAATTCGGTGTTTTTATCTGAACTGACATAGGAATCACATAAGGTTATTAAATAATGAGTGTTCAAAAGAAATCTATTTTATTTGGTACATATTTAACACTGCTCAACATTCTGTTTTCACTGAACTGCGCCGAACATTGAGCTCGTACGTTTGCCTTAAAGTTCTGAAGAATCTCTTTGAAATTGTATATTTTCAGTGGAGTATGAAGTGTAGGTTGATTCGGAAAAACTTAACGATCATTCATTTTTCGAAAACCCTGTCCGAAAAAATGCGAAAAAGTATGTCAAAAAGTGTAAAAAATTATAAAAATCATCTTAAATCATGGTGAATACACTGATAGTTTATACAATTTTTCAGGATATTCAAATTTGCCATTTTTTATATAGCTTGTTTTGCATTTTTTATTGAAACTGAAATATTTCAAATGTTTGACTTCCAATAATTTTTTTTTCATTTTCCGCGGAGTTTGGCAAATGTTCGAATCAAATTCGGAGTAACATAGGTTTCTTTTCAGAGTCCGTTGTCAATTATCTCAGTTACACCCATTTGTTCTCCAACTTAATGAAAAGGTACAAAACAACCTTCTACCTAATCACCTTTTCTCCATCTCTTCTTCTATTTTTTTTCAAACCAACACTTTGTATTTTTTCCCGCGCTTCTCCTTTTTCAAACCCCCGCCATATTTTTCACACTCTCTGCACTCTCTCCCTCTTCCACACTATTTCTCTATACATTTATGATACTGTGATGCATCATCACACTGTTTTTTCTCATTTTTTTTTTCTATTTTTTATTTGAAAATTATTTTTTGTTCGTTACGAATGTTTTGTATTCTTGAGATGATTTGTCATATATTTTTTCGCGGGAGACAAATACGGAAAGACGGACACATTGTTCCTATAATTTTTCTATTTTTTGTCTCGTTTTGGTTCGGGGCCTTTTGGCCAGCCAATTTTGGCGAGTAGATAGATCGTTGAACCGGTTTCGATATCATCTTTGATTATGATAATAATAATATCACATAGTTTTCGCTTATTTTTATATTTTTACACCAACTTAGTTTTATCACTTTTCCTTTTTTCGATAAAATATAAAAGAAAATTCATGGTTAAAAGAAACTTACCTCATAAAATTTAAAAAAAAAAGAAAACATATAAAACTTACCAAACGACCTTTGCGGGACCCCTAAATTTGATGATGCGCCTTAAAATTTTGGTACTATAAAATAATTATAGTTCAATTAAGGATTATTATGGACAAAATGAGCGGCGCGCCATCTATTTTTGTAGACCTATAGGAACCCAGTCCACGGGATTTTGAAAGTCCGAGCCTGTTCCCGGATCAAGTGATTATATCTATGAATATTAGTTAGGCACATCTGGACAGCCAATTCTTGAAATTTGCTGACATTTTTTGATATTTTTTCATCATCCTCTGTAAAAAAACTACGAAAAAGTTCATTGCACACTTTGTTCTACCGTACTCCCTTGTGTGGCGGCTTTTGATTAATTTGAAATTTTGCAAAAATTTAAGTGTAAAAAGATGCTTTTTGGAGTGCCAGCCCAAGCTAGAATTTCTCTTGATGTTATATACATTTTATTTTACTCTGTAGACATGAAAAATCCCATTTTAGCAACAAAAATAAAACCATGCGGCAAAATTGCCAGGAAACGCACATTCCTCCACCTCTTTTTCTGTGCGGCTGCAATTTTGTACGCGATGAATTTTTCTTTTTGTTTTCGTAGTTTTTTACAGAGCGTGGCCCCGATTTATTATTTCCACGCCGGCCTTTTTTTTTCAGTTTTGTGGTCCTTATAAAGGGCTTTCACCCGGTCATATACGACCCAAATCTAAGCCTTGCAATGACCTGAAAACTGGGCTTGGTTTTTTCAGCTTTCTCGCAGCCTAGACCTCCCCCCCCCCCCCCTCCTCCTCACCAAACTCTTCATTGTCAGACAAAAAAAATTAGCCAGGCGGTGAACCAGAAGCCTCCTTCTTTTTTTCTTGTCATCAAACAAATAAATAAATAAAAGTCAAATATTTACATTTTCAAAAATTGTTCGTCTACTCACTCTCAATTTCAAATACTCTCTCGTCGACAAACTTGTGTGCGCGCTTCAGGTAACACATTTTGTTGTTAACGGACATTTTTTTGCGGGTTTTCTCGATTCATGATAAAGAAAAAAAGTTGATTCTATTTGAGTTTCTGTCAAAGGTTTCGAATTTCGAGATTTTTGGGTTAATTGTTATTTGATGTTTAAGACTAGTGGAGTTTTAGATAAGAACGAGCCAGACCAGGCTGGACTGCCAACTGGACCCAATTCTGGTTCTGAATGATAGTCTCTAAATTTGGGTCAAGGAAAAAGTTGGACTGGGTTCGATTTCTTTCAAATTTTCCCCAACCACATAAAGTCCTTTCAGAACATGATTCAAAAAGTCTTAAAAAATTAGGTCCCAACCGATTTTTTGAACATGCCGACCTCCTGTTCATTTATTTGCCCGTTCAACCGGGCTTCCATTTATCCATTTGCCCAGTTTCCCGTTCACCCATTAGCCCATTCGCCCACCGTTTGTTTGGATCAAACATCTAAAATAAAGACTGATAGGAAAGTGTGGGTGACCGGGAAACGGTCGATTGGGCGTTCGGGCGAACGGGTAGACGAGTGATCAGCCCGCCCGTTTGCCCAATTTTACAACCCACCCGAAAAAAAAACAAAAAAGTATTCATGAAACTATTTATTCGTGAGAAAGACACTTGAAAAGACATGATTTTTTGAGTGTTTTCATTTTATTCTCTGGTCAACTGCGAACATTCCAACCACCTGACACAAAAATTTTCGATTTTTTCCAGCAAAAAAAAGTTCCTTTTCTCATTTTCTAGTTTGCCCATAGATAATATTGTACTCCTTTTTATCATTTTTTTTTCTTTTTTCATTTTTCGATTCGCATTAATTTTTGGTTCAAAAATGTTATCTTTTTTCTTTTCTCATTTTTCGCAAATTTTTGTTGCTTCCTTAAAAAAGTGTATTTTTTCAGCCAATTTCAGCCATGACTCCATATTTCGATAGAAATGAGCAAAAATTCAGATCGAGAAGTTCATCAAGAGTAAGTCCGCGCAGCGAAAAACAAAAAAATTTAAAATTCTCTCACAAAAACAAGAAGGGGTCAGCCACAATCAATTTTTCGCATCTTCTCTTCAAAACTTTTTTCTTTTTTTTTCGCCAACTCAATTTTGTTTGATTTTTTTGTGTGGTGCACCAACGAAAATATTTCGATTTTTCTTTTTTCGCTGGAAAAAATGATATGTTTGTATGAATCGTGTTTGGGAAATAAAGTGAGTTGGAAATATTTTGAGGTAGAAAAATGGTATCGAAGTAAACATTTCATTTGTGGAATGTTGACATATATTTATCAATGAATCTAAAAATAGAAAAAAGAATAATGTTCATAAAAAAAGAAAATTATCTTTTGATTTTAATGGACAGGAAAAAGAAGTTGAAAATTTGTCAGGTCCACACAGTGAAAGAGGCATATGAAATTCGTGGCAAAAAAAAATCCTGTGGAGATTTTAAAATCTTCAATTTTCAGTAAATTCAACTTGGTTTTTAATTTTTTTGTCTTTGTATATTTTTAAATATGTGAAAACGGTTTTCAAAAAGTCACACCATATCCAATAAAGTTTGTTGCATACCTTTCGAGCTCAATATTTTCGGTCAAAAATCTCCATCGAATATTTTGACAGTATTTAAAAAATATTTATTCCCTTATTTTTTTCAAAACTCTCTGACAAGAAGGGGGACAGATTTAAGAAAAATATTAAAAAAAAAAAAACATTTTACGAAAAATAGAAGACCAAGATATTTTTTTCAAAAAGTTCTAAAACCAGAAAATTGGAAAAATTCAAAAGTTTCCCGAAACAACTATGAAGTTCACGCTTATATTGAAAAAAGATCAAGTGGTTCCTGAATCTAACTGGGTCCATAACTGTAGTTTTCAAAATTTACCCGAACATCCAAAAATTCAAAGACTCCTGTAGTTTCGAAGGTGTTTCGGCCTGTTCAGCCTCCGACTCTACGAATTTCAGTTTTCGTAATTTTTTCCAAACCTAAACCTTAAAGGTGTGGTAAAGGGACTCGGCAAGTTGCTCTCAAAAAAATAAGCACGTTTTATCTTTCGAAAAAAGGTTTCCAAATTTCTACCACGTTTTAATTATCATAGTCATGTTTAAATATACATTTTAAATTTTCGCAATATTTCAAATATGATTTTCGATTTTTCACTTTTTTGACACTATAAGCCGAGGGTTTCCATTTTACCAAAAAAATGGGTAGAGTTCATATAGACCTCCATGAAAAAGGATTACTTTCGAACAATTTTAATCCAACTCAAAAAAAGTTGAAAAATCGACATGCCCTGGTGTGGTTCTCTAAACTCTCCTTTATGGCGGCAATTTTTTTTAACTAAAAAAACGAATTGGAAATTTGTGAGGTGTTGAAAAATTGGAACCTACTCATCACAGATAAAAACAACATATCAGGTTTCGAATCAAAATCTTAATTTTCTTTTTTTTAGGCTTCTCGTCACTACATCGAAGATTCTTCGGATCCCTTCAGAAGTCGTCCAAACTACTATCCAATTCCGTTAGTTTTTCTTCTTTTTTTTCTCAAAATATTTCGGGATTCCAATACACCGGAAGAACAACTTCTCCTTCCGTCCTTCAAAATGTCACCCCAACAAAATACTATTGAAAAATAAGAGAGTGCAGAGAAAAAAGGGCAAAATACCATTTAAATACATACTTTTGGATGTATATTTATTTATTTTCAAAACTAAAATACACGGATGTTTTCATATTTCTTCTCACATTCATTCGTCGTGTCGTCATTGCGACCAAAAAAGTTTCCGAACCATAAAATTCGAATTGTTTTTTTTTTTCGTTCATACAAAATTGTTTGTATACATTTTTTCATTTCATTTTATGGCCATTTTTGACTGAATTAAAAGTACTGTATATCTATACTATACCAACTTTTTCCCCTTTTTTTTGCAAAAAGTATCAAATACACTTGCTGCTGTGAGAAAAAATGCGAAAAATGTCAATAAAACAAAAAATCTGAAGAACAAACAGACACAAAAAAAGTGCAGCATTCAATACAAATTTTACTACTTTTTTCTGTGACCAAAATTTTTGCTAATTAGAATAATTGTTTTGAGGGAAAAAGAGAAGAGAAAGAGTAATTATAATTATCGAATTTTGAAATCTTTGTAGATATATCCAGTTTTTCGCATTTTTCCTCTTTTTTCAAGTTATGTTGCCACTTGTAGGATACAACAAAAAATAATATTTATTTAATTTTTTTACCTGTTAATTCTCATGGTAAATGTGCATTGTTTTAGTCAAAAATCGGCTTAAAAGGGGCCGAAAAGTCCACTAGAGAACACTAAAAAAATCAGTTATTTTTCTGAAAAAAACGCAGGCTTGATTTTCAGGGCAGAGTTTTTATTATATTTTTCAAAATGTTCAATAGTCTCCGGGTCACGTCAAAAAAAACGAAACTTATCGATTCCATTTTACGATCCCCTATCATTATTTTACATAATGACGCTTTTTCGTTTTTTTTCTCCTAACCTTTAGTTCATGAAAAATTGACAGAGACAGGTGAAATCGTGTGGTTTTTTAATGTCTTATTTTTCCAGAAAGGAATTTATCAACTTTATGAAACTAGAAGCTCATTTTCATGGAAGTACAGTAACCCTATGATATTGAAAGTGTTTTTGACAGTATTTATTTCCATTCATTTGGGTCAGAATAATATTTTCTTATTTTTAACTCTGATTGATTTAGTAGGAAAAGTTAAGTCCAATTTGTTTTGAACTCAATGGCTCTGAAATTCAATCAAAATTCAAAAAAAAAAAAAATAAAGTCCTTCTTTTTCAGAACAACTGTCACAGTTTGAGTTTTGATTTTTCGGAGTGGTGGTGAAACGAATTTTTTTTTACAAATTTTCTGTTTCAAAACTTCATTTGTTGTTTCATTCAAAAAATTACGCGTTCTCGTTTTTATCATTACAAAACTGAGTTTTATCTCGCGAGCTGTTGAAGGTTGATTATGGGGAGTTGGCAAATTGCTCTTAAAAGAAACAGCACATTTTTTAGGTACCAAATTTCCAACTTCAAATTTTCTTTCTCGAATAATAGATGTTTTGGTAACAAACCCTTCGAGTAGTATACCTAAAAAATGTAATTTTTTTTAAAGAGCAACCCCACCTTAAAACAGTCAAAAAGCTAAACTGCCTCACATTTTGCGTGAATAGTTTTCTCGTTTGAAAGTCAGGCGAGACCTAATGTTTTTTTTTCTAAATTTTTATTCTCCCTTCAAAAAGCGATTTTTCCAATTTTCGAAAACCCATTTTTCCGATAGATTTTTAACTCAACCTTGATTAAGTGATTTTTTCGTTTGTCCTATTTTCAGGACTCAGCCAATCATAATTTATGATCCCTTAAACCACCCACTTCATTTCAAATTCGAAATTTTTCACCCAGCCATTTTTCTCGTTCTCCGATTTCCGGAAATGTTTTCAATTTCCGCCCCAAAAAACTTTCAAAATTTTCTCATTTTTTTTCCAGAAATATGTAAGTCATCTATTTCTTTTGTTGTTACAGAACAAAAACTTATTATTACATGTTTCTTATCGAAATTTCTTTTTTTTTTCAACAAAAAAAACCCTTTTGTACTTAACTTTTTCTCTGTACTCTCTCATTTTTAGATGGTATTTCGTGAGTTTGACGAAGACGACTTGGACAGTTATTTAGAGGGTTCAGTTTGGTCGGAAAAACCAGCAGCGGCTGATATATTCTCAGAATCACCGCATGATATAATCACTGTATTCCCATCGACATCACATACTAATATGACATTTGGCTATCCGCCAAAGTTTTGTGAAACTATTTTTGCGTAAGAAATGGATTTGTAGGAATGAGGATTAAAAAATAAGAAAAACACGATGAAACTGAAAAACTGAATAGGACCGGGCCAAAAACGTTGTGACCAGAAAAAATTGGGCCTAGAAATATCCAGTACTATTTTTTTCAAAATTTTTGTGTTCTAGATTAGAGCTTTTTCAAATTTTGAAACTTTTTTTGACGAATCATATATCATTTGATACATTTTTAAACGCTGATCAAAATCCTGTATTCAGTTTAAACTTCGATGCTGAAAACTATGTGTTGAGGTTTGCGCTTGGCAAAAACTGAAAATTGGATAATAATCATCATCCAAAACCCTATCGAATGACATAGGTCTCGTCTACATGTCCGTCTTTTTTGACAGAGCAAATCGGGCCGAGTTTTTCATTGGCTTCATTTTTTAGACCTGGTTGTTTTGTAAGTTTTAACCCGTTTCAAAAATTACAGTGTAAAGCCCAATTATTTTTCGGCCCTGTCAGGTTCAGACACCCTCACTCTTTCTAAGTTTACCTATTCATCATCTTTCTTTTTCAGAAGTCGTCGAGTTCCTTCAGTTTACTCGAATGATACGCCAGTTTTCAATAGGGTTAGTACTGTCATCAACATTCACTAAACCAAAATTTCCCTTTTTCTAGAAACCAGATATCTATTATCATCAACAAGAACGACCAGTAATCCAGAAAAGACCGGGTTCGCCAGGTCCAGTTGTTGGAGCTGGAGAAATCACGAATACTGAACATGGATTCACCATTGAGTTGGATGTATTCAGATTCAGACCGGAGGAGATTAAGGTAGTTCATAGTTACACTCGGCTGAAAATAAAGAATGATGATTGTTGCAGGTTGTTCTAACTGATGATCTTTTGAGTATTTCGGGAGAAAGGTTTGAACATGCTGGAGATGGACAAACATTGCGACGAAGTTTCTCAAGAAAATATGCGATTCCGGAAGATATTCATCTCGATTCAATTCGAAGTCATTTAACAGATTCAGGACTTTTGGTGGTTAATGTGAGTTTTAGAAAAACGGGGACGAAATTATAGCTTGGAGGCCAAAAAGTACGGGTCGTTTTATTTGAGTCGGGTCGGACACCAAAAAATCTGCTTATAAATTATGTTTTCTTTTTTGCAGGGTTCTCGCAAAGGATGGAGAGAGACAAGTATTTCACAACATCAGCCGAGATTCTCGCGATCATCTAGAAACAATGTCATATCCACTGTCTGATTCAATTCGTCCCCTTTATTTGTCCTCTAACCCGGTTTTGTGCCTATATTCGCTTTAACTTGCTTACTTTCTTCATTTTATATGTTCAAATTTGCCATACTTCTTCGACGTTTTTCGATATTTTTTTTTTGTTGGAAAAAATACCATTTTATATACATAAATTGATGCGCGGGGAGATGAAATTGGTGCATAGGGGACTAGAAAAATTTTGGACAGGGTCAAAATATTCAGAATTCAAATACCCACTATTTTTTAAGACGTGATTCAGAAAGAAAAATACCGAAATTGGAACCGGTCTAGTTTTGAATTCGGGCTCTACACATGAGATTTTTTTGAATTTTTTTCAGATGTTTTAGGGTCGATCATTTTAGACTTTGACCCTGTAAGCATCAATCCAAAAGTCACCCCTAAGCAAAAATCAGGCTGAAGCAAATTTCGAGCTTCACGAATACTTCTGGCAATGTTTGACCACCGATTCTTGTTCAACATCTCAATATCTATAAAATTGTAAAAAAAATCATTCAAACAGTTCTGTGAGCTAGAATCTTTTCCTTGTAAGACATTTCATAATTTTCAAAAATAGAAAGCGGTGAAAGTGAAACTACAGTAACCCGATGGCAATCATTGGCAATTTCCTATTTAGAAAAGATCAAAATTCAATCACGGAATGGTGTTCCTTTAAAGAAACACAGCGATGTGTAAAAATTGACAGAATTTATTGGAAATTGAACAATATCATTATCAATATAATCATCCCAGAATATGATATCACAATAATTTCAGCGAGTTCAGTTTCAGCCATTCGAAGTTCATATGGAAAATCAGTGTTGAATTACCTCATCAGCACAAGGTTAAAAAGGAATAATATTCTTAAATAAAAAATTAAATAATTTTTAAACTTTAGAAAAAAAAATGGATGTTTATATTGATTGTTCTTGCTTCAATTTCCAATAGGTTTTGTCGACTTCAATTGGTATCGATTTTTACCTCAGGGTTTCACTTTAACGCTCATTTTTTTCCGATTCAATTTGAATTTCCAAAACGCCGATATCAGAATCGGTTTTAACGGGTCCAATCACCCCAAAAAATAGGTTTTGTCAATGCTCCAGAAGTTCATAAAAATATAATAGTCGTTCACAAATCACTGCCATCGGGCTACGGTATTTTCATTTTTCCTGATCGAAAATAAGCTTCACGGAATAATGAAACCATGAAATAAGAAGTTCCCTGGAGTAGTTTTACATGTAGAATTTGAATTTGATATTGAAAATCGACTTCAATTTCATTTTTAGAGCGGAAACTTATAGATTATCAATAGAGCACGTGTTACCGATCTGTGACAGGCTTAAATTCTGATGAATCTACAGTAACCCGATGTCAACAATTTGCAAGTGGCTGATATTCAATGTTTTTACAATTCCATTCATTTCTACCATATACTTTATATTATGCAAACTTTCTCATGGAACTATATGAATCATCGAGGAACCAACAAAGAATCATTGTTTTTTGTATTCCAAAGTTAAGCACACACATCTCCTTCTTTTCCTTCTTCTTCGTCTTCTTTTTCTTCCTTTTTCCACTATTCAATAATTGTTTGAATAAAAATAAAATAACGGGTCATAAAACAACAATAATTTGGTCGTTTTTTTGTGCCAAAAAGATTTCGTCACGGGGCCAAAAAACATTTGGCCGAAATGGTATTTAGATCGAATTCCATCTGCACATTCATTCCATTTTATGGGAAGATTTCTTTTCGTTTTTGCAAAAATAATGTGCGGTTTATTTCTTCTTCCCCAAATACATGTTTGTTTTCCAGAATACTAATCTCGTGAGCAATGAATTTTTCCCTCTTTTTTTTGGTTACCAAGGAGATTAGAATGTACCCAAAAAGAACCCAGAAAAATGACAAATATTCAACCTATTTTGACTGGAATTTTGTCATTTTTAGTGAGGACTAAAACACAGTTTTTCAGATGGACTTTTTACTTTATGTATCCAGAGATAAGATAAGAAGAATCTTGAATTTTGTTTTTGGATTCAAAAAAAAACAACACGGCGGCTTTTTTTGATGATGATAAGGAAAAAACACGATAAGCATGTCTGCAGAATTTCATGAAAATCTGATTTTTGTACGAAAAGAAGAAAGTATACATCATGGAAGTCTCTTTACTGAGAGCTGGGCTGTAAAATGAAAACGGGGCCGAGTTAAGACCTCCCACATGGAAACGATTTTGATGATTCCCAATTAAACTTGACCAGACTTGTGGTTTAGGGTGTTGCGAGCTTTTTTCAAGGAACCTAGCCGGACCGGCCTCTTACTGACCTAGAGTCCCGTAGACTTCATAATTATTTCACCCCTTTCTCTAAAATCAAGTTTATATTTTTGTTGTCTGCTTGGACCCTGCTTGGACGATGATTAGAAGCCCGCGGGCCACAAATTCCAAAGCACAATCGATATCGGAACAAAAGCCCACCTGGAGCCAATTCAAATCTACAGCCCTGCTGGTTGGCTTTGAGAAAACAAGAAACCAAGCAGGTCAGAACAGGTCCTGATTTTCTAACTTTCTATTAAAAGTAGACTTCACCAAAGCCTGACTCCCAAATACCTGGGCCGACCCTAATATTTTTTTTCTCAGCTGTCAAGATTTAGCTCATATAGAAGTTTTGTTCAAAACGGGTCCACCATCAACTGTTGTGTTTTTCTCATCGTTTTTTTTACGAAAAAAAAATCTATTATAATAATTTTTTAACCAATGGGAAATCAAATAAAAAAGCAAACAATGCGTGAGAAAAACATAAAGAACATTAACACAACGTTTGAATTTTTTGATAATATGCTAATGTTCAAAAAAGGAAGACTGTGCCATGATATTAATTTATTATTGTCCAAAATCAGTTCTTGGAAATGAATAATTCCTTGATAACTTTGGTGAACAATTACCTGGTTTGGGTGGTCGTCAAGTTGTTGAGGTGATAAAACATTGTTGTTCTTTTTAAACAACTTTTTGTTTCTATGCACAACTATTCAATTATTTTCTTGACAGTAGAACTGAATAGGACAAAAAAAGATAAAATTTAGTTTTGAAACAGGAAAATTTTGTCATTAATTGTTCATTAGAGTTAGCAGCATGCGCTCCGTTGATAGTCACATTTTTAAGATTGTTATATTTAATCTCTCGAGTTTATCTATATCAGCATCGGCTTTTACGATTCCGATTACCTCAAAATGTAAAATAAACAAACAAAAAAAATAACCAGGTAATTGCAAATCTATTTTAGTAGGAAATCGGAAACTACAGTAAGCGATAGCACTAATTTGGGGCTGGCGAATATCCAGAACAAAATACAACGTCATGTTCATGTTTAATTTCCACCGAGTTGATAGTTCTTCCTAATGTCCGGTTTATGACAACGAGTTAGTTTAAAAATAAAAACGCATAGTTAATAGAAGCCAATTTTATTTTCTGATGAGCCTGGCTCCTGATCTCAAAAATGGGCCGATTGAAACAAACCTGATTGAAATACATTTTTGAGACCAAGGAAGTCATAAATATGAAACAAAGTTGCTAAAAACTATCAGCTCGGAAACTTTGGTCTCATTTCACTTTTTTCGGAAGAGGCTCGGTTTCGTAAAGTTTTAGATGTCGATACAATTTTTCCTGATTTCCACGCAAAAGCTAAAATCGAGCAAGTATTAAAGGTTTTTTTGACATGAAACGAACGCTAGAACTATTTACTTTTCTGCAAAAAAAATCACAATTTTCAGATTTCCACGTGGAGTTTAGCAAAAGTTGAAAGCGGACACAGCTCTTCTTCAAAACTCAGTTAACACTCTCTTAAGCTTCTTTTTTTCAGCTTACAAAAAAATTATATGATTCACAATCAGCAATTGCTCAATCTTTTCCTTCTATCCTAATTTTCCAGCCATTTTCGACAGAAAAAAAACGTGCGGGCGAAAATTACTATTTTCCGTTAGTCTAATTTTTTCCTCTCCACCCTCTCATTTCTCTTGCCACCCTCCACACATCTCATACTCTCTCATCCCTCGCACCTACAGCTTCATCTCCTTCTCATTCTTCTTCTTTTTTTGCTTGGCTCTATGCCAACTATTTGAGTCGCCGCCGATGGCTCCGCCCATTTTTTGGCGACGGAAAAAAAAAAGAATTTTTTTTTCGTGAGGCAAAGAGAAAACCAAATGGAGCAGTAGTAGCTGGCTGTAGACACTCCCCCTTCTCTTATTCGTTTTCTCATTTTTTAGTTTTTAGTATTATTTCGAATTCAATCGCGCATTATACTTTTCCACAAACATTTCTTCATATTTTTTTCCCATTCGATTTAATGCTTTTTGATCTCGGCCAAAATGCAATATTTATTTTTCATTTTTGAAGACAATTTTTCCAAAACATATACATTTTCAGCAGATAAAAGTCGTTGTGTTATCTTCATTTTCTTCTTCTTTTTGATCAGACTGGAAGGATCAACACAAGAAGGCACGTGTTACGGTGCTATGTCACTTTCATTGCATTTATCGGGATGGCCGGAGAACAGCGAGAGTCGCCAAAGAATGTTGGAAAGTGCTTCGAGCACAAACTTCACACAACATTTTGTCAGCCGTGAAGTAGGTCTGGGAACTATTGGGGGTTAGCATAGTTTAGGTTTCATACTTTAAGAAGTCATAGATTCCAAAATCAAGACCTGTAAAATCTGGTTTTTAATCGTGTATTGGAGGAGAACTGAAACCAGCTCAAATAGGAAAATGAATGAACCGCATTTGATCCGATCACGAGCTCATATTTCCATTTTTGATGATGTAGAAAACAGCTGAAAAGTTTCAGAAAAAAAAACCAGAATTACACCAAAAAACACAACATGGGAATGATTTCGGAAAATTTCAGTGAAAAATAAAAATTGAAAAGTTCCTGACCCAATGAGGATCCGAACCCTACCCCTGTTGAACAAAAGACTTCCGCGCTAACCACTACACTACGCCGCACACATTCAGTCGAAGGCTAGTATAAGAGTAGTAGATTGGGTTTTTTTTCCGGCAGACCTCAAAAAAACAAATAATTTTCTGAAACTAGATTCTCCTTCTAGACGCCCACAACATTGCCATAAAAACAGTTGTGTCAATATCTCGTTTTATTCCAATTCTCATCCCCGTTCTCCACATTCTCAATTGCACTTTTATAAAAAAATCTTACTGTAGTTCATGGAACCAGGAAAACGAAGAAGAAAAAAAAGAGAAATTCTATTAAGTTGGGGTTCTTTTTCTTCGTTTCTTAATGGAATGGAAATGAGGTTGTTGACTGGACTGATCTTTTCCTCCTTTCAACCAATAATGTTTCACTTTTTCCAGGTCTCGAACAAGGAACGAATGTTCTCATTGCTTCGTCGACTCAAAAATGGTCTCGTCTTGTTTCTTACCCCGATTCTCTTCTTTCCAATGGTCGCTTCACCTAGCCCGGTTAGTCACGATTACACTTTTGGCGCAATGCCAAAAATGGCAAATATATATATATATATAGATGTATGTGGTCGAATTCCCTCGAAGAAGAACACCTCTTCTCGTCGTCTTTTCGGTCTCAAAATGCTCTTTCGACGTCATTTTGTTTTTCTCTGCGTCTCTTGCAAAAGCCTCTTTCTTCCTCATGTTATGTGGGTGCAAAAAAAGAGTCTTAAGAGACGCAGAGACACCATTTCGTTTTTTTATGAAAAGAATTGGTGCAGACAAAAAAAGGAGGATAAGTACTCTTTTAAAGTGCAACGAACATTTTTCTTTGATACGGGATTTTCTTTTAATGATTTCGATTTTTCAAAAAAAAAAAATCAAAGGGTTTCTTGAATTGAAAAAAATCAAATGATCACTAATTTAAGGGCTCAAATGTCAATGATAAAATATTGTGATCTGATCAAACAACTGTTCTATTTTTTAAAGATGACTCCAATGAACCAAAAGATCCATGTGCCAATGGCGATGGCTCTTCTTTTTCTTCTTTTTTAAACCCTCTCTTCCATCTTCTAAAAGGTTTTAGTTACTTGCTCTTTCGACGTCACGCTACACTTTGAAACCTGAAACAATTCTTCTTCACATGATCAACATTTCGAGTTTCACCAGATGTTTTGAGAAAAAAAGTGAAAAAGAAAAATATAGAGAGAGTGGGGTGGCTGGATGGGAAAAAATGACGGGAACACGGATATACAAACCAAAGAATTAATCAAATTCTTATAGGAATGGAAATGTGCATATTGTGTTTGTGTTATTGCGATTTACTGGATGTCAGAAGTTATGCCTTTGGCTGTCACCGCAATGCTCCCAGTTGTTCTATTCCCTCTTGTTGGTGTACTCGATGCGAACACAACTGCCAAGGAGTATATGAATGACACTAACTTCTTGTTCATCGGAGGCCTTATTATGGCGGCGGCGGTCGAAAAATGTGATCTTCATGAACGGGTGGCTTTGTCAGTTCTTCGATTGGTTGGAAGTGAACCCAAGTGGTAAGTTATTTAAAAAAAATAAATAAATAAAACAAAAAATTTCGCTCCCGGGTGGGCTCGAACCACCAACCTTTCGGTTAACAGCCGAACGCGCTGCCTATTGCGCCACGGAAGCACACATGTTTGTCATGTTCAATTGCATACATTTTTTAGGATCATGCTTGGTTTCATGTTGGTCACCGCCTTGTTGAGCAGTTTCATTTCGAATACCGCAACCACCGCGATGATGGTGCCAATCGGACAGAGCGTTGTCAATCAGTTGGTATCATCTTTCCAACACCACCCGAGCAATGGGTAAGTCTCAAAAAAAACAACGAATGGGAGAAATTTGAACATTGAACTTTGAACTTTGTTTCAGTGAGCGCGGTCGATTGGGATGTAAACGCATGGCAACTGGACTCGTTTTATCAATCTGTTTTGCTGCAAATATTGGAGGAACTGGTACTGCAACTGGTACACCAAGTAACTTGGTTATGCTCGGACAGCTTAACGCGTAAGTTTAAAACCATCCTATCTATTTTTAATCATCATATGATATTTGTTCTTTTTACTTTAAATTCCTTCCGAAAAATAAAACAAATAGAGAAAAGGTGTGAGATGATCTGTTGACATAACCACCCGATCCATCTAAATACCTATATCGAACATGAACGGGGATTTTTACAGATTGTTCCCGAAGGAGGATGGAAGTCTCAATTACATCACATGGATCTTCTTCGCTTATCCGCTCATGTTGATTTGTCTGGCTGTTGCCTGGATCACATTGGTCATGTTTTTCTTGAGGTAAAAGAAAAGGATAGTAGTTATGACGTGAAAAGGTCATTGAGTTTTGTGTGTTTATGTGCTCATTGTCAATGAGATCACTGTTCTCTACACGACAAATGTTTTCTTCGATCAGAAAGAATGATGATGGAGTAATACTATAGTGTAGTCTAGATTTAGAAGAGATATACGTCAAAAATAGTAATCACTCAAGCCCACTACAGTACTCCATAAACTCAAGGAACCCATTTATGGGTTCGCGAAATCGGGCTTCAATTTTTTAAAGTTTATAACTGCAATGTTTTAATGAATGGACGTCTTCTAAAATTCCAGCTACGAAATAGACAGATTAAGAAAATTTCAAAAATTAGAACTTGGTCTCAAATGATTGGTTGTGCGATCCAGTAAAACCATTTCAATTTTTTCAACTTAGTTTTTAGCCAGTTTAGAATGTGCTCTTTTGACGTCTTACCTTAGAAAAAACATTATTATAAATGGAGCGCGTGTTACCGATTTTATTTTTTCTTATAGTCGAAAATCATTGACGTAGGGTTACTGTAGTTTCAGTTTTTCAGTCAAAATATTTCTACATTTTACTATTTTTCATACTAATTTTTTAGTCGCTCATTTTTGTTCTAAATGAATCACATATAGCTCTGAACTTTTAATCGTAATACATATTGGATTATTCATAGGATTATATGAGTCACACCCTCATTTTTCTAATTTCAGAGATGCTCCAGAAAAGGACGAACATGTCACCAAAATGCTCCAAGAACGATACAATCAATTGCCTCGAATGTCATATGCCGAAAAATCAGTTTGTGCCTGCTTCTTCGTTTTGCTGTTCCTGTGGATGTTCAGAAACCCTGGAATCTTTACCGGCTTCAGTGTATTTTTTAAAAAAGGCACATACACTGATGCGACTTCTGCCATGATTGTCTCCTTCTTATTGTTTGTACTACCATCGGAAAAGCCTGATCTTTTCACATATATCAAGAAGGAGGATTTGAAGAAGCGTGGATGTTTGATGGATTGGAAGGCAATGCAAGAAACCTTCCCATGGAGTGTTGTTCTTCTTTTGGGAGGAGGATTCGCATTGGCTGCTGGTGTCAAAGAATCTGGACTGTCTCTTCTTATTGGAACAAGTTTATCATCAATCGAGCACTTACCAATTTGGCTTCTCCAATTTTTGACAATGTTCATAGCTATGGTCATTACCAATATCTGCTCGAACACTGTTACCGCATCCATCTTCGTTCCAATCGTTGCTACTCTTGCCCAACAATCTGGTAATCATCCATTCACTCTAATGCTTCCAACTACATTAGCCGCTTCCTTTGCGTTTATTCTCCCGGTTGGAACACCTCCAAATGCGATCGTTTTTGGAAGTGGAATGGTGAAAGTGTCCGATATGGTATGTTAAAATCCTTATTTTATTTTAGAAAAACAAAACAATTTTTCCAGGTCATCGTTGGATTTTTGATCTCTTTCGAGCTACTAATCATAACAGTTCTGTATATGAACAGTCTCGCCCATCTTTTCTTGCCACTTGGAACAATGCCAGAATGGGCTAAACTGGCTAACGAAACAGTCAAACTGTAACATCATAATATTTCTGTTTTCTGTATAATTTTAGATACTAATTCATAATTATAATAATTTCATTCCATTTAGATATTTCCTCACATTCAATACTCGCATTTTATTTGTAACGAATACATATTTTAGACGGGCTCTTCTCCTTCTCCATATTTTTTACCAAGTATATTTGCTCCTTGTCCCCTATAATTTTCGTATTGGCTGATTTTTTGATGCTATTGAAGATTGAAATCATTGAAATACGCTTAGAATGTTTTTAAATACGTGTTTGTAATAGACAGATTTTTATTTTTATCAATTGGTTGTGTTAAATTTCGAATGAATGTTTTTGAAGCGAAATCTACAGTTGTATAGCATATTAAAATGCGCATAATTGAATGAGTAGGAAAGCACAAATGTTAAAAACATAGAAATACTGAAGCACAGCTCTACATGGAGTCTAAAACAAAATTGTGAATTATGCGCTCGTATGCACCTCAAATGCGTCAGCCTTGGAAGCGGCGCAATGTTTGAAAATGTTTTTTCTTTTCGTTTTTCGAAAAAAAAAACTCGCGTCAAAAACGTAATAAAAATTTTTTTGTTTTCAGAATGTCACGTAAAGGTGGCCTCAATCTTGACCTACTATTTGGTAATGTGTATAACAATATAGTTGGAGAGCCAATAACACCGCAAAAAGTCGCTATATTCTATCTCATCAAGCAGTTATTTCGTTCACATTTCGGATATCGAGCTGTTCCTAGTACTCGACAATTCACTGTCCATGAAAAAACAAGGTGCGGTTTTTTCCGTTCAGTAAAAAGTTGATAGACCATTCCTCAAAGAAAACAAATTCAGAATATTCGCAGTTTTATTCGGCCTCCTTACGCTGGGAAATGAAATGAGCTATGATAAATTTCGAAAAATCGTAAGATATCTGGACACCGAAGTCAGACGAGGGATCTATCATACTTTCGTTGTATCCATGGAAAAAATTGCCCAAGGAGAAGAAAACGTAGATATTCGAGTAGAAGACAGTCTGTACACAGGAAAACGAGAATACCATGAATTAGCCGTTTATGAACTTCCGCCAACAAAACCATTGCTTTTTATGAATACAAAATCATACACTTACATTTGGTTGAAAAGGATAATGGCTCAATGGCTCCGAAGTACACAAGAAGAAACATATCGAATCAACGAAACTATGAGATTTTGGCTGAACCCCAGAATCCCTGATTTATTAAATTTCCGACCAAAGACAGAACTACCTCATCCAATCAATTGTTCGACTCGCGCAAGAGAATGGATTATGATACATTTACATTTGATCCAGGTAGACAGAACATCAACGAACATGAATATGCTTCTTTTTGCAGCTAGCACCATCTCGAATTTCTCTTGAAAAAATCTTGAACTTGTGTAAAGTGGTCGCCAAAACGCACATCGATGTATTTCCTGTGGTAATTCAGAGTTCAGTTGAAAAATTTTAAATTTTGATTTTTAGTATCTTCTCGAAACTCTATGTTATGTTCAACTACAGAATCCAAGGATGGCTATCAAAAGTATTAAACAGTTTTTTGATTTGTCTATGCTGAAGTAAGTTTTTGTCACAAAAAAGTTCCTGGCTCTTCATACATTTATAATATCAAGCCATACAATAAAAATAATATTGAAAAGTTAATCGCGTGAATCGCGAAAAAAAATTCATTGCGAAACAAACACCGACTCTTAAAATAAAACATTTGATATTTGCGTAATTTCTCATTGAGCCGTCTTGATAAATCGGTCGGAGCAATAGACCTCAATAAAAAAAAGAGTTTTTGTTTAAAGTTCATATCTGAAAATTTAATAAGATATTCAACTGTAAAAAAAGTAATAGATGTTTTGTGACTTTCAATTCTTGTCTACATTGTAAGCAAATAGACGTGTGCGGAACTAACGACTTGGAATAAAAGTTTTTTCCCAAATAAAAGCACAAAAAATACCCTCTTCATGTTTTCGCAAAATTGAAGTCTGCTAAGCATGCCATTTATGAACATATTATATGACCTTTTAGGTATATATAACAAACCTGAACATACATTGAAAACCAAAGTTTCGAGCTCTACACGATTAAAAACACAAATTACAGCATTGTCATTAGTGAAAAACTGAACATTTCGAAACAACCATCAATATTAGAATATAAAACAACCCCTTTCTTGTGCCTTTACAAAACTAAATTTTCAGAATCAACGACAATGTTATATCAGCATCCCAATCTCATAAGCTAGCGGTTCCTTGTCAGCGGCCACTCAGATTTGCTCCTCTTTTACAAGGTCGAGTATGTCGATTGTTTGGAGATACGTGAGTCATCTATAGGTCCCCCTTTAATCTCTACAAAAGTTGACATTTCAGAAGAACTGCCCAGACTCTTTTCACCGAAAGTATTCGACAAGCACAATTGGCTTTGGATGAAACATGTAATCGAATGGCAAATATCGAATTAACAGCTATCGAAATTCTTAGATCTGGTCCATTATTGGAATTACCACATCAGAATGGTATGTTTTATTTTTTAAAAAAACTTGAGGAAAAAAATTCATAAATTTCAGATTATCCCGAACCTGAGAGAGATAAGCGAGTAGTTCAACAGAATATTCACCGTGGAGCAGAGTATGTTTGAAATTCATTTCAAAATTTAAGTAATGAAAATAATTAATTTTAAGGTTGGATGATCATACTAATATGGATTCTTTCCCTAATGATCCAGAAGAAAATTTCGAACTTCATGAACAATTGATAGCAATGGCAAAGGGATTATGTATTTTGGAAGATATGTTATTTGCTAGATATTATATGTGAGTCAAGTTTAGTTTGTTCTCATAATTCAGATTCTTCTTTCAGAAAGTCGGCGGAGCACATGGAGACAGGACTACGTGTAAATGCATGTGGTGATCATGCACAAAAAACTAAGAGAGTCAATGACTGTTCATTTGCTATTGCAATTTCAAATTTGTGAGTTTTTTTATGCGGATAAGAATTTTAGTACAGAGAGTTGTTTCCCAAACGTTCTTTTTTATGAAACATCTTAACAACAAATATGAATAACTAACTATGGTAATATATTTATCCAAAAATCGTCAATAAGCTCTTAAGTATATGAAATACCAATTGTGGCGGCACCTACGAGAAAAATTAGAAGTTATTTTACTGAAATGTATGTAACTTTTCCGGTGATCCTCGATATTTATCTATATATTTATAAAACTTGTTTTGTTTATAATTTTTGTTCTGCAAAGCCTAATTACGAGATTTTATTCGGTAACCAGAAATCTAAAAATGGCTCAATTTCAATCAGTGTTTCTGTACTTTTCAATGAACGATTATGAAATTTTCAGGTTACGTAATGGAATGTATCATCATACGATACGCTCTTCTCAAGCAATGATCAATACAAACTTTGATTCCGAATGGTGTTGGGCTCACGAAACAGAAGCATATGTGAGTTTTCTAAAGTATTCGCTGATTCAAATAATTCAATTTCAGGCTGTTACAGCAGTAAACTTGACTTATGCATATCTTGCGACTGGTCAATTTACAAAAGCATCTTCAGTTCTTGAGAGAACTGAACGAATATATCCAGAACATTGTAATTGGCAGGTACGAGTTGTTTCCCATTTTATCTGTTGGATTATCTCTTTTCAGAGCGCACGACACGTCAAAATTTGTCGACTCATTTTTGATTTTGAGCGATCATTTTTACACGGGAATTATGAAAAGTGTAATGATATAATACGAGTAATGACTCCAGTTGCGCAAAGCGAAGCAATTTTGAGAAAGGCATTGATTTTTGCATTAACTGGTAATTTGACAGAAGGACTCACTATGTTAATGGAATATAAAACACCGGATGTACTGACAAAATTAAGGTTTGCTATTTTGTTCAAACAGCTTTACTAAGTTTTTTTATAGAATAAATATGCAAATGGCCACCATTAATATTCAACTGGGACAACTTGATATAGCTGAGCAATTATTGGAAGATTGTGTTAAAGTTGCCACGAATACTACTTTGAGAAATATTCGACCAATGATTGCGAGAAGAGTTGCTTATATTTTGGTAATTTCTAATGAGAGAATTCAACATTTTTTCATATACATATTTCCAGCTTCTCCGACGGGATTATCGAAGATGTTTGAAATTGCTAGTTTCGGTCTCTGAACAAGTTGCTACATTTTCAAATATCACGGAGAAAATCCTTTATAATTTCACAATGGCTAGAACTCTTCGATTGTCACGAAAAGGTAAAAAACCATGGTTCATATCGAGTTCTTTTAAAAAATTGCTCTAAGAAATCTCAATTTTTCCCAATTCGTAATATTCAAAAAATGGTAAAGCTGCAACTAGAGTGACATCTGCAATTTTTAACGGAACTTACTCTTTATATCTCTACTATATATTCCTTTCAGATCCAACCACGTTCCTTGCAACGGCACGAGTAGATGCGTCGTCATGCGAGTGGAAAGCTATGGAAAAACTGATTCTGGCCGAGGCTGCGATATACTATGATTCAATTGACGGTGTAGAATTACGCGAAAAAGTATGTGAAATATTCAATGATCTCGAAACAGAAACATCTCAAGCACTTTCATGGATGCTTATCTAAATTATTAATTTATTTTTTTCTTGCTGATTTATGGGTATTTTTAAGTTTGTGTAAGTGAAGTTTTATTACTTTTTTGTGTTAGTTTTTTTTGTTGTTTAAAATGGTATGGTGCCGGAGTATTTTCTTCTGAATAAGATTCGAACATGGATTATCTACTTACAGTAAGATGCTGAGTTTTTTGTTGCGAAGAGGCTTACATAAAGGTATAACGTGCTTCATTTGAATTTTGAATTTCAGTTCAGTTTTCCAGGTGCAGGAAACCCAAAAATTCCATTTGCAGGCGATAAAGTTTTAGTTCCAAATGTACCGTATCAATCCGAGGTATTATTGAAGTTTTCAATATTGTATATGCATATTTCGTTCAGATTTCTGATGATCAACTCTCGAAATTGCCAGAATTTGATGCTAAATTGATCTCACATCTTGAAAGACTCTCATTGGTCAGATTTGATTCTGAAGAAGCTGTCGCAAATCTTCGAAAATCAGTAAAAATGGCACAAAAATTGGAATTAGTTAACACTGATGTAATATTATTTTCATTTTATCTCGAAAAAGTATAATTTATAGGGAGTTGAACCAATGTATACTGTGTGGGAAGATCAAGAATGTCCGGTTTTTGAGGATATTGAAGAACCGGCAATGGAAATCGAAGAAGTTTTTAGAAATTGTACTCAACGATTCGATGATTATTTTGTCACACCTCCTGGAAATGTTGCGCTTGAATCGAAAGATCGATTCGATTTGAGTGTTATCAATGAATGGGATAAAATTGGAAAGCCAACAGCGCCGAAATTAAAAACTCAAAAACTTGTAAATTTCTCGTAACTTTGTTTGTAGGTAATAAAAATTTATGAAATTTTGATAGCGTATGTAATTCGATATGATGAACATGAAAAACTGAAATTTAAATTACCACGATACTTGATAGTGGCTAAAAAAGTCGTTTTCAGCCTTCTCGGGTTAAAGGAACATGTGTGTTTGGCGTTTGTCTCTCGACGCGAAGACGGCCTTCACTTTTATTTTGTTTGTTCGTTTAACCTTTTTGCACGTTTTTGATTGTTTTCTGAGTTTATCGTTGTTATTTTGAGTTACGAATATTAGAAGAAAATATTGAAACTGTGAATGAATGGAATGTGTAGCTTTTCATCTTAGTAAATGATCTGAAAATCGATAATGTAACAGTCAAAAGTACAATCGATTTATCTTTCATTTCTCTTTGTATATTCATTCTGGAAATTATTTCTCTCTATCCCGCGTGAACTTGTTTCATTTTTTGTTTTGTGTTTTTTTTAATCATTACTGATCTCAGGTTAACCATGAACCGTCTCGCTCAACCAGTCGGCAAATCTGTCGTCAAATCCTTCCAACGTAACTCATCCGGACCATTCTACGGAAGCAACAACGTTGATGGATTCAAAAACTCTTTGACCCACACTTTGAAGGCATCAAACAGTATGTTATGATTTTGTTCATTCATCCTAAAATAATTTTTCAGCCACCCAAGACACTTGGCGCAAAATCTTCTACATTGCTTCGCTCCCATGCTTGGCTCTCACTATGTATGCTGCATTCAGCGACCACAAGAAGCACATGTCACACGACCGTCCAGAATACGTTGAATATGCATTCTTGAATGTCCGCAACAAGGTTAGTTTGAAAAAAAACCCCACTGTTTTAGTACTTTCCATTCAAAAATCATTGTTGAGAGTCGAAAAAAAATATTTTAAAGTCGACAAATATTTGTGAATGCGTGTTCTATGCATCTGACTTGAAAGACTGGGAAAACGGTGATAAATCAATAAATAAATTAATATATCTGAAGCGATGTTTGGCTGCAAGAAAAGCGTAGCGTGACAATATTCAACATTTCGAGTTTCGCAAGTTTTTCAATTTTCGAGAAAAAAAAACAAAAATCTTTCATATTTCTGAATCTTCGATCGAAAATTACTCGCTTGTTTCATTAATCTCTAAAAAAATCCGCCTATACTTTCAAATCGCCACGAAACTGCTGTCTTCGTGGTTTTTTCTCAAAAAAATTTGTAAAGATAAATAAGTATAGAAAGTCGTTCAAAAAGTTCAAAAATAACTCGTTTTCGATGATAAAAAGAAAATATACATTTGAAAAAAGTCTGATGTTCGTTTTTCTTTTTTCAGCCATTCCCATGGGGAGACGGAAACCACTCATTGTTCCACAATAAGGCTGAACAATACGTCCCAGGAGTTGGATTCGAAGCCGAACGCGAGAAGCATCACTAAACATGCACAAATCTTACACTCGATAAAATAAGTCTGTTTTAGTTCCATTATTATCAAGACACAAAAATCTACATTGCAGTCGTTTTGTGTTCACAGAATGTGTATAAAAATGTCGTCAGTGATTTATTAAAAGTAATACAAAAAAAATTAAATGAGGGTTCCACGTTTTCTTTTGGCATCATTGGAGGTTGACGGAGCATCATTCGGTGTAACAAATTTACCATTGACGATGCCTTTTCTTTTCAAAGTATCATGAACAATCCGAGCATTCATAGTGTAGGATTGAGCTGTTTCACGCTGAAAACAATTTTTTGGCATTGAAGGGTTTCACTAAACCAACTCACAGCTTCCAATTCGTCCTCCTCTTCTCCCTCCATTGTCGAAACAGTAACACTTCCAATTTTTCCTTGGTTTTTCACATTTCTCTTCATTACAACCTGAACTATCGCTGTTAAAAAAAGTTCCCTGGAAAATCATACTGACCTTCTTGGCTCGCTGTTCCTCGTTATTTCCACTGAAGCCGCCAACTTCTTGCGCAGACAAAAGCGCATCAGAAAATATAAATGTGCAAGCCATGTTAGCAGGGTGTTGATAAAAAAGTGGAACACTGCACGATTTACATATTTTACGATATTGTTGTTCTAGTCCACAACTCCTGAATAAAATTAAAATGGTCTAAATATTCTGAAACTATTTCAATTACCTTTTAATGTACACACTATCTCCCTGTGTTGCGAAAATTTTGGCAGTAGTACGTTCTGGTGCAATAACACGGGCTGAATCTCGTTTTCGGAGCGGCATTCGGCAAAGAAGAGTGTCACTGATCATCGCCATCTGAAAAATGCAATAATTAGTCACTTGAGAAGTTGCACAGGTTCTGATAAAGTTGTTATATTTCGGCGTTTTTATGTTAATTATATCCAAAATATCGCGCAAAATAATTTCTACATTTTATTGATAAGTAAAGTTCAACTCGATCCTAATTAAATTTGATTTTTGAACCATGTTTCGTTCTGTATCAAATATGTTTCATATTCTGGACGTTATTTCAAGAATTATTTGAGAAGTAGTTTTTTTTTTTTTGAAACTAGTCAGGTGCGTCTGAAATTTTACATTAGGTTGTTTCAATTTGTTTGAGCGTAGAATTCTTTTTTTTTTACATTGAACAAATAACTGTTTGTGGAATTTTGAATGGAGCACGGGATTAATTTGATGTGCGCTTATTTTTTCAAATATTAAAAATAGTCTTCTGGAATTGTTTTTTAAATAACTTACTTCTCCGCATGTACAGTAGTAAGTGTACAACGGTTTCACAAAATATTCTTCTCGATCATCCACGTCGATGATTGCAGCTTCTCCCTATAATTGGATGTATTTTTCGAACTTAATATTTTAAAATTATCACGAGAAATCATCGCTTTCTTTTTTTTTCGAAAACTGACCTGTACTCCTCGATCATCCTCAACGTGTGCAACTTCGAGTCCGTCTTCTTTCAAGACTCCAGACATCTGAATAATGATTAAATTTGAGGAATGGTTTTTTTTAAAGTATAAATATGGTTATTAAACCAGGTAGTCATAAAAATAAGCTTCCACAACAAGTTTATAGTGAATATGATCAATGCGAAAAACAACAATTCAACAAACAATAAAATGATAAAAATTGGTTAAAGGTTCTTGCTTCGAGAAAAAAATTAATAAAGATGTTCGGCGTTGGAGTTTCGTGGAACTTTGATCTTTTCGTAGTTCTTCATGATCATGTCATGAAGTGTCGAGAAGTGATTGCGCATTTCGAGAACAACGAGGCTGGAAATACAATATTTAAGAAGTATAAGCAGAGATTAACAATACGGAATATTCTGACGTTTTTGAATAGAAAAATTGTTTCTCGTTTTTCGTTCATTTCCTAATGGTTAGAATTAATACTGCAAATTACCATATTTTCTCTAATATATGGGCATGCCCTTCTATTTTCAACCCATTATTTCTAGTTCTTTTATTTTGGAAAAACTCTATTCCTAGAGGTTCCCTTTCCGTTTTTGATAATGTACTGAATGAATTAACACTTTACTGGGTTTTAGTAACAAAATCAGCACACTAACAATGAATAATTATTTTTTCAAATGCTCAAATCAGAACTGTCTCGAGTGCCCTTATATTAAAGGCGCCCTTCAACTGGAGATGCCCTTATAATAGAGTTAATACGGTATATTACTTTTCAAACAGATTCTTAGAAAAAAATTTCTTGGTGGGCTTTTTGATGTCGAAATGGATTATTATTGAATTTTACCTTATTTACCCTTATATTATCAAAAAAACGATTTTCTCAAATGCCAAAAAAGCTTGGGGTTATTGATGGAGCACAGGATATTCATTGACATGTAGCTTTTAGTCAGTTCCAATTTTGTAAATTCTTACCGAATATTGATGAATTGTTTCTCATCCATGTCCAAAATAGCTCTGCGATAATCATCCACGTGTGGATACTTCGCTATTTTTGTGATCAATTTTCCGCGACTCGTGAAATAACGGCTCATTTGATCAAGAAATGATGCAGCCTCACTTTCGACATTTCGAACTTCTCCAAGAGTTTCCTCTTGAATTCCAACACCGAAGTTGTTACCATCTTCGATTCGTGGAATCAATAGTGTGATCCACATTTTGACCTGAAAATTTGTGAAGATGGAGGAATGTTCTAATCAATTACTCACTGTATTTGTCATTTCAACAGCTTCTCTCAATTTTGGTCTGACTTCATCCATCAATTGTGCCAAAATAGCATTACAGGGGACTGACCCGTTTGCGAATGCATAAACTGGTGCACCGTCACTTGCTGGCAACTTCCGCTTTTTTGTTGCTGGTTCGTCATTACCGTTCTGGAAAAAATTTGGATCACAATAATTTGAATTTTTGTAACCGGACTGTGAAATGGAAATATTGAAGTTCTTCCCAGTGAAAATAGGTTTTTAATATGTTGATGATATATCGTGACGTGATATCTTCTTTCCCAGTTAAATAATTACAAAAAACAGGGAATAAACATTAATTTTTTGGCTTTTAAAGTTTTGAATTTTTTAGATGTACAAAATTGGAACTTCATCATTTGTTAAATCCTATTACAGGTAATTTTTGCCAAGTTATACAGCAGTGTTTCTGATTTTAACCTATTTTGGTTCATTATGGCTCGATGATTCGTGTAAATTATCTTTTAAAATTTTGATATTTGGAAAAAAAAACATATCACATGAAAAAGAACTTAAGCGATGTTCAAAGCTGAAAAAAAACCGAAAAATCAGCGAAAAAAAACGTTCAAAGCACTCTCTCTCTGTTTCACACACTATTTCGTTCAATCGCGTCGAGACCTCGTACAGTACTCTCGAGAGAGTGTGTGGAACAGAGAGAATCAGGCGGAAGCTTTGAACGTTTTTTTCGCTGATTTTTCGGTTTTTTTTCAGCTTTGGACATCGCATTATGAAATAGAAAAATAATTTCTAGAAATTCTATTTTTCAACATACCTCAACTGACGGGATTGGTAGAATAGTGTCTGGATTTGGCAGTATTTCCGAAAGTCTGTCGTACGATAATCTTGGTGACTTCAAGATCTCGTTGAACTCGATAACTCTTTTCGGAAATTCCTCCTTTACCAGACGTTCTGCTTCAGCGAAGAGATTCTGTTTGTATTGACTGATCTGAAAAAATCAAATTTCAAAAGGTCTTTGACTGGAATCACTAACTTCTTTGTTTTCCGGTTGACTTGTTTTTCTAGCCATCTGAAACTTGAACGGTGATTGAAAAAACTTAAGAAAAATCAAAATATTCAATGGGGTTTCATTGCACCCAGGAAACAAATCAGAACAAAATAATTGAATATTTACATACTTTATATTATTTTTTAGATCTGAAAATATCAATAGTTGTTTCATGACATGGTCTTAAGTTCATATCACAAGCCCCTAGAACGTATTGTTTCCCTTTTGGTGGTGCTTTGAAATAATCGAGACCTCGACCGATTTTCACAACCCAACCGTTATCGAATCTGTAAAATGTATTCATAAAAAAGATCTCAGAAAACATGTAACTTACGTAATTTGTCGATCGTGTATAGTTCCACTATATTCAACATGTAGAGTTACTTTGTGTTGCTCCAAACTTCTTTAAATAGAAAAAACTGTACTTTGAAAAATGAGGAGAACATCAACTTACGCTCTCAGATCGTTGAACGCATGAACATTGGAGCGGGCATCTTCACCAGTTTTCAAAGAAATTACTCGTAGGTTTTTTGACAATTGTACAATCAATTCACAGAATCTAACAAAGTTCAGAATTTGATGATGAGCAATAATATATGCGTCTTCGACCCGTACATTTCTCAACTTTTCATCGCAACATTTCGAAAATATTTTGTCATAGCCATGTCCAGTTTCATCCGCCCTAACTTTACGTTGTTCCAAGAATTTCACCTGGAAAATACTCAGTTTTTGACAGTTTCTCGTTGATCATTACTTTTTCTATTTCATCTTTGCTGAATAGAACTTTATTGAAAAATTTGAACATTGTCAAACAGAAATGAATTTTGATAGGAAAAAATGAAACATGATTCAACATGTTGCATATTATATTTTGAAAATAAAATACAATGTCTCACCTCAACTTTGCATTCTGATTTCAAATCTTCTGCTCGGGACAAATACGAATCCAATTGCGGTCGTAGTTTTTCTTTTCTCGGATCATCATTTGGCATCAAGCTATTACATAATATAGGAATAATTTTCTGAGTTTCTTACCTCATTGATTCAATCAAAAAAGCAATTCCTTCCATATATTTTGGCAATGCATCATTGATTTTTCCCGATTTCTCATAATCAATTGCTTTTAGTAGCAAAGGCTTCGCAGAATTTATTAATTTTCCGGCTTTATCTTCTGACATTTCATCCCCATCGAAAAGTTTCAATGTTTGTGATTTCTGAAACAAATAAAGCGGTTATCAGCAGAAAACACAAAAATTTTCACTAAATAAAGCGTAAAAATTCGAAATAGCAAACAGGCACACTGCATCATTCGCGCTCTATTGTGAAAATGTGGGGAGGGAAACTCACATTTCTTCTAAAACCAAAGCATGCCATAAATTCTGCTGTATACGTCTCGACTGGGCAGTGATCGCAAAGAGAAATAAAAGTCGAAAAAATACGAAAGTTGAAGATTTGGAAAATAAGCGGAAAATAAAAATCGGTCCGAGAGTTTCACAGCTTATTTAATGTTCCTTCGAATACAGTAATAAAGTCGAGAGGCACATCGTTCGCAATTTCAAATAAATTTTTTTTCATTATCTTTTTTTTCAAATGAGGTTTTAAATTGGAAAAACGTTATTGGGAATCAAAAAATTGTAAGAATGAGAAATCTGAAAAATTTCCTTCAATAACAAAATTTTATGTTCTTCTTGTGAAAGTTTTCGTGTTTTTTCGGACTCGAAATCGTTGCATCTGCATTGATATTTATAACTCTTGAAATCAAAAATTAAGTTGGAATATCTTATTACGAACTGAACCTGGAGAATTTAGACATAATCTAGGAACAGTTTTCATTATAAATCAAGATTCAGCTCCGAAGTTTGGTATGAGAATCTCAATTTGCGTCCTAAATTACAAGCTAGAAGTTACTTCAAAAGAGATAGATAACAGTTTTAAAAATTTCAGAGGGAGTTAAAACTAAGCTTGTAAAAATTACCCCCACATGTCCGCATACTTTAACGCGGGCGCCCGCTCGTCTGCACACTTGCCACTCTTTTTATTTTTCTGAAAAATGAACAGGCGAGCAGGTGGCAGGCGGGAAAAAAACATTTATTTTGCTGAAAGAAAATAGGTGAAAAATTCTCAAAACTAAGAGTACTATGATGTTCTGTGAGGTGTGCTTCGATTATAAAGTTGTTCCCACTTTGTTTTTCGGAAAAATTTTACGACTTGTTTTCTCGGCATAATTCGGAAAAAAATTTCCGACAAAGCCTGATCCAAATGTCTGTGCTCTTTTGTTGAATATTATTAAGCTTGTTCCATATTTGTTGACTTCTTTTCTCGAAAAATCACTGTTTCGATGAATTCGTTCTTGTATGTGCTCAATTAATAACAAAGAATAAAGTTTAGTTATTTTTTATTGCAATTTTATTATGAGACAGACAGAAAAAAGAAGTTAAGGCGGGCAAGTGAAATTGTAAAACAAACCAAAGTGAAATACAGCAATAGGCAAGTTCAAAAAATCTAAAGCCGTAAGAAAAAAACATAGTAAAAAAATCACATACATATTACAAAAGGAGACAGTTTGAGGACTCAAAGTCCACAAGGAGCCTGAGTAAATCAATAAATTTTCTATTTTATTTTTTGTTTTTATCAAAAATATCCACCTTCTAAAAAAGCAGAGAAAAAAGTGGGGATGAAGAAAGAAAAGGGTACATTTTAGCCCATCAAGCACTTCTTCTTGAACAAACGTGACGCGATGTCGTCAACCGATTTTCTCTTGCGATTTGCCGGCGATGACAACGACAACAAATTGACAACATCCAATGGTGAAGATGATGGTTGATCGCATTCATCACCAGATCCGCTTGGCGAACCTTCTTTTGATCTCATTGTCATTGAGCAAGGTGATGGTGTGAACACATCGTCTCCAGCTGATCCAATTCCTGATTCAGGGCCGCTACTTGTCGATGATTCCGATGGATCGGTTCGCACAATCAGAAGATCTCTGGCAAATGATTTGCTAACGAGAATTTCTTCATCATCGTCATGGTCATTCTGAAAACAAAATAGTTATTGTGTACGTAAATATTTAATTTGATAACTAACCTTAACATCAATATATTCTTCGCCTTCTTCGTCTTCTTCTTCAATTCGGTTTGCTCCATAATTATTGTTATTGTAATTCGACGAGCCAACGCTATTTCCAGACAATGAAGTAGAAGCTCTTTCAGAGTTCGAAGATGATGGTGAAGTCTCAAAACCAGGATATTCTTCAGCCGATTGCGATACTTTTTCTTGTTTCACCAAATTCGCAGCTGCCAATTGTTGTTGCTGTTGGATAAACGGAAGAAAAGCCGGATTGTTCATGAAAAGCGAAATCCAATCAACCGGATGCTGTGTTCCAGGCATCATCATATTTGGAGTTTGCGTACTTCCAAGCAATCCAAGAATATTTTGAAATGCATTTGTGTTGACAGAAGATGGTTTTGCTTGTGCAAAGAATGAATTGACCATTGTGGGCGAGCTTTCACTTTTCGATGAGACCGCCGCCTTCTTTTTATGTGATCTGGCAGTTGGTGCACGTTCTTCGCCGCGAAGTTCATGTTGTGATAGAGAACCTGAAACAATATTTTTCACTGATGAGAACTATATTTTCAGAATTATCTAGGAAAAAAGAAAAAGGGAACACTATGAATTACCAGTTCAAATTCTGAAATTCATGTTTTCTGAACAATCTTTTTCTACTAACTTAATTCCTCTCACTAATTTTTTTCTCTCAATGATAGTAAATTGTCTTCAAATCATGAGCCGACCTTCAAAATAACACTTTATTGTCTCTAAGCTACCTGCCTCGACCCCTCTAAAAGTCTCATCAAACTATTACTCCTCATTTCCACCAACAAGGTCATTCACTCTACGCAACTAAATATATAACCCTCTTCTCCCACCTTTTTCCCCTCCTTCCACTAATACTCAAGCATTCTGGTCCCCGCATCATACATACATGTATAATTATAATCAAAAATGTCAATCAATCAATTTTTTGTGGTTAGTGTGTGCGCACTCTCAAATAGATCACCCCTAATGATAAAAAAGCATCCAATCGAGAATGAGGATGAGGAAGAAGTAAATATTACTACTCACCTGGAGGTCGACTACTGATTGCAATCGCTTTTGCTTCTCCGGGTTGTCCCGTCTTCATCATGCAATTATTGTGAGAGTGCAACTCTTTCTTGTCCGGAAAAGTCCAATTGCAACATCCACAAGTGAAGACGCGCGGAATTCCATGATTTACTTGCATATGTCGTCGAACCGTGTCGTTTGGGGCGATCTGTGTGTTGCAGATCAGACATTGTTGATCGTCACCATGGAAGTTGAGACGATGACGATTGAGGGAAGCAGCATGGCAGAACGTCTTCCCGCAGTGGCCGCACAGAAATTCTCCTGAAAAAAAATTGTTGATTCTAAATAGAAAAACTGAAAAATGGAAAACAGATTTTTTCAAAAAAGAAAAATGTCGATACCGTATCTCAAAGGAACATCTCATTTTTCTCTGGTTACTGTGTGAGGTCTCGTTACGTTTTCAAATTTAATTTTCTTTTTTTTCAAATTTTAATTCAAAACTAGCTCGTTTTTTGAGGATTTTGAGAAGCGAAAACCAAACTAACCTTTTAAATCGGGGCGCTTGAGCTCAGCTTCTGGTCTATACGGCATGGTCAATTCTGAAAAAAGACAAAAGTTGAAAATAGAAAAGAAAAAAACAACACCAAATATTTCAATGGTATCAATATTAAAAGTTGAAAGCATTCGAAAGGGTATGCAAATACTATAATCATATAAACAAAAAAATAAAATAAAAAACGAGAGTATCAAGCACACGACTAAGCATACTGACTAAATGGTCCATTCGCCAAAAATAAAGCTGTGGGCGGAGCTTAAGGTGAGAAGGGAAGAAAAAGTACGGTATGTGCAATGAATATTGGGAAAAGAAAAAAGGGGGAAACAATATCGAATATAACAATAGGTGTTAAGTCGAGACTTTTGGCAAGTTCAATTCGAAGAACAAAAGAGTATAGATAACACGTGGATATAAGTATATTTTCAAGTATCAAATACAGTAGTCTACAAATTCGCTAAATTAGAAAAACCTTTGCACTTTTAAAATAGTAAGTGGTGTCCTTCTTCTAGTACTTCAGACAGTAAAGTATTGGGCATTTTCAAAAAAAAAAGAGGATAGAAGGTTACTCTGAAAAGTTCACTAGTTATAACTCGAAATGGTATTGACGTGGATTTTCTCACGCGTATTTTGAAAATTTTCAACTTTTTGAAAAAATCAATTTCAATGAGACTGAAATTGAGAAGCTCAAAAGAATTTTAGTTTTTGAAAAGAGTCCAGGTGCTCAATCTCATGAAGGACAAACTAACAAAATACACAAAAAAACACCTGTGATGTTCCTTTCATAGGCATTTTTACAATGCATCATAAACTACCTTTAGAAATAAAAATGTCATATAAAAAAACCACTCAACAAGTACTTTTACAGCTTTATCTTATCAGCCAGGTCCCCTTATCAATATACTGCGCAATTCAAGGAACAAAACTTGTGATTACCAACAAAATACTCTAATTGATAAGGTGAAAAAAAGAGAGAAATGCGAAGGAGAAGAAAGAAGAAGAAGAAGCAAAAACTGAAATTAAATCAGTCGATAAATTATTTCGATGAAAAGTTTATGGTCAATAGGTAGAACAAAAGTGTAGATCAATTTGAAGAAAACCAAGAAAAAGAAGAAGAAGAAGAAGAAAAGGAGCCTAATCTAATTAAATATTCGGTTCCCATGCGTGCCCGCGCGCTTCTAACTCCATAACAATACAATTATTATAATTACTAAACTGTACTGTATTTGGAAAGAGACAAGGGGGGGGGGGTAATAAAAAAAAGTGCTAGTCATAAACAAAAAGATGGGGTGACAAGTTTTGCTGCTGTGAAAAAGCTGTTGTGCACCAGCAGATGGTGGAAACAAAGGTGTCAAAATATATTATGATTATAGTATATTGTTGAGTGAGGAAAGTGATACAATAATATGGGAGGCCAAAACAACAACTCGGAGTGAAAGAAGAAGAAAAACAAGATTTCGAATGAAAACAATGCATGAAATTCTGGAAAAAAGTAACTAACGGGACAAATAAGGCCGTTCAGCTGTTGAACATATGTTTTTTTGTTGTTTTTTCTTTATATGTTGAAATCCTTGTGCCAACTGACTGAGAACCTTATAATGGAAACAGGAAGATAAAACACAATATTTCGAATATTTCCAGCTGGTCGAGCTGCGTTGGAGCTATCCACAAAGAAGTTTTCTGGGGTAAACGGACCCGTAGAAATTGATCCTGATATTTATAATACAACGAAAGTGTGCCTTACTTCAGAAAAAATATGGGTATGACTAGAGTGACTGTTACCTATTGGAATTGTAACTGTATCATATAAGCTCAAAATAAATTGGTTAAATATTCTCTATTGATCATAACTGTTTTTCACACTATATGAGTATGTACATCCCGAATTTTGATATGAGACATTGACTCATTTCTAGAAGCTTTCAAAGCTCATTTCAGAAATATTTAGGCAGTTTAACTGAAACTATTATATTCAGATTGTGAGCTGTGTTGAAACAGCTGGCTAGCTCTAGGAAGTTTGAAAATAGTCACTGAGAAATCCTGAATTTCGTTGTCACTTCATTACGAAATGGTTATTAACACTTGGTCTATATAATTAAAGGTTCAAACCAATTAAAAACTGTGGTCTGCAAAGTTGCGTCGGAAACTTTTTAGAATTTGCATACATCGAACTTCACGAAAATTTGTGAGTGTGTGTTGAAAATATAGACAGAAAAAGAAAAATAGAGTTTCGATAGAGCGCACATAGTCCCTTGAGCGAAATGGGAAACATATATTTGTTTTTCTTGGTTGGGCTACGGTGGAAAATTATTAAATTATTTTGTTCAGCATGCGCGAACTTCAAGCCTAAAAATGTCATTCAAACGAGCAGCCTACATTTTAGGCGTTTGACTGCTTGCTATGTTTTGTGTACATATGACGCCGAGCCACTGCCGGCTGGTCGTCTTACCACTTCTCTGCCGTCTCTTCAGCGCCTCGCTGGGTTAAAAAAAATTGTCTGATTTCTGCGTCTCCTACACTTTCATCTCTCTAGTTTTGACTCATCGTGTAAAGTGACATATACCCTAACCTCCTTAAAATATCTCCTAATAGACCCACCCACAGAGTATGTTTGTCACTCTGCTGTGAAACTATTATTGACACATGGTTAAGACACGGAAATTGCGATTAGCACCAAAATCTGGTCACGTCAAGAATCACCTCAATATACCCTTTTTCGAAATCCATCAATTCTAAAAAAGTGAAATTCAACCTCAAAAACCTAACCCAGGTACAGTCACACACTACAGATCCCCTTCACACATGTTTTCCCCATTTATCTCATCCACTCAAAAAAAGCCGTGTTTCCTGTCAAAAGTACTTTACAGGTAGGTGCCCGTTCATTGGTATTCCATTCATTAATGACTCGAGTCCCCATTTCCTGCTCTTTTTTGTTTTTGAATAATAATAGTGTCACCTCAAATAATACAATAGTTTCCCCAGGTCAACGAGTTCCCCTCTTCTTATTCTCAAATATACAAGAAAAGCCGAAAAAAATGGAGGAAAATGATACAAATAATAAGAATAACGATGATGATGATACGACGAGGCGGGCAGGCAGCCATACCATCCTCAAATGTATCAAAAATATATGAAAATAATGTTGAATTAGGCTCTGTTTCTGGCCCCGCCCTTTTTCGCTTCTTTTTTTCGTATTTTTTCGAGATGATTCATTGGATATCGATAAAAATATGAGGAATATTGAATTTTTTAAGAAAAAAGTGTTGAAAATATGAGAAATCATATGATAAATGAATAGGATCGGAATTTGAATGGGTTTTTGGAATAAAGTTGTATGACAAATCGAAGAGAGCAAAAGGAGGAACACGAGCAGCGAGTTTGCGGCATGCTCATGCGAAAACACCGCAAGGCTTGCGACACCTTTGCGACAGGAAAAATGTGTCTACAAAAATGAGGAGGTGTAAAAGAGAAGGTGAATGGAAAATTCAATATCACCTTCTTCAATATGACAAAGCTCTAACATCGAACGAAAAAGCCTGTTCGCTTCACTGATAAAGAACAGAAAAAAAAGGTTTGTTCCACGGTACGTGAACATTTACGTCAAGTTTTGTTTCTTTGTGTAAACAAGATGAGAATGCGGGAAAGTTACGGTATCCAAGCGACTTTGACTTTAAGATCTACTTGTCCAGCTCCTTTAATAATTTGGCTAAGAACATTTATTAATTTGTGTTCATATTTTCACTTTCAATTGAAACTGAGAAGCAGACCCTCCATTTTCTGTTCACAACTGGCCAAATTGTCAAGCCCGATTCACAAATTTTCCTTTTAAACCTTCATGTTTTTAAGGCCCGATAGAGAACAGTGAGCAAGAAAATTCAGGTTTATCTTACTGTCTAATTATCACAATCTTATCATATAGGAGCCCCCTCTTTCTCTCTTTTTCTCGGTGAACATTCAAAGTGCGCGGTTGTTCTCAATAATCTGATCATGTTGCATACAAAACATATGGCGTAACATTTTGTGCTTTTTTACTCTCACCCACCCAACAACACATAATTGATCACTACAAACCTGACAGTTACTTCACACATAATTACGGGGTGGTCTAGTTTAAAGGTACATCGTGACGTAATAAGACTTTTAGTATATGTTTTGTGGTTAGAGCTAATCTAACAAGCCGGAAAATTGTAGTTGTTGTTTATCATGTGATATGTATATGAACTTGAATATATACTATACATATATTTCAATCGATACCAATAAAATATGAATTGGCAACTGAAGCCAAAACGGTCATTATTATGGTTATTAGCATTCCAAAATGAGAAATTGTAAATTTTTACAATGAACGAGAAATATAGTACAAAAACCACCATAATGTGACATTTTATTGATTTAGAGCAACCAGTATACCTATTTTGGTAAATGTCTATGCGAAGGTCAAAAATAAAGATGGGGTAAAAGAAGTTGGAAAGTTGATTTTGAATGAAAAAGCTAATTTTTAAACGTAATATCCTCAAATGTTATTTTTATCGAAAAGTATAATTTCATATTTCTTTTTTTCAAAAACTGGAATTTTCGGTATAAAATATCTTGAATGTGCTCTTTCATCCCAACTTTAAGTCTGAAAATGTGAATTTGCAATCTATCGAGAGGTGTAAAAAATATACAAAGAGTGTTACAATATTTATTAATCCTAAAAACCGTACTCAATATTTATCATGGAGCTCGGCTTAGCCCCTTCCTGCTCGGTCTAATTCAGATGATTTATCACGAGCCGGCGAGACCGATTATGGATGATATTGATTTCCAGGTATGGGAGTACAAAAAAGGTATCCAACATGAAAAGAAACCATACAACATTCGAGATATTCGAAATTTTGAAGTTCATCTTTTTTCCGATGGTTTCATATTTGATCTAAGGTGAAAAGTTAGCTAATTATCCAATTTTTGAAAAATGACAAGTCCTCTCTCCAATTTTACCTTTTTAAAACAGTTTCGAGCTTCATAGGGATGTAAGACAGACCATCTCAGTCGGCATCTCAAGATCAAAAAGCTCTCTGACACCTTTTCTTATTAACACCTCTAAAAAACAGTAAGCGTCCTAACTAACTTGTTTTGTCGGCTCACTTATTAGAAGTATACATAATCCATCATTCCCACTAGATTGTCTTTTTCGATATTTAATAGTTCCCATTCGGCATGTTTTTTGCCTATTAAACCGATTATTGTGCATGCTCCACAAAACAGTGAAACAAAGGAGATTAGCCAAAAAAGGTATTAAATGCTCGGCAAGTATACACCCGCCAAAACACAGGTAACCAATACGTCTAAAAGCCATCATCCGATTGCGTAACTCTTTCTCTCCGTTTCTCTGTTGCCGATTATTCGGTAATATAGAGGTCATTTGTTAGTATTCAAAAAAAATGAGAATAGGACTTGTTGCCATGTTTTATGACATTATGTTGCGTAATGTCTATAAACAACAACCGATTTGTATATTGATCAAATATATATATATATTTATATTCATAAAAGGAAGGTCGAAAAAGCTGTCTCCAGCTCCTCTCTTCTCAAATATCACTTGAGAATAACAAAAACAACAAAATTACGGTAATAACAGCCTTTCCTTCTTCTTCTTCTTCTATTCTTCTTCGTCTTTTTTTTGTGCTCAAATTAGGTCAACTGAAGCGGAATTCATCTACAATTAGCTATTTTCTTCGAGCACCACCATTTCATCCAAACACCATATAAATGTATATTATTTTTCAAATCAACTCCTCCTTGTTATTATTATTATTAGGTAGTCATTGCATAAATTACAGTAGTCGTGTTTTTTCTCACAACAATCATAAAAATTCAGACATTCGCACAGCTTATTGCTTGCTGCCTGGTCCAACTTTCTTCTTCTTTTTCTTTTTTCAAAAATTGAATGTATTATAGACGAGAAAGGGACGGTCAACCGGTTTTGAGAAATGAAAAAGCAAAAACAACTGAGAAAAAATGTGATTCATCACACATCTTCCTTCTTTTTTTTATTTCTTTTTGGTTAATCGATTCGATTCGATTCGATTCGTTCACATGGATGGGTTTGTGCTATTTTGAGAAGATGCAAAATGTCAGAAAAATGCAAAAACACAAAGCGTTGTGGTTTTTCTCATGCACATAGTTTTTTTTTTCGAGGGTTTCGAAATCAACATTGAGGAAAGGCATATATTTCGAAGGAAGTGTGTGATAAAAAAGGGACCGAAATAAATTTCTCGGAATGCCAACAGTGTTTCAGTTTAATAAAATACTTTTGAAAGGATATTGAACGTTACATAATTAGGCAATCGGGTGGGGGTACTGTAGTTTCAGCTTTTCTTACATGGATTTTTTTTTGGATTAATGTAAGTTGTCTGACAAAGAAACGGTTTCAGATCAGATCAATGTGCAGTTTTTACGTGACACAAATTAAAAAATACTTGTGGGAAGTTCAAAATTGAATTTGCCCAATTTAAAGTTTTCTTATTGGTGACTTCCCGCTACGATTCCACAGTCGAATGGAAATAAATAAACATTTGTAATTTTTTTCAAAACTTCATCATTTTTGAGCTTCAAGCTGATATTTGATTTAAAAAAAAATGAACACGAATTCTCGACCAGATTTCAAAATCTACGGGATCACATGATTCTCATTGAAAAATTCCATATTTTCTGAAAAAAAATTTGTGAGGTATTTTCACAAATAGAGCCGGAACTCGTGTGCTCCATCGATCATAAGTTCAGATTCTTAACATCAGAATCTGTTACCTCAGATTCGATGATTCCAGATAACTTGTGTCTGAAGAAATTCAGAAGTTCATTCAAAAAATTGCTGGTGAGAAAGCTGAATCTACAGTAAGCTGATTGTATCAAATAAAGTTTGAATGAAGGTTGAAAAGTTTCTAGTTATGAAACTTAGCTCGAAAATAATTTTTAGTGAACACTGAACTCAAGATTTGTACCTTTTATTGAAAAGCTGGCGGTGTTTGACTTTATTCTGATGAAACTATGGTCCACGATAGAACACATGTAAACCATTATAGATTCACTAGGAAAGTATTAGGAAAAAAAGTTGGTCTAGAATGAAAGTAAAATTATGATATAGTACAAATATCGTAAAAATTTCAACCAAATGTTATCGTTTTTTCATTCCTTTATTTTGTGTGCCCATGATCTGGCCCAATAAGGACAAGCACAAAGAATATGTGATGAAGATTCATGAAGACAAAGAATATGTGATGAAGACAACTATGATGAAGATTCACTCAAAATAAATACTCAAAACCGAATTTGAAATCCGCGGTTTGGTAATGATTTTTTGAGTCCACGTGGCTTGGATCACGGAAAAGCTGGGTTCACATTTATGGTAGAGATAAGATTTTTTTCAAATTATCGAGATTTCATTTTTTCGATCAAGTTCTCATTTTCAATTAACATAACGATTAGAAGTTGAATGAGGGCAATATTGGCAAAACATGAAATAAATGATATCATACAATCTTCAATTCGGACACTAGTTTCACAATTTTCCGAACTAACCCACCCACAAGTCAAAATATGGTCACACTCGACTGATTGATTCTCGAAATTTTTACGGAATACTTTTTTTCGATACACAATTCAGCTAACTTACACTAAAGACTGAATGATAAGATAAATTTAAGAACGTGTTTGAGGAACATAAATTTGCAGATGAAAACTAGGTACTGTAGGGTTTTCAAAACATTTTGGACTGGAGCACAAAAGAGCCGAGCTTTCCAGATTTTTTGCTCTAGGTTGAAGTTTGACTTTTCACTTATCGTTTAAACACTAATTTTAGGATAGATATTAGTTGATCAAAAATTTCAACGTTCCGAAAATCAATTTTTGGCCAATAAAAAGCCTGACAACAACAATAACAACAACAGTCAGTCAAAGTAGAAAAAGAAGAAGAAGAAGAAGAAAACTAAAAACTAGAATACAAAAATGATGGTGCGCGGCGGGCGGGAGGAGGCGAGAAGAGATGATGCTTCGTGTCTGACCTTGGCACATGCCCTCCTCCCTCTACTACTTCCATTACTGTATAGAGAGAGAGAGAGACAGAAACAAGTACTTCTGTCTCTCTTCATGCGCGCATACCTATGCCGATTACAAAAGCATTGCCATACCATACCTAAAATCGGGAAAAAAAGAAGAGAAAAAGAAGAAAAAGATGAAGATGACCACCACAAGCTGGCATGACCTTTCATTTTTTTTTCGAAAAAATGAAAATCGGCGGCGGGAAAATTTAGAGAGAAGACGATCGATTGAGACGATGAAAAAAGGAGAAGAGCGCGACTACTGTCAAAAAAGAAAACAACTTCAATTTCAAGTTTTCCGAATTTACACTCGAAAAATCGGACGACGATGATTGAGGGTCGAATTATCGACACAGAGTTTCTTTGCCTTCCGGAAACAGTGATTTTCGGAATTTGAGACAAAGTTTTGAAAATAGGCTTTGGAGCTCTGAATGGAGCTGAAAGTAGCAAACTCGCTTTATATAAATATGAAGTGGAAGCAGTTTGAAATTCTGAAAACTTCTGAACAATAGTGAAAAATGATGAATTACATAATGTTTGCAAACTGAAGAGACTTGAAAATTTTCTGGGATTTTTTTGATTAATCTGCTCGGGTCTAATCTCTCAGACTCACTGAGACAAGTCCTAAAAACGAACTGGACCAGATGTTTTACAAAATGTCCTAGATGAGTTTGGTCTCAAGCTTCTTAGTTGAGTTTCGAAAAATTTCCTTACCGGAATTTTTTCAGTGTTTCCTATAACCCAAAAAAATAGCCAACTGTAACTCATAATCGACTTTGCCAACGAGGGAATTTTGTACAAAAAGATTGAATTTTTCGATGAAACCTTTGTCATTCTATAGACTTTTAAACGGTGATCAACATCTCGTTTCTCATTTTTGCAAAACGGAAACCCTAGTTCACAATTTTTAGCCTTGAAGTTTACACTGAAAAATGCTCGAAAACCCACTAAAATCTAACAAATATGGAACATTGAGCTAGACTATAAGATAAACTTTTATCCTAAGCATACCTAGATAATTCGTTTTGCGAGAAAATGAAAAATTACAGCGCTTTCAGAAAAGTTTATTTTTTTTATTACAAGAAATAAAAAAATTAAACTGTATAACTCAATACGCGAATTATTTGTTTCGTTTTTCACTTTTTCTCGAAGTTCTCAGCTTGATTTGGAGACTTTTGATTAAAAGAAATATTGTTTGGTTCCTACTTCGTTACCTCATAGTTCGGCTTCAACCCTGAAAATGTCTTTAAGACAGGTTTTTTCATGTTCTAGCTACAAACTTTCGAGTTGAAACTCGCACGTTGAAAATTGCAAAAATAATTGATTACTGGATTTTGTCCAGCTATCAAAAATCTATCGAATGACATATTTATCACCGGAAACCCTTGTAATTCGACTTGTTAATGTAACTCAGCTTTTTCCATTATTTTTGAAGAAAGTTTCGAACATTGCACAGTCCGACTCACAAGTTCAGATATGAATGAGCTCGTATAATTTACAGTAATACATCCCCTCACCACGAGCTTTTAATGATTTTTTTCCGCTCGAAAAGTTCTCGATACAAGAGTAATTATGTGACGAGCCGATGGCTCATTATAAGCTAGTCCAGTCCATTATTATTCCGATTTACCGACACACAAAAAAATAGTAGTAGTAGAACCATAATCCTTTGTGGAGGGTGAACGGGAATGGGTGAATAATTGAGGTATTGGTGGTGGAAAACAGGGTTATGCTAATGAATAAATATGAATATACATGGATGTTTTCGGGGTTTGATGATTTGTTTGAAGTGTACGGAAAATGCGATGCGAACTTTAAAAAAAAACAGGTGAGTTAGGAAGGTGTTAACGGTTTTCCGAAAAAAGACCAATTTCATTTGATAGAGTTTTAGATGTAATTTACCATTATGCTCCTAACTTTTGCTAAACTCCTCGAAAATTTAACAAATTTTGTGTGATTTTTTTAAAAACAATTTCTATGCATTTAGAATGATGAAGTTTTTTTAATTATGAATTTTAACTACGAACAAGCTAAGTTTACTGGAAATAAGGAACCTTGAAATTTTTGTTTGAATTTTTAATATTATCGCGCAAAGTTAAAGTAAGTTCTATGATTTTTCACGTTTCTGTTGAAATTTATTTTTGAAGTTTTTCAAGCCTAGCCTAATTTCCAGCTTTTTTTCTGAAGAGGGGAAAGATGATCAAAAGTTAGAAGTGAGATGTTTATCAACTTCAAAAACTCTATAGAATGAAAAATGTGTTTTCTTTTTTGAAAGTGAGACCCTTGTCAGGTCCACGTTAAAATATGAATATTTGTTTTGTTCACGTGAATTTTGTTTTGAATTGTGTATGGACCACCGAATAATCATTCTTATCTGGCTATGATTTTGAAGTTATGATTTCAGATTGAAGTCTGAACTGTTAGAATTTGACACACTGAACGTTAAATTAAGATTATTGTTTGATATATATGAATATATCGGTTTAAATTCAAATGGTGAAACGCGCTCTATCGATAATGTCATATTTTGACGAGAATCAGTTTGTACAAAGTAACTCGTTAAATATCGACCTAATTTTTTTTTTTGATCAACGTGATTTCTACAGTACTCCTCTCTAAAATAAAAAAGCCCATAAAACAAAGTAGTCAACAAAAAATAGTCGAATTTGGTTGAAAACAGTAATGCTTTACCGCTTTGCCATCATCGCAAAAATCACTGCGTCTCTAATTCTCTCACACTCTCTCGCTCTCTCTCGACCCAAAATAGGAAAGCAGAGAAAAACGCGCGAAACTCGTTGAAAAAGTGCTGGAATCGAAGAGAGACACAGACATGATAACAAGTAGAGGAGTACTGTAGAGAGAAGAGAGCTACCGTCGATGGCGGGCTGCTGCTACCTGACCGGTTTTCAGAATGAACATTTATATTTCTCTTCGCTCTCTTTTCCTATGTTTGTCACTATTGCCAAATTTACTCGAAAAAAAAGTTTTTTTTTTTGGGCTGCCGATTATGGAAGAGGAAAAGTTACTTATTCGGCAATGTCAATATTTGATGTGCGGGGAAAATGGAATCGAAATCGAAAAATGAAAGGAATCGGCTTCTGAATGGGAAAGAATGAATTGACAAGGGGTTGACACCAAAAAAGTTCTCAAACAATTTACTATTTCTAATATCAAACACAAAATCTAAAATTTTTTTTGAAAATCTTCTTCGCAAGAAATTCACAAATCATTCGATGGAGTTTTCGATGCTGATCAACATCTTCCAACTTTGGCTGAGGTTCGAACAGAAACCTGGAAATTGTGCTTGAAATTCGGTGAAGTCGGCGTACTAAAAGATTGTTCAGCAGGAACGAAACGTTAAAAGCACTCATTCTTTTAGAGAATGCTTATATCTATCAACCAATCAACTGAAAAAAAGTATTCCAACAAAAACATGACCAACTTCTAAATTCATTTCAACTATGCGCGATAGTTTCAACATTTAAAAGACATGTTTGAATTTTCCGATTTCAAACTAGCTTTTTTCGAAATTTTATCATTTTAAATGGTTAGAGGATGGAAAATCATCCAATAAAATTTGAAGAATTTTCTTCGGTTCAGTGTACTTAAAACTGTCTTACTTCTTGGTCAAAAATCTGAAATCTCAATTTTCAGCTTCCCTCTGCGAAATTTAGAGGCGGGATATTGATGTACTTCAAAAACTCTTCCGGTGGCATATAAACACTCTTCGCGTTTTTTTTCCATCTCAAGGAAAAGTACTTCGAAGGTACTAAATTTAAGAAGACAATTCAAGCTTTTGACGCAAACTTTGATCCTCATTTTCAGCTTTCCATGTTGAGCTCTGAAAAAATGAGAAGCGGGATATTGACCAGCATAAAAACTCTGTCGGATGAAATAGATCTCTTTCGAAAGTCGACTAATATTCTTATGTGATTCCGTTCTAAGATACACGCTGAAAACATTAAAAATTGTCAGGTTCACCTGAATTTCACTTTCAATTCTATACCGATGAAAATTCATATGGACAACCAAAAAATTAACTGAAAATTTAAATTCTATTTGACATGGCTCTCATTTTAGGATTTTAAATTTATGATTCCAAATTGAATTTTGAATTATGAGAACTTAAAAATTCAATAATGATGTAGTTTATTGTTTTAAAGACACCTAAACAATTCGAAAGCGTTTTTAGTTATCAAAATATTTTTTCTTCATTCGAAATTTCCGATTTACCGAGAAAAATAAATAAATATAATTTTTTCAAACACTCTCATCCGACGTATATTTGCTGCATTTTCATCGTGTCTGCACAAAAATACACAACTTGACGAAAATGTTCACAAACCGTAGTCCATATCAAATATGTTTTCTCAGTAAAGAAAACAATCTTTTTTGTTTGATTTTGAATTTTTTCGTTGAGAAAATATATTTTATAATTGGCTAGATGGTTTTCAAATACACATGTGAGCCAGAATTCAATCTATAATACTCGCATCTTTGTTGTGTTATTGATAGTGTCATACTTTATCATTTAAAATGTAATGTTTGCTGATTTTGATATGATAATCTAAATCTGTGAGTCAATTTATCTTCCTATGAAAATTTCTGGTTCTAAACATTTTTGATACTGAAAATGGGAACTACTGTAATGAGATAATAGTAATCACATTTCGGTTAATATTTTCCACAGTTGGATTTCTACCACGCGGCTACTGTAGTTTCAATATCCAGTGACCCACTTCGGTTGTACTCTTCATGAGTAAGTGCAATCACATTTTTTTCAGGTCAACAGTTCTTCTCGAAATCGTAATGTTTCCAATCTTTGTCCAATTCATCTTTGTTAGCTTACTTCCGTCGAACAGGCACTAATCTATCAGTCTCACAAGGCCACACACCAAGCAGAGTGCCAACAAAGAAAACGAAGTAGTGGTGGTGGGGGAGTACTCGAGGTCACATACACATACACATAACTTACTCAACCGAAAAGCTGACCCAAGGTCTTTTTTGAAAAAAAATACGAAAAAGGGAATTGCCCCGAACCAGGATCGAACTGGTGACCTTTAGATCTTCAGTCTAACGCTCTCCCAACTGAGCTATCGAGGCAGATAGTCTAATCGTTTTTGTTTGCTTTGATAAGAACGGCGTTTTGATTTCTAATCACTGATGGTCAAATGCAGTTATTTCGGGGTCATTCAAGTTCTCTTATAGTTGCAAAGAAAAAATACCAATTTTTTCATCTTTCAGATGACCTGCAAATGTTACACTGTAAAAATAATTCAATGACCGAACAAGGTTCGTGATGTTGCGTCCAATTGATTTACAAGGTTAAAGTAGAAAAAAAGACACCGCGACATTTCGCCACCGGACGTTTCGACACCGCGACGTTTCGACACCGGATGATTTTTTGAAATAAATTGTTCAATATTTTCTACCAGAGGTTTTCGGGTATGACAAACATCATGGTGATATTCATTTTTAACCAAAAAAGAACTACACCCGAGTTTTCACCCATTTTTGGTCAAAAATTGACTGACCTCGATTTTGATGATACTTTCGGATTGAAGGTATTTGAGTACGGCGAACATCATGGTAATATTTATTTTACATCGAAAAAGAGCTGCACCCATATTTTAACCCATTTTGGGTCAAAAAATGACTATGCAAATTTCGTGGTTTGGTTTAATTATTTTTTATTAAGTAGTCAGTTATCTAAAATGGGTTAAAATATGGGTGCAGCTCTTTTTCGATGTAAAATAAATATTACCATGATGTTCAAATACCCTTAATCCGAAAGTATCATCAAAATCGAGGTCAGTCAATTTTTGACCAAAAATGGGTGAAAACTCGGGTGTAGTTCTTTTTTGGTTAAAAATGAATATCACCATGATGTTTGTCATACCCGAAAACCTCTGGCATAAAATATTGAACAATTTATTTCAAAAAATCATCCGGTGTCGAAACGTCGCGGTGTCGAAATGTCGCGGTGTCGAAACTTCCGGTGGCGAAACGTCGCGGTGTCGAAACGTCCGGTGGCGAAATGTCGCGGTGTCGAAACGTCCGGTGGCGAAATGTCGCGGTGTCGAAACGTCTGGTGGCGAAACGTCGCGGAGCCGAAAAAAACGAAACTAGAAGAATTTTTCATCAACATTATATGTGGCTCACCAATGGGACCAGCAGACTATGGCAACTCATAGACTGAACATTGTGACCTGAAAAGAACAATCATTTTATAATGTTCAAAAGTTGTTACTTCGCGGACGAACATTGTTGGTTTCCTAGGCCGCGCGTCGGTGTATTTCTCTCGGAGTTCGGAATTCTGCATTTGTTTGTTGTTTTTGTTTTTGAAACTTCTGCTTCTGATAAACTGTAATTAAATTTGAATTTATAGATGGAAACGGAAGAAGTAATTGAAGAAGAATTGACTGTTGTAGAAGGCGAAGAAGTGGTTTTTGAAGATGGTTCTAGTTTACCATTTCAATATGATGGTGTTTTCAATTTGACACAAGAGCGAAATCTGTTATACGATGTGAGTTTTTGAAGAAATGTTTCCGCTAAAAATTTATCTCTTGTTTAGTTATATCAACCAGAAGAAACTGCAAATGGCACATTTGTTTGCAAAATATGTCTGAGAACCGGAAAAGAAATGGAGTTTACTGAACGAAACTCGTTTGTTGCGCATCGATACAAGTGTCACGGTTCTTACAATGTGACTCAAATTTATGAATTTTTCACAAATTTTTTTTTTCCAGAATACAGTTTTATGTCCAGTGGATAATTGCCGAGAAGTTTTCGCATCTCTGACGACTCTGAGAAAACACATGAGCCATTCTCATAATCTACCATTGGAAGTGCATCAACAAGCATTTGCGAATATTGGAGAATTTGAGAGATGGAGACATCTTCTAGAATTTTCAACAGGATGCCGTTTTATGATGCATACAAAACAGCCGAAACTTCGAAGACAAGTGATGCATTGCTCCAAAAGTGAACATAAATTGGTTCTTCAAACGAACAAGTTCGTAAATCCTAAGTTTTATAAATTTATAATATTTTATTTTCAGACATCGTTTGCCTCGACTTCGAATGTCCAAAGAAGGAGCTTGTTGTCCTGCGCATATTTCATTTCGGATCGATGCGAAAACAGGGTCAGTCTTCACGTTTTCGAGTGTTATTTCTAAACCTTCTCATTCTTTCAGAGAAGTTCATAGTTTTGCTCAGTTATATCATATTGGTCACATTCCAAGTAACGATGAGCCTTCAACTTTATTACCGTCTATTAGTCTATCAGAACAATTTCGACCTACAGAAGTTCATTTCCCACCAAAGCAAAGATATTATGGAGAAAAACCAATGCAATATATTCAAATCGATTTATACGAAATGTGTACTGCTATTTATAATGCATCAATATACGAAACAGTTTTATTGATTACCGATCTAAAAACTGGATATTTATGGGCTCGTGCTTTAACAGATTTTTCAAGAAGTGTAATCACTCGAATTCTCACTTCAATTTTCACCGAATTCGGAATCCCAGAAGGATATTCGACATGTTATTCGCCCACTTATATTCGAGATTCTATGAAATCTATCGAAATGGTTTTCGATGCTGAAATTCGCGAAGTCTGGAATGAACCACCACCTTATGAAGAGTTCGAACAATGGCTCATAACAGTTTCGAGCATCGAACTCGGAAGTTCGAATCGATGGGTTGAACAATTACAATTCCTTGTAATGGAATATAATCAAAGAGCACCGGTTGATTGCATTTCACCATTTGAGAGAATGTTCGGAAGAAAACCACCGAGAGTTTATCCAGAATTCGAAGATGATGAAGAAGAGGAAGAAGATCGATCGGGTAATGTAATTGGAAAAAATAAAGAGAAATATTATAAGAAAACAAGACCTTCGGAATTGGAGCAAGAACTCGAACCAATCCCAATCGCATATCAAGCTGGAGAAAAAGTATATGTAAGTTTGATTAAATTTCAAAAATAAAAATAAGTTGAAATTCTTTTCCAGTTGCGACGTGTTCTGCGAAAACCTGGTCGTGGAATGAATAGTCCATATATTTATGGATACATTGCCGAAGTCGATTTAACCACTCCTCATTTCCCATACAAAGTGCACTATTCGAGTACAGATAGTCCATGGCCAAGTGAAGGTTAGTTGAAAAGCGTTATACAATTTAAAAATCAAACACACGTATAACTTGTTCGAAAATCCTGAAATGAAGATCTAATACTAGAAAATTTCAACATTCAAATATCATCACATAGAATTTCACAAATAAAATCTGTTGCAGCGAACATATACGCATGGATGTCGTCGAATGATATTCTTCCAACTGCACATAAAATCAGAGATGTCAACGAAGGAGGTAAATTTATCATTTTTCACTATCCTAGTCTTGAAAAATCAACTTCTTAAAATAAAATTTAAAAACCACTGTACAAGTCACTATATCAGATCCTTGTTCGAAAATTTCCTCAAATTCCAAAGAAAGTGTTTCTCTGATTTTTTTCACACTCTAAAAGAGGAATTCAAAGCAACACCTGAAGCTAAAAGCATGTCTGTATTAATGATCAACGATAACAAATACCCAAAGTATGACGTGTTCTCTATTACAAACAAAAAAATGATCACGAAAAGTTCAAAAATGACCGAGTTTGAGTCAAAAGGCGAAAATTGTTTTGAAAATTCTTCTCAGCACAACGTGTGTCAACACTCTGGCCACATACATTTTAATTGACGATTTTTTATTTGAAAATGTGGAGAGAAACTCCGTGGACAACGAGAAAAAAGTTCACGTAAAAAATAAAAATTTCATATGTTTAAAACGTGTTGAGGAGGTAGTTCAAATCTAATTTCCCATGTGAAATTCGAATGTCTGAAACTCACTTCGCTTGGAATATTGTGATTTCATATTTTGGGATCCTAATTTGAACACTGTTAACTTCAATTTCCAATAGTTTTTTCGATTTTTTTAATTAACGATTTTTAGCTTCAGGGGTTGCTTTAAGAGTATTCTTATGAAACGATAGCAGTTTCCAGATCATTTTTATTCAAATCAAAATGACATCGATTTTCTTTTTTCAGAAAGATCGTATTCAATCAAGAGGATGTTTTGTACGTGCAGTGGAGTTGAATCAATAAAATATGATTGCACATCTCAAAATATGAATTGGAAACAATATTCGAATTGTCCATTATATCAAAATATTATGTGTTCGAACAAAATGTCATTATTCTGTTGTAAAGTGGAAGGACAAGTCAATTGTCCTTATCACAATTATTATCCTATTAATGACGATTCTTATGTGGTATGTGTCATAAGTTTCAGATGACGTTAGTTTTATACGTTTATTTTTCCAGAAACTTGAAATGGCATTGGTGTCGTATAAAAAGTTTATGAAAGAGCAACAAAATAAGCAAAATCCAAATATGCTCCAAAATGTCTCATTCCAATATAATAAGAGTTATCAGGCTGCTAACAAAAAAGTCGCGACCCCTGCTCAAAGTTCTGCCGGAGAACCGCCAATAAAAGTTTCGAAGGTAAGTGGAATTTTTGGGGGGAAAATTTTTATCAACAATGACATAAGAAGGTCGTAAAATGATAATAAGGGTGGAATCAGAGATTTATTGTCAGAGAAAAGAACAGAAATGTCATTAAAATTGTAAGTAACCAAAATTTTTGTTTATAATATCACAGTTTAGAGTTCTTCCAATGTGAAACCCCAAGGATAGAACTTAGATTATCATAATTAAAAAAAACATTTACATGAGCAACCCCAGAAAAATTGTCGAAGGAAGGATTTAACTCTATGACATTATCAGGCATACATTATAAAAACAAATCGTAAAAATCCCGACCGGCCTGAAAACAAATTTTCAAATCAGGATAGAGTAAATCCTCCCCCTTACCTATTTGACTTTTTATAAATTTTTTCTGGCTTTGAAAATTAAAATAGGTTTTATCAATTGAACTTCTTCAAAAAACTAATAACAATAATGTTTTTCATTATTTTCAAAAATTCCAGTAGAAATTGCAAATAGAATTTCAAAAACGCATACTAAAAAATAAAACGGTATACTTTCTCAAACTTTCAGTTTCATTTTTCTTTTTCAGACTGAAACTCCTAAAGCTACTTCACCGGCTCCTGCATCATCTTCTGATGTGGCTTCAACATCTCAACCATCACAACAACAACAAGAAACAATCGAAGAAGATGAACCAGAACAATCACAAGAAGAACGTCGATCTAAAGCACCATCTGAAACACCGTCTGAAAAAAGAAGACAATCAGGTCGCAAAGCGAAACCCAAAGCCTTCGATGACTACATTGCGTAATTTGTATTTTTTTTAAACTTTTCACACATACACAAATAAACCCATATTCACCTCTCCTCTCTCTCTCGAAAATATCTTCAATTTTTCACCATGCCATGACAGATGGCCGCGTGGCGCAATGGATAACGCGTCTGCCTACGGAGCAGAAGATTGTAGGTTCGAATCCTGCCGTGGTCGAAACTTTTTTTCTTATTTGGTTTTTTAAAATTTTGAACTTTTTTCCGGGTTGTGATAAAAAATGAATTCTCTTTTGGAACTGATAAGAACAACATTATTTATAGCAAAATAATTGATTTTTCCACTTTTTGAAGATGAATGGATGTGGATTACGGTATCAGGTATTTTTTCTTCTCCAAAACTACTGTAACTCACTCTTTTCAGCTTGTTCTACGAGTTCTCTCAATTTTTCATTTGGGATTGGTAGTCACCAATTTTTTCGTTTTAGATCCTGATGTTTTTAATCCATTATATGTTATTTATACAATCGGGGTATGTTCTGGAACTGTGAAAATGAGAAACATTTGAAAAATTTCAGACAATTTGCTTTTTCACCCTCATCATCTACACATTTATAACATATCGAGCATGGTTTTTCGTTTTAACTTTGGCTTTTCAGGTATATATATATATGTAAAATACTGTATTTATTTTAATTATTTTTCATATTTTCAGGGACTTTATATATTATCAGCTGGATATTTGGCATCATTGGCATTGATGGGATATTTCAGTGAGTTTTGACATTTTATTTGTAATTCGAGAATTTCTGGAATTTTCAGCTATAAAAATGGCGCTTCTTCGCTTGATTTTTTGCACAAATACCTTGGTTATTATAATTGACGTCATTTCAATTATCACTGTCATTTCCATTCGAGCCGAATTTTTGCGACAAAAAGTGAAAAAATCGAGAAATTTGGAAAATTTGGAAAAATATTAGATGTTTTTTTACGCTTAAATTTCTCTTGGTATTGGAGAAAGTCGAATTCGTATACTGTATTTTACAGTCAATTTTTCTTTTTCTTTTTTTTTGTTATTAGTAAATAAACTCTCGAAAATAATTTTTCCTTTTGAAAAAAACAGAACAAAAAATAAAAAGAAAAGTGCGTATCTCTTTTCCCCCTCTCTTTTTGTGTGTAGTATTTATTGTCAATTCAAACTCATGTCTCCAACACACGGATAGCGCAGCAGGGGAGACGTTTGTCTTTCGTGCTTGGGTCGCATGTTCGAGTCCGCTGATGACAACCTAACATACACCATTGTGATCACTGAAGACTTCATGATTATTTATTTCCATGCAACACCAACTGAGGACTTTTTTCTAATTTGAAACGTGACCTTTTTCCTTTCGTGCTAAAATCTGAACCCGTTCATTTTATAAAAAATGAGTGATATATGGGATGCAGTTGATGAAATCGACGGCGTCGTTGCTGCGTTTTGTCTTTTGGGCCTTTTCATCAGTCATATCGCATTCCTCATTGTAACAATTCAATGGTTACATCCAGTCGATGAAACTCCCCACAATGCACGGCTATTTCGAATGAATATTCATGAAAAAGTAGCAAGTGAAACCGGAGCACCTCTTCTTCCAAAAACAATGTTCTCTTTGAGAGAATTGAGACATTTATACGCCAAAAAATGTTATAAAACACGAGGATTTGAATTGTCAGAAGAGGTTGGTCCAGATTTCAGAGTATGGGTTACTGTATCTCCAGTTTTTTAGGACCAAGCGCTTCTCACAACTGCAAGAGATGGACAAGTCAATTTTCTTCCAAGTATGTTTATAGAAAAAAAACCGGCTAAACTGAACAATGTGCATTTTTCAGGCGCAGATCAACTTTTCAGAAATCCAAGTCTCGCATATGGTACAGTATACTCTAAACGTGTTTCCTGTCTCGATTACAAAGCAATGAAAGTTGAACCATCAGTGAGTTATTATAATAAACAGTTGAAAATCGAGTCCATCGGGCTACTGCACTGTTTTTTTTTCGTTTCTTGTGCTCAAGTTTTGTTGAGGTTACTTACAATTAGAAATTTCCAATAAATTTTGTAGAATCCAATTATGTGATTGTAAAAACTGCAATTTCAAGGGTATGGTTTCATAGTGAAGTGTAGATTTTCGACAATAACTTTGTCATTCGATAAACTTTTTAGAACTAAGATTGTCATCATGTATTAAGTTTTCTCCAAACGTGATGAAAAATGCGCAATTTTCCACTCCAAAGCGAGAAAATCTCATTTTGCTCTTATGCATGAAACTCGTATAAATTTTTGATGCTGACGCCTTCCTACATGGTAATCAAGTATGAAAATGAACTTTAGAACCTTCACATCCAGCAGAAACTTTGCAAAAAAAAGTGTGAAACTTCAAAGCTTGAAATAACTCGAAAAAAATGAACATGGAGAAATAAAATTCACATAACATTAATTATCACGTAAATATTTCGACTTTTTTGTATTTCAGAATTTCAGCAGAAAATTACTGAAATTACTATTATTCCTAATTTTCATGTGGAACTAACGTTCTCGTAATAATCAGGAGAAAAAGTAACTCTATGGTTCAGCAAACTGCATGATATTTGTAAGATTTTGATGTTTTCCAATGTAAAATTCAGCGCTGAAAATTGCGAACTGAAAATCCCGCTTTGCGAAAACTGAATACGAGATGTTGAACAGCATCTAGAAATCTATCGAATGACATAGATCTTGTCGAAAAAATCCAACTATTTTTTACAAAATTCCCCTCTGAGATGAGGCTAAGAAAAAAGACTTTTCTGTATAATTGAATCAATATAAACTTGACATCAATGATCCAATAAAAATTATGATACATTTAGATTTTCGAGAAGAAAAAATAACTTCATGATTTTTAAACTTTGAATAATAAATACAACAATTTCTAGCCTTCGCATTTTTATCCTTTCAAACTGTGAAATATGACCTAATTATATTTAAGGCTGAAGCAACAACAAGTGCGCGAGTTTTTAACAATATTTTGAATACTCAAGACGAAGAAGCTGCGGTTCGAAAACCATTGAAAAGACATAAAGAAGCAACTACAAAAAGGAAAAAGAATAATAAAAAGAAGGCGATTCATGGTATAAACAAAATATCACTGTATAAATATAAAAAGTAGTTGATATATTTCAGCATTGGACAAAATGACAGCGGGTGAACAACCTGGTGAGCACAAAAACGGAGATCCATCTGCACAACATTCAACTCGAGGACATACTCCAAATGTCAAACCTTCTCCAATTCAACCAATTCCAATTCAAAGTAAAATTGCACAACAAGTTGCAGTTGTGGCGAATGCAGCAGTTACGGCAATTGGTGTTGGTGGTGGTGGAGGTGGAGGAGGAACGGGAGGAGGAGCAGGAGAAGGAAGAGGAGCAGGTGGAAATACACTAAATACTGTGGAGACGATTGATGTTCATAGTAAGAAAGGTTAGTATAGGACTCGAACATGTCTTGTATACAATAATATTCAGCTGAGTCACGTTGTAAACAACACAAAAGGAAGAGTGTAAGAAGACAAAATACAAAACAGACAACTGAAGGACAAACAGAAGAAGTTGTTGGAGTTCGAAAATCATTGGAAGATCAGACAAAGTCATTGAAAAGAACGATTGAATGACAAAATAATAAAGCATTCAAACATCAAAGAAGGACTAGGATATAAAATGTTCAAATGATCATTCGTATATTTTAAAGTTTAATTCTGTGATTGTACTCAAATTGTTCACACTCATCGATTCAGATTTTCCTCAAAATTTGCACATTTATAGAACTCAAACGCCTCAATAAAGTCAAGTTCTGCAGGTATCGTAGTTGGAAAATATATAACTTATTTATTTCACGTAGGAAAAATTTTTGTTATACAAAGGTTCTTTCTCTTCTTTTCTATGAGTGGTAACTGACAAAAAGCATAGATCGTTGAAACATCCAGAATGAAAAAAAGATGAAGAATGTCGTTTGGAATCATGTATTTCTGTTTAATACAGCTATTGTTGACTTCCATTCCCAGGCGGGTTCGTCTTCACAAAAAGTACCATTTCTCGTTCCCCATCGACACATTTTACATCGATCGACTTGTTCATTGTCCACATATTCACAAATATATGTGTATTGGGTTTTATATGCGACACACTTTGTCAAGTTTTTGTTGATTGTCGATCGTGTGCATACCAAATCGCAAAATGATCCTTCAATGTTGTAACTGAGACATCTAAGTGATAATGATACTGAGAGATTTGTGCCCAACAAATTTCCTTTGTACGTTTTTGTCACATTGATTGTATTATTAAGGCTTGGTGCGAGAGAATCTGTAAAATTGTTTTTGAAGAAAAAGTAAAGTGAAGGAATGGTCTACAAGCATAACTCTGACCATGTGTCAAACAAGTTTTTCAATAGATAATCTCAAAATTCGTGTACTGTCACGAAAAAAACTGTCAAAAAAACATGGTTAAAAAACCAAATGCCTCTGTCAAAACATTTTGGAAAAGCTAAAGGAATAATGGAGCGGCCCACCAGTCATATTTCGGAGTTTGAATTTGACTGTCCTAGCTACGATTTTCAGAATTTGTTCGCAAAGTGCATTTCGAACGACTGAAATTGGCTCACTTACTGAAATGTCTTCTATTTCATATTTTGGGTTGACAATTTTTTTCTTTTGTTTCTAATAGAATTCTTCACTTTACCAACTGATAATTTTGTTTCATATTACTTACGTAACAGTGGTATAATGAAAAAATCTCGATTATCCATTCCATTGTCGGCTATTGATATTCCATCTATTCTTCTTTTCGCTTTCATGGGTTCAGAATAAACATGAAGAAGTAATGGTATATCTCTTCGAAGCTCTTTTTCTTCCCAATTTTCGTTAGATTCTCTGACTATATTACCACTTTTATTCACATATCCGAATTTAGTTGGTCCATCAATCAAATAAATATTTCTGAAAAAAAGAGAATACTTTTTGGTTTTTCGAATAAAGTTTCATTATGTATACCAAGAACCAAACTTCGAAATTTAGCAAACATTTTTGTTATTTGTTTCTTTAACGACAAATTGTACCGCTTACCAGTGTTCCGAATCGGGCGGATTGACGGATAAATTCACAAAACAAAAAATCCACAGTCAAATATTTGAACACAAGATGATTCCCAGAATAATCAATTTTTTCTTTTATTTTTTTGATCGAGTGAGACTGGATCCCAACTCAAGTTAGAACAAATCTTGGACTAAATGATCTATCCATTTCGGGCCCATTTTAATTCTTCCCGACAAGTTTCTATCCGGATCATGATCCGATCCGTCATTGATCCGTTTCATTCGATCCGGATCATAACTCGATCCGATTTTGATCCGATCCATTCAATCCGGGTCACGTTTCAATCGGACCTGATCCATTTTCGATCTGGATCGGAACGAAAAAATAAGTAGGAAAATATTGTGACGTGAAAAACAAGTTTTAAAATTCATTTCTACTTTTTAATTCGTTTCATTTTTTAATTCGCGAAATTCATTTAATCAATGCATTTCGAAAAAAAAGTTCACAATCCGAGTTTCGATCCGGATAATGACCGTATCGAAAACGTGACCCGGATTAATTGGATCGGATCAGAATCGGATCGAGTTATGATCCGGATCGAATGAAACGGATCAATGACGGATCGGATCATGATCCGGGTCAAATTTTTTTCATTGAAATGGAAACGAAACGGATCGAGAGTCTTATTCAAAAAAAACCGATATTCTTGATACCGCTAAATTTTTCTAAGAACACACATGTTTTTCTCCCGTATCTACTAGAGATTTTCGGATCAACACCGAGACCGGATCATGGGATTTTCTTAGTGCTGAACCGGATTTGCACGATCCGGATCGGAACCCTGCTGCTCACCCGTATAGTGAAAAATAAAATTTGAATTGATAATAGGTGTTGAATAGTTGTTGTTATTATAATCTGTGATACGGTACTTCATGATCAGCTGATTCGGCAAATACTCCTAAAACTGGTGCATCGATGTTTTATTTTCTAGTTTTAAATGTTCTTCTCGTCATTTTGAACACTACAAAAATTACTTGAAAAGAATTGCAATTTTCGAAGACAAAATAGGCAAATTTTATCAAAAAGATTATTCATTTCGAAAAACACTGGAATTCTTGAGATTTTTTTGGTCATTCAATCCGGCTCATAAACATATGTTATCCACATAAATTTCAAAATACGTTTTTTCTGTTCGATTTCTTTTTTTTTTACCTTTTGGCGTTGCGCCGTATAATCTAGTAGAATCTGTTCTGCTCTGAGTTCTGAATCACTTGATTCTTGTTCCTGACACACCAAAATCTTTGGTATTAAACATATTAGTAACAGAAAAAGGAGCATTTACCACCTGGAAAAAAATAACATTGATCACTGTGAAAAAAAAAATGAAATAATCACTATCAAAATAGACAGCCTTATTTCCTCCGTGTTTGTAAAATAAGTACGAAATATCCATAATGACTAGATTTCAAAAAATTGGAAAATACATTTTTAATTGATTGGATTATGCTTGGATCGAGTTTTTGGAGATGAAACTTTGCCACATTTTTCATACAACAAGAAATTATCAAGAAAAAACAAGAATCCAAAAAAAGGTGTTGAATACATGGTCGTACTTGGATATACATACGCCATTTCTTGTGCAAACATGCTCGCATCCAGTACTTATAGAAAAATAGGACAACCTGCTGCGATAGTGTGAGACCCTAAAATGAAATTATTTGTTATCCAGCACACTACAACATTGGCCTTTTGTTTTTGAACTTTAATTCCAAAATTTTCTCAAATTCAAGACACTTGTATTCAAATTGGAATATATTATAACAACAAAAACAAATCTCTGTCAGTCAATTCTGGACCTAGAATGGGTAAAAGATCAGGCGCAACTTCACTTTGTTTACCATGCAAAAATCACTATCATTAAGTTAATGTAGTTTCAAATGAGTAAATAGTTCCAGGTATAAATTTAAACCTAGAACCTATATCAACGCCCAAATCTCACCTAAATATTAACTTGAAGGCACAAACCTTCAAATTATCACCAGAGCGCTTGTGTATCGACGAAAAGAACGATAGAGTGAGAACAGTATAAGGCATTTATACATTAAAGAAGGCACATTGACTAGGATATAAAATGTTTAAATTATCATTGATATATTATTATGTTTTATTCGGTGATTGTACTCAAATTGTTTGCACGTTCATACATTTCCCGCTCAGTTGCTCGAATAATACCAAACTTCTCAGCTGCTTCGAGTCCTCGTTTTGCCTGTTCAGCGGCGCCAGTTCTATCCTGATTGAGCGATCCCAATTTGGTAACAGCTACCAAAACTCGGAATACTTCGGACTGAAAACAAAAATTGACTTCAAATATTTCAAAGTGGCTATTTTGGGAGGAAAAGAGTGGCAAAGTTTTATTTTTTAAATTTAAACAGACACATTTCTGCAGAAAATGGCGGCACTTTTTTATTGATTCAAAATCAATTAAAATTTGAAAATACTCACCGCCACAATTTCTGAGCACAATCGTTCACTACTTTTCATCACATTTGCAATTCCCATAATTCCTCTTTTCTGTGTTTCCGGATCCTCGTGCATTGCAATATCCTTGAATACTTCGGGCCATGATTTGATTTCTTCGATTATTCGAGCACACGCATCTGCAAATATATCTGGATAATATATTCAATAAAAAACCTATGCTCACTTTCATCTTCCGATAAAATCGCAAATGCAGCCGATGCGGCTCTTGATAATCTCTCATCTTCCGGTTCAGCCGAATACAATACCCATAATTTCAGTCGATCAGTTCCTTTTTCAACAGTTTCTTCGTAGAATTTATCCAAAAACAACAAATTTAACAACAATTCAGCGGCAGCGGCACGCAAATGTTCATGATCAGTCATAAACCTGTGAAATGAAAAAGATGAATGGACAGAAGAATTGAGAAATATATAACTTACCAGAATTCCTCAATTTTTGGAATCGCCTTTTCCTTCAAAATCTTTGCTCGAATCGAATCACTCACACTTGCCTGGAATATGAGAAAATAAAAAATAACAAAGGGGTTTATTTGAAAACGGTAACCAATAAAAATTTGTTTCTGCGGATATATTGCTTTGAAAGTAGGCTAAAATTTCTTGTAAAAATTGAATTCTAAACCTAAAACTCCTATAAACGCAATATCCATTACTGTTTTTGACAGAATTTTCATCCCAAATTTTTGTTTATTTTTTGAATCGTGCGCACTTTTCGACTTTTTAAAGTTCTACCTGTTTGTTCAAAATTTAACCAAAAAGTATTAATTTTTGTATACTCTAGGGTATTTTGTGCATGAGCTTGATTAGAAACTCCAGTTTTTCTTTCATATTGCAAATATAAATAAAAAACCTTACCAAATTAGTGAGTGTCAAAAGAGCGTCATAGTTAGCTTTTCCATCAACTTCAGGATGCAATAAATCACAAAGCGGCTTGACTACTTCATAAGATCTTTGCCCTGGGAATGAAATTGTTGGATCGGCTTTGGTTCCGATTCTTGCAATGGCATGGGCAGCATAGATTTTTCCTTCTGGTGTTGCTTCTTTGACAAGTCTCAAACATAGCACAGTTCCACCTTCGCTGATAATTTTTCCACGCAAATCTTCATAGTTTGCAAATGCCAAAATAGCTCTGAAACATGCAACATTTTTGTTAAGTTCGAAAAATTTGAATAATTACTCACCTAGCAATCAATTCCAGTGCATTTTTACTTTCTGTTTTACTAACAGCTACACATGCTGGAACAGCTCCTTCTTCAACCAAAGCGCGAATTCTTTTTTCAATGAAGTCATCAGTGTCTTTTGGATGTGTTTCAGGTACATGATGTTTTGCAAACTGAGCCAATTTCACCATTTCTTCATCAACTTTCGGTTTCTCGTATGCATTTGATAAATTGACATAAATAGTGGCTAATGTGTAAACACAAAGAGCTCCAGCTTTTTTGGCCAATAAAACGAGAGCTTGAAGAAGGAGAGAATCGTCTACAATCCATTCCTTAACATCAGCATCGAGTGACAAATATGATAGACCTTCACAAGCGTATCTGAAAAACGAAAGGAATAAAAAACTAAAAAGGAATTTTCGTTCACCTTCTGATATCCACTGAATATTTATTGGTATCCAACAAGAACTTTTTGCAAGTTTTGGCCAAATTCAACACCGCTTCTTCTCTCATTGTCGCCTTTGATATATCATCTCCACCAGCGGCTCCAATTTTACACAATCCAACCAAGGCACGAACTTTGACATTTGGATCGGGCGATTCGTAGAGTGCACGAAGAATTGGGATTCCGACTTTGAGCATTGTTGTGGCTCTTTCGTGTTTACTGACAGTAGCAACAATCAATTCGGCAGCAACACTTTGCATTAGAAGATTCTCGGATGACGCCATTTGGAGCATAACCGCAGTTACTTGATCATTTGTCACTAAATTGAGTCCAATATCAACTGGTCCTTGAAGCATGGTAATGAGGAAGGCGGATAGTCGGATACGGTATTTGTGACCCTCTTCATCGTCACTTGCATGAGCCATCAAAGTGCTGAAAGATGAAGTAATCAGAATTTTTTTTAAAATTCTTAACTCGATCAGATAGAATACGGGTAATTTATGTCAAGGAAAATTAGCCTCAATTGTGAGCTGGTCAAAGGAAAAAATCTAAATTTAGAGTTTGTTTTGGAAGTGTTTTTTAAAAACACTTTTCCCAGGCAAAATGAAGAATGGTCCTCTTTTGCCTGTGTATATGGTTTATTTGTCAAACATTTTAAGACCCTTAAAAACTGGCCGAGGAACGCATAAATCTCTGACTCACTTGAAATAATAATCAACTCTTTCTTTGTAAATTGTCCGTTTCGTATCGAACACCATATCTTCATCGAGTCTTTGCAAACAGATCGCAACATGTTGACGAGTTTCAGCTGACACTGGATATTCACATTGTTCTGGAATCTGACTAGCAACATCGAGCAAAATCAACAATCCTCGATCTTCGACAAAACGCCAAGACCATCCACGCGGAATTCCACCATCCATATGCATCAGATTTTTGAGAATCAGATCAATAACAGTTTCACGTTGCTGAAAACATTTATGTTGTATTTTCTGGATTTCAAAGGAAATTCTACCAAAAATCCGACAGCAGGATCCTGCAACATTTCTTGCATTTCCAGAAGAACTCGAATAATCCAAAGTTTGTTAGCTTCGGCAACTTCTGGATCGGGTTTCATCTCTTTTTGTCTGTCCATTTTAGCCATGGCGTTGAATATCCGCTGAACAATCAAACCGGCAGCATCGACGAATTCCTTCAACAAAAAATAATTACCGAATGGAAGTACTTCGAACTCACTTTATTATTTCTTCTGCACATTAACCGACATACAACTCTAGTCGATTTCGCTCCATCTTCATTATGCATAGCCAGGAATTTCAATGACTGAAATAAGGGAATATTTAATATGATACATACATTTTAAAAACTCACTCTTCCGTGATTTTTGAGAGTTTCGTCAAGAACTCTTGTTGCTGTGACAACAACTTCCTCATTTTCCTTGACATCGTCAATGAGACTGAAAACAAACGACACAATCGATCCCTGAAATGAAATTTTCTTTGAATTTAGTCAACAGTGAATTTCCATACATTATTCCAAACTCCAGTCGCACCGGATTCCGACTCTCTCGACAACACCAACAAATTATTCAACGCCGTCAATTTTTGCTCAGTGCTCTTCGATTCTCCTTTGAATGCCAATTTTTGCATCTCATCCACTTTGTTTGACATTGAAGTAGCTTCTTTGATTCGCTCATTGTTCGCTTTCACTAATCTTTGAAGAGCTTCAACGATAGCTCTGGAAATTAAAATAGGTATTTAGGAGTTTTGGATTTCAAGATTTACTCACTTGTCTTTCGGCGATAACCTGAGAGCCTCTTTTGCGTCGTTGAAGGCTGGACCAACGAGACCTAGTTTTTCGCGAGCCAAAGCACGACGGAACAAGGCTTTGACATCAGCACCATCGATTTCGATCGCTGAAAATCAAGCTTTTAGTATTCGGGTAGTTCTGCATGAAGTTTTTCATGGTTTTTTTCGTAGAAAATTTGATAAAAATTATTAAAGAATTGGGAAGCTTTTAAAAAAGAATTTGGGAAAACTGTCATAAGTCAGCGTTGGTTTGGTAAAAATTGGATAATATTTAACAGTGAACTTTGGTTCTAAAGATAGTTTGGGGAATTGGCAGGAAATTTGTGGAAAAATAGATAGATCCTATTTTTTCCACAATTCAGCGTGAATTTTTTTTCGAGCTCGAAAACTAAATTAATTTAATTAATTATAATTCTGTGTGGACTATTCATAAAAAATTCTCGGAAAGTTAGAAGATATTGGAATTTTTCTACATTTTTGGACATTATGAGAATATATTTTATTTTTGAAGCCGAAAGAATAAAATTAGAAGAATACAATGAGATTTCTAGACTTTTTTCAAATTTTCAGGCATGTAAATCCGAATTTTCTATAAAAATATTTATTGGTTTTACTTCTCTGCGAAGAGTATAAAATTATGCGAAACTTTCAGTTCACGTAGCAATGTTTCAAAAAAAAAACCAACCTTTCGTGCAATCTGCCTGTGTTCCTTCGTAATCCTCCCGTTTTAATCTTGCCAAAGCTCTATTTCTATATAGAACCTGTCTCAAATCCTTATCATCATCTGTTGTCATTTGAAGTGCTTCTGTGTACCTAAACGGTTTAAAATTTAAAAGTTTAAAAACTAATAAAATTCTCACAATTCATCGGCTTTCGCATAGTCTTGACTCTTCACCGCCTCATTTCCCTCGTCTCGAATATTTTCAGCAGTTTGAACTTTGCCGGTCATTCTGAAAAAATGAAAATGAAGTAAAGGGTAATTCGAAGCTTCTCGAAAAAATAAAATATTCGAATGATTCTAGAGTGTTCTATTCTATCTGCTATCCTATATCTCTTCCCGTCGAGCATCGAGGCCAGCTCTTGTGTAATAATAATAATAGTAGTAGTGGTGAGAGAGACAGATGAAAGCCACCAGAAACTCGTTGTGTTTGAATAATCTTTACGGGAGGACAGATATCTTATTTGCATTTGACTTGAGAAATGAAAAAAAGAGACAAGCGCAAGTATTCTCGGCGGCAAATTATTGCAATTGCTCATGGAAATTTGCTATCGAAAAAAAATGTACAATGTTGAATTGTCTTCTCTTTTTTTTTCTTCTTCACAACAACCATGACTCACCATAGTTGTTTTTGAACTATTTCCTTTTTTGGGAATTTCGAAATGCACAAAATGGGCACATCTTCTTTGGGATGAAAAAAAACAAAATAGAGAAAAAATGTTTTCCGAGAGAACTACAAAACTTATCGGATGTTCGGTCAAGGTCAATAATATTCAAAATTTTACATATTTGTTGGCGAAGAACATGTTGCAGGATTGGGAGAAAATGGGAATCTGATAGCATTTATTTGCAAGTGATAATTTAAAAAATTGGATGAAGATTTTTTTTTAAATTAGATCTCTATAGTTTCACATTTCAAATTTCGATATCCTGATGGAGAAGACTTGATTTAGATGGCTCGTTGAATCAGATTCGGATGTCAAAAAATGACGAAATATTATTTTAGAAAGCTTGAAAATGTCACTAGATTGTGGCACCCATTCAATTTGGACCAGTATATTAAATCTCGGAATTGTTGCAAGTTTGGATGTGTGATTTTTCGAAAATTCAAATTATTTCTGAAAGGAAGAATTTGACCTATTAATAGAGTGGTTCCGATTGAGTTTTGGAAAGGATTTAATTCTGGTTTTTGTAACCAACGATGTGTACTTAAATTGGAAGTTTTTCGTGATTCGCCCTGTTTTTTCTCTCAGTTTCTGAAAACTGAAAATTTTCCTCAAATTGAAAATCGATGAAATTTATGTTTTTTTTTCGAACAATGACCAGAAGAACTTTTTTGAGCATGTTTTTTTTTTTAAATTAAATTGTTCCTATCACTTCTGAAAGAAATTTTTTTTGCTGTAAAGTTAACTTCCATGTGGGGTGGGGGGAGACAAATGGAGCAAGCCTGGGCTTTTTTTTCAAAAATTCTGCGAATGAAAAACAGTGTCAGGCTCTCGAGCCTTCAATTTATAGTCTCACCCCTCATTTTCCAACCCGGATCTCATTCAAATATTTTGGCCTCCCGCCTTTCTCATAATCTCTGCGTCTCACTTCTTTTCGTGTTGCAATCAATCAATATCTCAACTGTCATTCTGATAAATAAAGTATTACCCGTCCCGTTTTGACCTTGTAGGCGAAAAAATGTTGTTTTTGAAAAATAGATTCGCCGTCAATATAATTCGACTCTACTACACATTCTATTGCAATTTCCTGTTGATCTTGGGATTCTGTTTCAAAGGATGGGCTATGTTCCAGAAAAATATACGAAGAAAACCGAAATGTTTGGATGGTTGGGATAGTCGATATTTGAAATTGAAGGTACTAAAAACGAATGATAAATGTTTCGATTTATGACAGTGAAACACCAAAAATAACAGTTTAAAACTATAGTAATTGGTATGAAAATGCCAAAAAGTATTTTTTCGTTGAATAACCTACTGTTTTCAGGGTATTCGCCTTCATTATGTTCAAACCGGAGATGATGACAAACCTCTTCTTTTGTTCATTCACGGATTCCCAGAGTTTTGGTATTCTTGGAGATATCAACTGGAAGAATTCAAAAATGAATACAGGTTCATCTAGATTTCACCTAGTCTTTAGGTTTACAGTAATTTTTTACAGATGTGTTGCCATAGATCAACGTGGATATAATCTATCAGACAAACCAGAAGGAAAAGAACATTATACCATCGACTATTTAGTAAATGATATTAAAGAAACTATCGAAACTCTTGGTAATTTCATTATTTTTCAATTTTATAGCAAGATCGAAATTTATAGGTTATTCTCACGCTTTGATTGTTTCCCATGATTGGGGTGGTTGTGTTGGTTGGCAATTCGCCGAAAAATATCCGGAAATGTGTGATAAAATGGTATTCATGAATATTCCACGGCCGAAAGTACTTATTGATTATATTCAATCGAATTGGATTCAATTCCGAAAAAGTTGGTATATTTTCTTTTATCAATCCGAAACATATCCGGAACTCACTTGGGCTTTTAATGACATCAACAATTTGAACTTGTGCTTCCGATCAAAAGCAATGGGATTGAGAAATAAGAAAAATTTCACCGACGAAGACTTGGAAGCATGGAAATATTCATTCTCATCGAATGGTGGTAAATAATTAGTATTGAGCTTCAAAAAATCGCGAAACTTACAGCCAGTTTCAAATATCCTATCAACTACTACCGTAATCTTTTCTCCGATAGAAATTTACTCGAAAGAAACGCGAAAACCCTCGAGGTAAGAGTACAAAACGCTTCAAATCAAAGAATCTGTATTTTCAGATGCCAATTCTAATTATCTGGGGTGACGAGGATGGTGCACTTGAGAGTGAAATGGCCAAAATAAGCTTGAAGGTTAACCTCAAAAATGAGAGTAGGGATTACTGTGAAAATTTCAGAGTTTGACAAATGGTAGACTGGAATTCATATCAGGAGCTTCTCATTGGGTACAACAAGACGAACCGGAAAAAGTGAACACTTTGATGAGACAATTTTTCGCCGAGAAATAAATATTCGAAATTTTGATTCTCAAAAGTAGATCAGATGAGTCACAATTCCAATTGTGAACGTGTAGGAATACTAGAAGAAAATACGCATGATGTTTTTTAAATAATCAGTGGCAGAAAAATGGAAATGAATTTCTGAGATTGTGAAATCAACGAACTAATAACAAACACTACTTTGAAGGTAGTGAATTGTATCTGGTTATTTCAACAAAAATTTTGGTGAAAACTACACTACAGCAATCACTTGCTAAAAAATTTCAATGAAGATCAATAGTTATAATCATCTCAAAAACAAGTAGAAAATTATTGTGATTGAAATGTTGATTAAATTGTATAAAAGAAACCATCGAAACTCTTGATCGAACTTCATATTACGGTCCTATCGTATTTCAAGAATGGTGTTCAGAAGCAAAAATCTTTTAAAAAACTAGTCCGTGAGTCTCTATGATTATGTCTATTATCTATATGAATAACATGGGTGAAGTACGCTCAATTGATAATATATCACTCCTAGAACAAATTCTATTGCTGTCTGTTCAGACAATTTATCAGTTTTCACGGGTACCCTAGACATGTTTTAGTTCAACAATATTGATAAAACAATTCTGCAATTCATCACTTTTTCCAATCGGCGTTCTTGTGAAAATCAAAATATTCAATAATACTGTATCAATCTTGCACAGAAAAATCCAACAAAAAACATAAGAATAAATGTCCTTTAATATTTATTTTTACATATTCAATATTTACAATCGTGTCTCTGGCGATTTTTATTTTAATAAAAATTGGAAAAGAATTAAAATTCATACTCATTTAAAGGCACACTTCAACAAATGACTGTCAAAGGCCGTGAATGAAAAGAACTTGATTTTGGGAAAGAAAATAACGTGCCACAGAAAAAAATATAAAGATATATATTCAAAAAGAGGCACAACAAATATATATACAACAAAAAAAAAGAAAATAAAAATTTGGGTCAGGTGGGAAAAATATAAATATTCAAAAAAATAGAATTCATCTCTGTAGGTAAATCGGTGCAAGACCACAAAAAGTTGAAAATGAGCAATTAGAACCAGTGAGAATGTAGGTTTTTGAAAAAAATTACTTCAGGTTTTTTCTTCGAAAAATAGACACCGGAGCGACAATGTGTGGTGCACATGAAACGGTTAACTTTTTGGCGTGAGGAAAAGAGGATTCGTTGCCTAACAAAACAAAACAATATAACAATTCTTGTTTATACACCAAGGGCGAAATTTGACATTTTTTGAAATAATATATGAACTTGGGTATTTTTTGATGATTGGTGTGTGTGTGTGAGAGAGAGAATCCTAAGGTGGGGGAGTGTAGGAAAGGGGGATAGAGAAAGAAGTAAAAGGAAGGAGAGGTGGAACAGAGATCCAAACAGTGAAGAGTTTCAAACTACACGCAATTTATTGTTGGATTGGCTGAAAATTGAAGTTTAGATTTCCAAATTTCAGAAATTTGGATATCACTCACTTTTCCTTTTCGCATGCCGCCATTCAACGGTGCACCAGCAGCCGCTCCATAATACGATTGTTGATTTCCGCCACCGGGTGCACCACCTCCTTGTGCTCCAGCTTGTTGTCCACTTGGTGCATTGTACATGTGATACATGTCATTTCCTCCATTTGTGGCTGGATTTCCACCACCCATTTGCATTCCACTCATCTGATTGGCCAATGAATTAACATCGTATTCTGAAAAAAGAGAGGAGTTATGATTAATCTAAAGACATTAATAAAAGTAACTTACGTGGTTGATATACTTGTGGATGATAACCATAATATTGTTGGTAAACTTGTGGATATTGCATACGAGGGACCATTTCTGGTGATCCAATCATTCTCTGAAAAAAAATTTTTGAAAATGCGAAATTTAAATGCTAGGTGGGATTCAGCAAAGTTCGAAATTGAGAGCATAAAAAGATCATTGAACAATGTAAGAAATTCGAAACCGGATACGTCTCTTATTAGTGCACCTCAAGTTTAAAAGTTTTGTAACAAATTTGTAACGTACTTTTGGTGAGCTTTGCGTCTTTGTTGTTTTTTGTTTCAAACTATTTTTTAAACTAACCTGATCGAATCCGAAGTTTGCTGGATCAAAGATTTCTCCATTCAATCCTCCTTTCTTCATTCCAACTTTATTCTTTCTTCCAGTATCTGCTTGTTTGATCAGGAGAGCTGGTGCATCTTTTGACATGGTTTCAAATCGTCCACCATTCAATGCCGAAATGATGACTTCACACTTTTCTTTTGAGTCCATTCTCGCAAATCCAACACCTCTTGATTGTTGGTCTGGTGTTCGCAGGATTCTTGTGCTAATCACCATTCCATACTTGTTCAGTTCAGTCTCCAACATTTGCTCAGTAAATTCGAACGGTAGATTGGCAATGTACAAGTTGGTGGGATCCTGTTCCTGTTGTTGCAACTTTGCCATTTGTGCTTGAATTCCATCATTGTTGAGTCCATCAACTGCGGCCTGCGCTGCTTGCGGAGATTCGAAATCAACGAATCCATATCCTTTACAATGATTAGTTGCCTTGTCCATGATTGCTTTTGTCGACGCAATGTTTCCATATTTCGAGCATAAATCGCGAAGTGTGTCATCGGTTGTGCTCGGCGTCAATCCACGTATATACAAATTCGTTGAACTCAGTGGAGCATTGTCTTGTTGCGGTGTTCCATCGCGTTGCTGAGCTGTATAACGACCATATCCATTGTTGTTTCCAAATGGACCAGATTGACGCATTTGGTTGGACTGCTAAAAACATGACGTCATTAGAAAAAGAGGGAGAAGGAGGGCGGTAGAAGGAGAAAGATGTTACTCATACAAACAACACATAAGGTCACTCAAATGGATGGATGATAATAAATATGCCTTTTTTTGATGTGGTTCTATTTTTCTTTTTGTGGTTACTACGAAGGACAAAACGAATGAGAACTTCAAATAATATCAAAAACACTGTATTACAAAGAGAAATTCTACTCCGAAAAAATCAGCAGAATGAAATTTATTCGAGGTTACGTAAAATATCTCATAATTTTTTGAAACAGAAAATAAAAACTAGGACAGGAGAAATCCCTGATACGGTAAATAGTTATTTCTTCCGTGTGTTTAGCCCATGTTCATTGACCTTTTTTCGGTTTCGACAATGATATCAAACTATCGTGACTTTTTGCACTAATAAAATGTGATTTTGAAAACTACTATTTTGGCGCCAAAAAAGTGTCCGATGAAAATTTAGATAAGAACGATTTTTGTTGCATCATTTTGTACTGCCCAAACTATACTCTGGTATGACGCCATCTATTACTATTAGCCTATTGCATAATCAACTGTATTTGCACAATCGGTCCCTGCTAAGATATACATTACCTGTCCACCTCCTTGTCCTCCTCCACCAAAATAATTTCTTTGGTGATGATGTTGTTGTTGCTGTTGTTGGATGTGATGAGATGGTGGTGGTCCATTCGGTTGGGAAGCGGCTCCTCCGGCGACTGCTGTTGAATTCATTTCTTCGGCCGATGTAAGGCTACTGTTATACACGATGTTGTTGTTGTTGTTGTTGTTGTTGATAGATTGCGGTAACGGCGGGGTCGCTGTGTACTGTACTGGTCGTTTTTGACTGGCTGCCGGTGGCATCAAGAAGCAGACTATGCTGAAAATAAGAATTAATGATTAGTTGAATATATGAGAAAAAAGAACATACCTTCAACTAAGATGTTCCGAACAGAATAAATAGAAGAAAAATCAACAATAAATAGGATATTTAGAAATTTCAACAAGGTTAAAAATGAGATGATTTGCTGCCTGGAAAATATTTTTTATTTGAAATGTTATTAATAATATGAATAGTTTTGACGGAAGAGAAACAAGAAATCGACGATTGGACGCGAAAAAAAAAAGTTTGAAGGAAGCGGGTCAGTCAGTAAAAAAGAGGCCAAGGCTAGCGGCGCGCGCGAGTGGACAACTGAAAAACAAAACAAAAACAGCAGCTTTTTCCACATCTGATCTGCGTCAAGGTCAATTCCCGATTCATGGGAGATGGCAAAATTATACGGTTATATGGATTCGGGTTCAACTAGGAGAAAGGTCAACGTTTGATGCGGAAATTAGATAGAATCGGAACGATGAAACATTTTTCATACAGGTGGCAAAAATTGTAATATTTCTCTCCCAAAATAAAGAGATATTCTTTAAAAAAATAGTTTCGATTTTCATATTGATCTGTAGGGTCTAGTGAAGCTTTTTTCTGAATTGACTACGGTCTAAAGTATACTTGAGTTTATGAAAAGTCGAAATTTGATTATAAGATCCGAAATAATTAAACGTTTTTAATTATTCTTTAAACTTCCCCCACTATTAAAAAGAGAAACGTTTAAAAGATAATTTTGGAAAATTATAACAGTTTCAAATCGCTTCTTCAAATTAGAACAAGTTTACATGAAAATATATTAAATATTTTGAAAAAAAAATTGTATTGAAAATAGAGATAATCACACCTAGAAAGAATCAGGTTGAATAAGTCAATTGGTTGATGTTTGATCGGCGCGAGGATTTCGGAAAAGGAAAAAAACGGCGAACACGAATCGAAGAAACAAAGAAAAAGAAATCACCTGCTTCATCGCCACAAAAAGTGCGATGATGACAAAAAAAGAGACTTGATGATTTGGGAATAAAATATTTATCATGAAATTACCACATATAGTAATCAAAGTCAATGAAAATGATGAGTAATAAGCGGATTAAAATGGAGAAAACATGAGATTAGTTATGAGGAAAAATTGCGTGTTTGATAGTTAAATAGCTAATAGTGAAAAAATACGATCAAAAACTAAATAAGCACAAGAGACGAACCGCGAGAATATGAGAGAAAGAGAAATCGGGAAACGAAAAAAAATCACATGACTCAAAAGACTTCTTCAACAAATAAAAAAACCATCACCCAGGCAGAGAGAATCAATCAATTGTGTGTGTGTCCTTATTGAAAAGGACCAATAGAAAACATTTGAGCGAGACACAGAAAAAAAAAAGTTGGGGCGGAGGACAGAACACCCACCCAACAAAAACGACGGGAAGGAGAAGAGAGTGCCATCGACGACGACACAAACAACAAATGTGGGCGTGGTTTGGCTGTTGGCCAGCATATGGCACGAGGCCAAATTGTTGTCTGCGTCTCTGGTCGATCACGAGTTTCGTGTGTTTGATGGGTGGAAAAGGGGAAGAGGAGAGGAATAGAAAAAGGATGGAGAAACGAGAGCGCGTTGGATGCTCTATAGTGGCACCAAATAGAAAGGGGGAAAAAACGAAAGGAGTGTGATGATGGGACCGAGAAATTGAAGATTTTCTGAGAAAAACGACGATGAGAAGAAGAAGAAAAAGAAGAACACATTTATAATTATATTAGTCATATTTATCAATCAATTGGTTAAAGGGATAGATTGCGGTTATTCTGTGAAAGCGGTTTATGCAGAATGTGTCAGATCATATGAAAAGAGAAAGATTATGAAGTATTTTTAACAGGTTCAAAAATGAATCCAGGATATGAACAAGAAAGATGATAACCGCTTTTCGACCGGATTGTTTTTGACTCTGAGTTCCACTGTAGAGTAAGAAGTGCTTAGAATTAATTGAAACTATTGGGAAGCACATGATCTTCATTTTGTAGCTTCACTTTTGAAAATTATAGCTCTTATCGGGTGCCGGATTTTGATTTTTTGAAAAAAACCCTGGCTTCCAAATCACCCAAATCATGACCGAAACAACTATTTTTTTTTTGGCTAAAATGGATGAAAGACGAGGTTGGCAAGTTGCTCTTAAAAGAAAGAGCACATTTGTTTAAAGGTATAACCCTCGAAGGATTTTTCACCGAAAATACTAGTTTTCGAGAAAATTTTACTTGAAAAAGGACATTTAGGTTGAAAGTTTCCAAATTTCTAACTTTGAACTTCTTTTTCTCGAATACTAGGCTTTTGGGTTAAAAAATCTCTCGAAGGTTATACCTAAAAAATGTGCTCTTTCTTTTGAGATCCACTTGTGATTTCCCCGTACCCCACCTCTAATTAATCATGAAGAGCTAAAAATGCTCATGTTTTAAAATGAACGAAACTGGTAAAGTTATAGTTATTCAAATACCTGGTTACTTTGAAAAACGAACATCTATCGGCAAAAATATGAACTTTTCAAATGAAGTGAGTAGGATATTAGAATAACGGTGAATTAAATTTAATAATATATCACGAGAAAATGGGGAACCTTTTTATCAAAATTTGATAATTGAAGTACAACTAGGCAATATTTCGAGACAAATTCCAAAAAAGCGAATGGACCGAAAAAATGCAAATAGCTAAAGGCGAGCGCGCGTTTTTCTTCAATGAGGTCACACCGTTGTTCAAGCGCTATTTATATGTATATAGTTTGAACATAATAATTGTACGATAAATGCAACGTATTGCTGGGAGGAGGGTAGTAATAGTGGTGATGGTGGTGTTGGTCAGTGATGAGAAAACGAAACAAGAAAAAACATATGATTAGATAGAGAACAGAGAGAAGAAAGGCGGGAATGCTTGGAAGGGAAGGGAGTAAGTGGACACTAGACAATATTAGCATAATTTCTGATTTGTTCGAGAGAGTCAGAGAGAGAAAAAGTGAGTTGTTTGTCGGCTGGTTATTTACATACATGTACCCCGAAAAAGTTGAAAATGTTCATGGAAAATTTACTAAAATTTTGAAAATGAGGAGAATCATTGGTTGCAACAAACTAGACTCTATTTCAACTACAACAAACTACAAAATTCATAATTTGCGATACATTAAATTGCGCCAGAATTATTGTGGCTTCTCGGATAAAAAATAGGTCAAAATAAATGTGAAAAATATGATTATCAATGAAACGCACTTTATCGATAATACCTAGGCTGAACTTTCAAAAATCTTCCTAGAACGACATCACAGTGAGTTTATATTTTTCCACAAGAGTTATAAATTAGAACAAACAGTTCACTTTCATTTCAATCGGTCAGCGAAGTGTCCAACTAGAGTATAGTTATTCGTTCACAAACCAGCCGACTATTTGCATCAATGTCTAAATACTATTTCCCCTTTTCCTTCAAAAATCTCCCTGTACACACACACACATACCCACACAAATAGAATATATATCAAAGGAGGAAGCAAAGAAGAAGAAAGGAATGCGACGACACGACCAACCAATGCGTCGTCGCACTTGGCTAGCAGCCAAGTAAAATGGTCATGTTTGTTATTATTTTTGCAGCACATAGGAAGATAGTACAGTATGATGGAGAGATGCAGAGGAGGCGCCCGCGCTCAGTCACTCGCGCGGGACGCCGACCGGCGCAATAATAGTAGCATCAACGACCCCTCCCTTCTCCCCCTTACAAACGAACGTTATTTGCTTGCTTGGTTATGTATGTGTTGGCTGGAGAATAGAAAAAGAGGGATGAAATGACTTCTTTATAGGATACTGTAGAAAGTAACAGCAGAAAATTGTATTAAAAAACACGTGATTACTGGAAAACGATGAGAAGCTTGTCTGGATTGCTTCCAAGTGATCGATTGCTATCATCTTAAAATAAATCGATTTCGAACGTGAAAACGACCAGTGTTCAACACGATAACCAGCAGAAAATCTCTACAAATCCGATTTCAAACTTTCGTTTTTCAATGAAAACGAGGATTAATGCGTGTTTTTTCAACTTCCAAAAAAGTATACCAGGAATACACTGAAACGAAGTAATTACCATAAATTATACACAAACAGCTCAGATCAACAAAACAATGAGTTGACCTCTAGCCTATGAGTAGGTACCATTAGAACACTATTCTGATGTTGATCATACAATCGGTCAGGATGGTAGAGGACAATCCCGCCAGGAGTAATCTCCCAAAACCCTTATATTCAACGACAGTAATAACAACTAACAATATGACAGGTCTTATTATTGTTCGTCCTGTTCACACTATCCGTCAAATATACACCATCATATTGACATGTAAATGAATAAAAGACCAATGATCAAATGTATTGTTTTATATATACATCAACTAATGACTCAATAAAAACTCGTAATTACCTGCCTTACAAACTTTGCTCAGAACAAACATGTAAGACAGGATCATCTAAAGGGAAATTCGAGCCTTGAATTAGATCGCTGCTCAAAAATATTGGAAGGTAAATGTTCTCCTTTTTGTTGTGAAAGGAGATATAAGTTTTGAAGCTGTAAGCAAGGCCTAATTTTCAGTAGTAAATATAAGCCAAAATTCAATCGGTACCACGCGCTCTATTGATAATGTGCAATTTTCCTTGACTGAAAGCGATTTTCAGCGTATTTCGACATCAGAATGGGATTCTACGAGTCAGAGCACCCCAAGGACATTGTTGTTCTCACATCAAATAGTTTTGTTCTGGAAATATTCAATGCTGAAAATTGAAACTACAGTAATCGCTTCGATTGAATTTCATAAACTATAGAGAGAGTGAAACTTTAGAAAAATTGGATGTGATCAAAACAAAACAATATTAGAACCTATCGCGGCTTTGATACCCTTGAGAACACTTTAATCACAACTGTCAAAGTTGTCGATCAGTACAACTAGATTATTGACAATCCAGGAAGCGAATGGCTCTTAAAAGTCTCCTGTAAGCAGATCATTTTCAAAGTGTTAAGTATTCTATATTTTATCTGTTTCTAAAATTTGATTCAACAACCTTTTTGATATGTGTTATTATTACAATCTTCCAATTATATTTGTGTTTAAATACCGTGGAAATTGACTTAGTGCATTCTTGGTGGTGTTACTGTATCGGATGTTTTTTTTGTTTCTGGTTATTCTACCCATTTCATCATCTCACTTTCTCGGTAACATCTTGAAAACAACATCTTTGTGCTAAGAATCTATTTGAAAGTGAAGTACGCACAATAGAAGCTTTTCATTGAAACGATACTGTATTCTGACTCATTCAAGAAAATATGTCATAACTTCGTACCTTAACGGATCAATGACTAAAGGTAATAGAACACATCGTCATCTCTCTTTGCCTCGACACTACACCCACATATCAAAAGAGGACGCCATAGTATACTCTGTCAACGAAATTCACCACCAAAACGATGGGGGAGGAAAAAGGGGGAAAGATGTGGTGTAGGTCAATAGATTAGGAGAAGAGTACTTGGACCTATTCACGTGAACAGCACACCAATAGTAATGGGTGTGTGTTATGTGTGACGATGATTAATAATAGCGAGTACTATTGCACCTAGCCCAAACTATACTCTAGTTGAGTAGAACAAAGAAACAGGTGAGATTATGATGCATATGTTGTTTCTAATAGAATAGCTCAGTGGAGGAAAGAGAGTAGTTTTTGACTATTTGACTGCAAAAGGGAAGCTGAGATCAACATCGCGATGAAAAGAATATTCACAAGAATGCATTAATTTTCTGTCAGGCTGTTTGAATTAGGTATATCAGAAATCAACTTTATTAATTAAAAATCCTATTTGATCTGTCTACAACTAATCGAATTAAGCTCTATTCTCATCTGGACAACAGCACTGTCAGAAATCCAGCAACTATCCCAGCCACAACCATTCCACCCAAATATTGTCGTTGTTGATGTGCTTCTTTCATTCGCTTTTCCCTCATCATTTGCTCGAAAGTCGGTATCGGATAACGAGCCTGTTGCTCTGCCTATAGAACAAAAAAGAGCCAGATGTATGATCACGTGATGTTACCTGTTCCCGCGCAACTTGTTGTCTTAATTCTTCCATTTCTCTCTGCGCGGCTCGACTATCTTTGTACATGGAACCATGCTACAAAATATTTTTTGTTGAGTTCACGAACGAAGGGTTCACATTAGTTGAAAAAAGTTATGAGAACTAATCCATGCACACATCTTCAAGTATTTCATTAGATATATAATGTAAGTTGAACACTGGCTCCACTCAAACATCCTCGGATAATTTCCCGCAGCCGAGCGGCAACAGTTGCGGACTGCCCGCGCCTACTGCGGCCAAAAAATAAGGAAAATCGAGTGGCCGAAAAAATTGATAAATTGAGAGATATTTCCGCAGCGACTGCGGGGCGGTTGCGGCAGGTTTTTTTGCCCGCAGCCACTGCGGACACCAAAAAAGCAACGATATTGACATTAAGTCAGTGATGAGCATTGTCGGCGTTTTTCATTTTTTAATTTCGAAAAAAATATTGTTTTTTTCGTTTTTGTTTCAACGGACACTAATTACGCGTTTTAAATCGTATTCAACTGATTGATCAAGAAGAATGGTGAGTTGTTATCGTAAATTTATAGTATTTGTTTAAAATTACAGGACTTTTCTCACAATTTAATTAAATCTCCCGATTCTGAAATACAAAAAGTGGAAGGTGAGAAATTTATTACATACCCAAATATCCAAGTGACTTTTTACAGTTGTTGAACAGAACAGTCTCTCGCCATTCATCATATAGCGGTGATACTGGTAATTTCTATCAATTCTTCATACTTTTTTTACAGATTACAATATTCTGTTGACAATTCTTCTCAGTGTGATGATTCCAGTGATGAAATCAACAATGTGAATTATTCCTATGAAGATAAGGAGAAGATGATGAAAATTCAATTAAGCCCAAATTCTGGATTATAATAACTTTGGTTCAATGAATGAATGCTTCTCGAACAGTTAAGAAAATGAAAACAAAAAAGGTGGGTGTTTTGATTTAAGGAAAGAAATTAAGAGTCTTTTTATAAAAAGAGAAAAGACGTCGGACAGAGAAAAAATCATAGTCCGCGGTTGGAACAAATTTCCCGGTTTGAAGTGCACCGGTGAAGACAAAAGTGGCTATATTTTCCAATTACCGTCATTGTTTTTCATTCTCTCAACGCGTTTTCGATATGCACAATAAGGTGTAAATTTGTCATGTTGAAACGAAACTTAGAGAACTTCTCCTAAATACAGAAATATTCTCAACTGACAAGAAAAAGTTGAATTTTTTCCCCCTGATCAGCCACAGGTAACTTTCTAACCAGTTTCAAAGATAACACTTCTCGGGAAAGATCCAACTTTCCAAGAAAATAGTTTTTGAAGTTACTCTTTCTTCTGACGCTTGGTATTCACTTTAAAAACCACGGATAAAAAAAAAACAATTACTAACATCTTGTAGCCCTTTTCAAAAGCTTAAATTTATGCTAAATCGGAGATCAGTCCGACGTTGTGGGAAAAAGTTGCCTGTTTACAAAAAGACTCTCGTAAATACCGATATACATGTCGATTCGTATAATGAAAATCGATTCAAAGCATGAAACTATTCTTTTTCAGACCTCTTGAAAAGTCGCGTCATTGTGAAATATGCAACGTTGAAGGTTCAAATCGAAAATATTACTCGTGGTATGAACGTTGTCTACAACAGCTGCGAAAAGCAAACTGCCATAATGATCGGTTGTTAATTGTTATTATTTATTTTTTCAAAAAATTTTAAATTTTTTTTCATTGTTATAACTAATAATATCTTGCTGGAAATAAATTTTTCTCCATTTGTAATTACCAGGATTAAGCTACAGAATTACCTGGAATGAACTATTGTCCGCTTGAAAGCCCACCACCCCTCAACTGTTATGGCCCGCAACCGTTCCGCAATCGCTGCGGCTTTACCCGCAACCGTCCCGTAGTTTTTGTGGTTACACCCGCAACTACCCCGCAATCGCTGCGGCTTTACCCGCAATCACCCCGCGGTTGTTGCGGTTTTTCCCGCAACCGCCTCGCAATCGTTGCGGCTCGGTTGCCCGCAAAATTGCGGGCAGAGTCCACAAAAGTTGCGGGGAATCATCCGAGTCGATATGAGCACTCACTTGTCAGGATAACATGCATATTTTTAACACTAACGAAGTATGGACCAGTAGAATTTAATTATGATACCGAAGAACAGTGAAAATTCGACAATACACAGGAAAATGTTTTGCCAGTGGATCTAACAAAACGAGCATCACAAAATTGTTTCCCTGTTTTTTTTAACTCTGTACGGTCAGAGTCTATGTTATGATTAATCCTGTGAAAAATATAAGTTTCTCGGATAATAATAATAACAAACTGAAATGGAAAAAGGTGTGAAGCCACAATAAAAAGCATGCTCAAATTTATACATCATTACTTACCCTCTCTTGCGCTTCATCATATTCACTTTTGAATGTTCGTTTCTTGAATCCTCCAAATTCTGCATAAAACTCATTCGGCATTTCAAAATGTGAATGATATTGAGGGCGCCGTCTGAAACGATGAAACTTTGTTGAAAATTAGTAAAAATGACTATTACCTATTACTTCTTTGAAAATGTTCAAAGTCTTTATAATCAATATCAATATCGGTATATTGTTTGGTTGTTGCTGATTTTCGTCTGAATCGATTGCTTATTGTCGTTTGATCAGCCATCGGAGAATGTCGGATCCGTGTTAAATCATACATTTTTCGCTTATCTTCTGATCCTAATACTTCGTATGCCATTGCCACCTAAAAACAGAATTTACACCACACAATGTTCTATTTCTTCAGATTTCTTTTGTAAAAACGTGGGATTTTGTCGAAAATCAGGGGCGGTCCGGTCCTTCTTGCTTTTTAAAACGACCCGTTTTTCTTTTCGTGTTTTAGTATTCACTTTTTTTGTTGCGACGATTGAACAGGATGAAAAGAGGATTTTTTACAAGCTTAGTGCTACCTCTATGTTCTGCTTCCTTTTGGAAAAAAAGTCGAATTTTTCAATTCAGCGTAATAACGTTAAGTTTACCTGATGAAATTTTTTGGCAGCTTCTTCTTTTTTTTCTGGATTGGTATCGGGGTGATGTTGTTTGGATAATTTATAATATGCTGATTTAATATCCTTTTGACTTGCATCTTGCGTCAATCCAAGTACTTTATAATGATCTTGACTAGAACTATTACTACAACTTGGACTAGTTCCGATCCTTCGTAATGCTCGGAATCTTATCATCTGAAACCCACATTCAGTCTCATTTTGGCTGAAGAAGTAGATATTTCAAGAATGGAATTATGAAAACCGTCGATTTACAAACAAATAATTTTAGAAACTAGAACTTTATGTATGCAATATATAGGAATCTGTGAGGTATGTGTATATATAAATCTATGGCAATTATGAAACTAACAATGGCACCGGAGAAAACTACGCAAACGGCAAGGGTAAATGACCAGTTTAAACAAAAAATTACTTATAACTATTATCACTGCGATGATTTTTCAAGAACAATAACAGTTCTGCATGGAATATAAACTTGAGCACGATTACGACGACCAGCATATCCTTCCTCAAAAGTATGGAATTGGGTAGAATTCTCGATACGAGAATGACCACCGAACTGAGCATCATCAGAGTTAAGAGCAATTTGGTATCTAAAGAAAACATTAGGATGGGAAGAATATATATTTTTTTACCTTCCAGGTTGCTCGACACCAATCGAATAATCAGAAAAACTTTTAGAAGGATGGAAATTGAAGACAAAAACCAATCCAGCTCGTTCAAAAACGACTACTTTGTCCCAATCATGTTTCCATGAGATATATGCCTGGAAAAATTATAAGTTGAGATTTGAAGAATATGAGAACGTTATGTGGCTATGTTATTTTGAGAAAATTGATTTCAAAAAACTACTCAAGCTTTTCTATGAATATAGTACACCCATAACTTACATATCCTTTATGAAGGAATCCAGTTCTCTCTTCCAATAAGTTCATCTCTCTATCCCAGTTATTCAAGAACTTATATCTCAAATATTCGGCATCGACCAAATTGAATTGTCTTCTCGCATAATGGAAAGATTCATTATTTCCGATTCTCGGGAAGTCCAACCATTCTGGATGACCGAATTCATTTCCAATGAAATTCAACCAAGCTTCTCCTCCAAGTGACATCGTCAACATTCGGATCAATTTATGCAATGACAATCCTCGGTCGATAATTGGGGTCAATGGAGAATCAACTGACATGAAATCATACATTTCTTTGTCCATCAACCAGAATGCAATTGTTTTGTCACCAACAAGTGCTTGATCGTGTGATTCAGCATAGGCCACATGTTTCTCAGCATAACGCCGATCTTCCAAAGTGAATACGATATCACAGACTTTCCAGTTTTCATCACTTGTATGCTTCAGAATCTTGATCCAGGTATCAGGTAAAGCCATCGCAAGACGATAATCAAACCCTTGACCACCTTCTTCGACTGGTCTGCACATAGCTGGCATTCCAGATACTTCTTCGGCAATTGTTACGACTTGTGGATACATTTTGTGTAGAAAATCATTGGCCAGCATGAGATAAACGAGAGAATCAGTATCGGCATTCAGACCGAAATACATTGGGTATCCTCCGGCAAACGAATCATCTGAAAGAATAATATGAGTTGTTCATGTTTAACATTTTGAAACTAACTAATTCCATGAGAATGATAAATCATCGATGTAACACCGTCGAATCGGAACCCATCGAAACCGTATTCTTCGATCCACCAACGCAAATTTGACAAGAGAAAACGCAGGGTTTCAACTCTAGAAAAAATTCACAGCGTGCAAACCTTAGGGAAAACAACAAACTTTGTATAATCAAATAGTCTTGAATCCCACAAACTATGATATCCTCTCGCATTATCATGGAAATAACCACCTCTTGATCCATCCCATTGATTCAATCCATCATCCACATTTTTTGATGCATGTGAATGAACAACATCCAACAACATATAAATTCCCAGGGAATGAGCTTTATCAACAAGATATTTCAAATCATCTGGTAGTCCACAGCGACTCGAAACGGCGAAGAATGATGTTACTTGATATCCAAATGATGCATAATAGACATGTTCCATAACAGCCATCAATTGTATCGCATTGTATCCTTGTTTCTGTATTCTTGGCAAGACATCATCAGCAAATTCGCGATAAGAGTTGATTTTTCCTTCGGAACTGCTGATTCCCACGTGTGCTTCATAAATTCTCAAAGATGCTGGTTTTGATGGTTTTGGTGATTTCAATTCGTATTTTTGAGGTGGATTATAGAAGTTCTGATGATAAATAACTGTTTCTTTCGGATATGGACATGTCACATATTGAGCCCACGGACTCAATTTGAAATGAACTTGTCCGTTGTGAGTGACTGCAATTTTGATAACAGACAGATGAGGAATAGCACATGTTCCATCTCGATTTGGAGGGATTGCGATACTCCATTTACCATGCAGCTCTTGTTTATAAACATTCGCATTCTGGTCCCAATTGTCTGAATGACAAAACTGATTGTAGTTAGTATGTAAAGCTGGGAAACTAACTGAAATCTCCAACAAGAGCAAGTTTTTGAGCAGCTGGAGCCCATTCGAGACCTCGAATTGAATTATCTGGTTGAACATTCAGACCGAACTCTCGATAGGCCGATGTGAACTTTTCGATACCGCCACACTGGAAACCACAATGATAAATAAAGCTGACAATTAATTTTTTTAAAAACATATATGCGCGGTTCAAGTGAAGATTCATCACTGAAATAAATTTAAAAAAAAATTAAATGGATGTTATGAACAGAATATGAAAAATTGCGCTATAATTACGTTTGAATGGTTAACTTCAAGATTCCAAAACTTTACCTCAACAATCCTTTGTTGATAATCTAAAAACACTCCATATCTTCTAGAAATTTCGCCTTGAAAGTCCTTCAAATATGGATCAACCTTCAACAATTCCCCAATATGTGGTGGTGTACTCATCTAGAAAATTTTCCATTCGACTGATGTCTAAATTCAAATCTCAGATAACATTATGGTAGCAGTGTACCAATTAAAAAAACAATTAAAGTGACAAAAATATGTGAAAATTATATTTTCTTGCAAAAATAGGATGCGTGAGACCAATAAATATGAATTCACAGAGAAAAATAATGTGAGATTAGTATACATCGATGCAATCACCGTCTTCAATACCAATATCGTCGATTGTTTTGGACCCGTTTGTTAGATATTCGTCATCGAACATTAATCGAACCTGAAAAAATGCAACTTAATTTCTACATCTTGCAGAATGATTTTTGGTTTCTAATAAAATTTGTAGAAAATGAAAATAAACAACTGGTGTTATGAAGTGTAGTGAACTTTTGATAAGAAACAGATAGGACAAACTCGATACGAAGTATATCTTTCAAACGTTTTCGTTGAAAAATGTTCACAGCAATTCAAAGTGAAAAAATATTCTATGAACTTTTCGTGAAGCATTTTTGAAGGGAAAAAAAACCAACCCTGGACTTGTCTACGTCATCTCCTAATTGTTTATACAACAAATTCTTCAAATCATCGATTGTCGCACTTCCATTTACATATATCTCGATAGGCTTTTTGCGATCTCCCATTTGGAATTTTATGCTAATTTCACTGTTCGTTTTTTCCCCAACTTCTCGTACTTCATCAAAGTCATCAATTTGAATGACTTGATTATTCGATTGAACAATTGGTACAAATTTCTTCGACGCTTCAAATACTGGATGAGGAATTTGTAGAACAACAAAGCCAAGTTTTTTAGGAGTATCACTGGGTTCAACCAATTTTCCTTTATGAGTAAGCGATACATCGGAAATATCAATGCCCCATTTTTCAGCCAATTTTAGCCTGACGCTTTCGAAGTTTTCGTCTAATAAGATATCAACTTTGAATATACCATTCCGAATGATTTCCAAATCCATGACATCGATAGTAACTGGTAATGATGAGGAAAAACTTTCATTCTCCAAATCATCATTGTCGACTACCTTCAGATCATTGATTTTTTCTGCTGCATCTAATTCTCTGGAACAAAACAATATTCAAAATTTCGGATGAGAACTAAACTCAAATATCTTCTTAACCCTATTGAATTGCCCAATCTCCGTTTGCAATTTCGGTCTCATACTAGTCACGAACTTTTCATTAGCGATCTCTTGTTCGGCTTTTTTCTTCATCATGCGACAGGATTCTGAAATGATTCTCAAACCGTCTGACATCATTTTCCAAAATCTCACCAGCTGCTTTTTGTTTCGACAATTCCTCAATATACTCGTCATGGGTTCGGTATTTAGTCTGAAAAAATGAATTCAATTGTTTTCTTTTGTTCTTGACACGAATACACTTGTCGAGCAGTCGTCTTCATCATCTGATATATTCACAATTTTTCGCTTCTTGTTAACTTCGCGTGAGACTTCTTCGACATCTGAAATAAACACTGTGGTTGGATATTACTAGTACACTCACCTTCAGCTTCATCGTTAGAACTATTATTGATGAACGAAGATAAACTGTTTAGTTCTTTCTGTTTTCTTTTTGCGTGTGCTGCCACACGTTTGGAAGTGTAGTTATCAGAGTATAAATCATCTGAGTCACTATCCGACATTACTCTGAAAAAATAACAATGAGGTGTAAAGATAAGATTATTTCTAGTGTACACGTAGATAATGCAGCGAAGAACTCAACACTAAAGCATTTTTTTGGACTAGTTACTGAGAAAAAAGAAGCTAATATGAAATGGGTTAATGTGAAGCAGTTTTTTGAAAGAGGGAACTAAAATGGTCTCGGACGGAAAAAGAGAACGAAGAATTTTTTTTGTTGAAAAATCCCATAAAGCAGTAGAGCAGGGTAGCTTCACTTTTCTGATAATAACTTTTACGTTTTTCTCTTACGAAATTCAGTTCCACAACAGTACTTTCAATCTAATTACTACTTTTCTGAATAATGAAAATTTTAACAGTTGGAAAACCTAAGTTTTGTTTCGAATGAAGCTTTCTATCAATAACTAAGGCCTATTATTTCAGAATTTTTTGAGAGATTCGAAAGTCTTTTGATTTTATTTATATCTGAAAACAAAAAGTTCTTGTTCAAATGACAAAGTACATTTAGATTTTCAACTTTTCAAAACAAAATAAACAAAATTGAAAAAATGGCGCCAGCACCTGTTAAACGCACAACAATTTGCGTCAGTACTGTGTCTCTTCGAATTTTTTTCATTTGTTTTTTTTTTGCACGCGTTCCGTATTTTCATAGCTTCTTCAAGTTTTGTGGTTTTTTGAACTATTAAAAAATGCGATAAATAGTATTTAGATGTTGAATATCCATTGAGAAATTAAACGCCTATTTGATGTTCTTCATTATTTCTAAAATTAGGGAAATATTTTTATATTCAGGTGATGGTTGCAAAATCAACAAAAATCGAAAACAAAAAACCAGATGTCAAAAGAATCAGTGGCACATCCAAACCTCAAACTAAGAAGCGTTATCTATGGGTGATTAAATTACAATGCCTTCCATTCGGGTTTTTCGAAGAAGAGCTTCTTGGATATTTCCGTCAATTTGGATCAGTTATTCGGGTCAGAGTTGCAAGATCGAGAAAGGTAATTGTTATCCATCATTATTATAATTATAATAGGAACACTTTCAGACCGGACATCATAAAGGTTGGGCCTATGTTGGTTTCGATAATAAAGATGTAGCTGAAATCGCAGCCGAAACAATGAATGGTTATCTCATGTTCGAACATCGTTTAATCGTCAAAGTGATGAAACCAGACACAATTCCAAAGTGTATGTTGAAAGGATCTACACTTCTTCCTCGCCCAACATATAAAGGACAAGCGAAACGTGATGCTGTTCTTCGAAACAAGAATACTGGAGTCAACGACGCCAAAAATTCCCGAAGGAGAAATACTAATCTTGGAAGCACACTGAACAAATTGAAAAACATGGGAATCGACTACGACTTCTCATTGGATCCAGCTTCCAAAACGACGGATAAGGATGTTCAAGTTATTCCGAAGACCCCGAAAGTGGTGAAAGTTGTGACACCAGTAGTGACACCGAAAACACCTGCAGTCAAGACTCCACAGATGAAAAAGATGGCTGAGATTGAGAAAACGCCAAAGTTTTCACCAAAAACAAGAGCAGCTAAAAAGGCCGCTGCTACACCAGCTCCAGTCGCTCAACAATCTTCGATTCAGAAGGTAAGTGTGCGCTTCACAAAAGTTAATACTACTATTTTTTCGATACCATTACATATTATGCCCATTATTGTGTAATTGTTTTAATACATGAAGTTCAATTCATGCCGAAGCATTCTAGAAAAAAATGAACTTCTTAAAATTAGAAAAACTATTTTGATTAAATTTCAATATTAGCCTTGATATGATTCAGTTTAAAGGTGCTATTTTTAGTTTGTCGTGTTATTCATTTCGGAGACAACATTTTCCTAGATTTTCGAAAGAGTGAGATACATGTAAAAAAAAAACATTTCGTACTGTGACTGTTATCGGAATTTCATACGAATAAATTGTATGTATAAATAAACAATCTCCAAAAAAAGTGAAAACGGTGTCAATTTTTCAGGCTATTCAAAAATCGGTTGCTGCAAGTGCTCGTCCTGCCGCTTTGGAGAAGCGAACTTTGCGTGGAAAGAAAAAGAGCATGTGATGAGTTTGTTTTCATTCCATATACATTCTCTTATTTGTTGTTGTTTCTTTTTTATTCTTATCTCATTTTGTTATTCGTTTTATTTGTTGTTTTTTTTTTCCAATTAAAGAAAGTTATCAAATTTCAATATTAGTCGGATAATTGCCTGTCAAACACGCAGTGCAGTGGCCAGTGGAGAATGTCGATGATTTTTCGATGCCTTTCTGCACGGACTGGAAAATTATGTTAATTTGTATTGTGGTGGTGGTAGATTATTATTCAAACAATACGTTTTTTTTTCATTCAAAGAATGATTCTTGTTCGAGAAAAGACGATGACAGATGATGAAACCATGGCAACCAAGCTTATTGAAATAACAATTGGTTTATATTTCTTTCATCCAACACTTGGTTTATATTCTATTCGAGAGTTTCTTAATCTGTCACGATTTTTCGCTTTTCCACGATTCATTCTCTTATTATATACATGGATGTGAACTCACATTCAGTAATCCTTCGACAGAAAGATATCTAACCGAATCAGCTCCAACATATTCACATATTTCGTCGATTGTCTTGTTTGAAGCAATCAATTCCGCTCGTGTTGGAATGTTTATACCCATAAAACATGGGAATTTGACAGGTGGAGATGCGATTCGCAAATGTACCTGAAAACTTCTCAATTCTTCTGTTCTCCTCTAGAAAAATGTCTACGGTACACACATGTCCGCAGCGGTGTTGGCACACAAATTGGTTTGCCAAGCGTTGAACGTTCGAACATGTTGTTTGTTTCAATTTCGGTAATAATAAACAATTCGACTTTCTCATTTATCTTACTTCTTGATTGTGTACGGTTTCTGTTCCGTTTTTAATATCTTTGCGTGTTTTTATGCAGAAATATTTTTCTCACGAAACTTTTTTGTTTCAGAAATCAAACGCTCAATCGGGAAGAGACCGCAGTTTGGATCACTAATAAAGGTATGTCTATAAAACTAAAATTTTATTTGAGTTCCTACGACTTTTGATGAAATTAAAATGATCAAAGGATGCGAATTCAATTCTCATTGGTAAGAATAATTTTCTTGGTTCAAACCTAAATAGAATTTCAATATAGTGAAAAATATATGTTATTGCCTCCAGAGTTTGTGACGAACTGATCGGAAACCGAAATGTGATGGAAAAAAGTCACTTATAAACTGGAATAAATAGCTTGGTGTAACTTTTTATTTGGTGTAGGCAAGGCTTCCATCGCTCGTTGGTTTCCGATCAAGTCGCAGCTTTCCCGATTTCATAGCTAAAAGTGTTATTAAACCTCTAACCACGGTTTGTTGAGTGAAAAGGAGACAGTCCTGATAATCTATTTTCAAGTTGTAAAATTCAATCGCTACCTCGCGGTTACTGTACTTTCAATCTGATGTTCAAATGACAACTATTGAAATTCGGAAAGTAGCATAATACATTTTATGAACATAAAACGTGGGGCCTACTAAATTCTCGATTAAGTTTTAACTTTTAACAGATTTTGCCTATTCGTATTCCAGCTCAAATCCAGGTTTTTACTTGTATGGTTGTTCCATTTTGAACATTATCGATAAGTTATGCTCACCTCTTTAGCTCCGGATTCTTTCAAAGATTTCACCAAAGTCTTCATAGTATTCCCGCGAACAATAGAATCGTCGACAAGAATCACTCGTTGGCCATTTACCTTCTTTTTCAAAACTCCTGCAAATTTATGATGAATGCTTCTATTCCTAATGAAAGTATTTAAATATAATTTTACGTAAAAAAAGAAACTCATCTTCAAGACTTTGGAAGTAAAAGGGAACCTTCTCGAATATGCTATATTGAAGACATAGCTTTGTTAGTTTTCTAGTACAGTTTCCATATATATATATTAAAAAAAAAATTACCGAATTTCATTTTTATTGCGTTTTGCCGCATTTCGTTGTTTGGCTGAATGAATGACCGTCCAACGTATGAATTACGATGGAAGACAGGTTCGAACGGGATACCAGACTGTAAAAATGAGCGGTATTGTACATCTCCAGATTTCATTCAATACTTGTGATGCATATCCAATTGCTGCACTCAGTGAACTTTCTGGAACATTTCCAACAATATCTGCTTCTACACTGTCTTCTAGAGCAATTGTACGACCACACTCTTCTCTGAAACCTTGATTAAAAAGTTGTCATGTTACTGCATGTCTCACCGCACACTTTGAACTTGTTGCCCTTCAATTTCCGAATCATTTCTTGCAAAATATACATATTCAAAAATACACATGGCCAATGGAGATTGTGGTTTCATCTGTAAGGTGGAACAGTTTTCGTAGTAAATTTCTCTAATCTTACCTGCCATACACAACGAATTCCGTTTTCTGAAAGTTGCACGATTTCACCAGGTCGAACTTCGAAATCGATTTTCGAATTCATTGGAAAAGCACAGGACTCTGATGCAGCGCAATAGGCGATAGCTTTTTGAGATTCTATAATGTATTGGACAATTTTTTTCCCTTTTACTGGTTTGTTTACCACGATCGAATACAGTCCCAACACATAAGGGTCGATTACCGAACGGATCGCGAATCGCATAAACTCGATCATAGGTCATTACTAACAATGAATAGGACATGTTTATCGCTGACATTGTTGCCGCGAGCTCCTGAATTTCGAAATTTTTGTTCGAAAATATCATGTAGTGAGAAGTTTTCTTACTCTTGTTATCTCTCCAAAATCCGCATCACTATGACATTTAACATTGAGAGCAATAGCTTTTGCGATCATCTGCGCAATAAGTTCTGAATCAGTATCGGTAGATAATCCGACACCTTCGTGTAAAACCTCGTTTCGCTTTTTCTTTGCATCAACAAGTTCTCCATTATGAGCAATCGATACAGTACCCATCGCAGTATAGACAACGAATGGTTGAACACAGTTTATTCCGGATTTCTTTTTTCCAGCTGTCGAATAACGGTTGTGTCCAATAATAACCTTGTTTTCTTTCATTTTTAAAATAGCATCTTCAGTGAAAACATCACGAACAAGACCATGTCCTTTAATGATCTCGACTTGATCACGAGTGACGCCGTCTGAGCCAACTAAACCAGATGATTCAGTTCCTCTAAAAATTCTTTGTTCCATAATTGTTGCACAAATTTCATATGCCTCTATGCATATCTCATTAATATTATTATGGAATGACAAATAATTGGGAGAATGAAATCATTTCCAACTAATTATAGCATTTCTAAAGATCATCTTTTTACGAACTATAAAAAATAACCTCGCGCTGAATAGGAAGTTTCAGTTTTTATTTTTTAACTCGCCTATGTTGAAGAGCGGTCAATCCATTAACAGCCAAAATCGGAAGATCGTCAGTACAGTTTGAACCTTTGGCAGCTACAATTCCAAATATCCCACACATTCTGTATAGTTTATATATCAGTTTTGTTAAAAACGTTATATAACGTGGTGAGAATTACGATTATCACTATCAAGAACATGGAGACAAAAAAAAAGAAATCGAGAAATTGTTTTTGAACTCCAGCAAACCTGGAAAATAGAGAAGCTAGACATTTGGAAAATCGTTTGTTCTAACGCTGAAATTGGTTTTCCAAAGTATGCGACCAAAATTTCAAAGATATTCATTTGTTTTTCTGATGTACAAGTTCTAGATTGGTATTTTTCGAGATTAGGGATTTCAACTACTAATTTCTCAAATGCAGAGATTTCTAGATTTCTAATCCTAGTTATTGATCAAAAAAGTAACGGATGTTTCAAAATAAAATTTCTATACGGTACGAGTTGAGAAAAAAGCAACAAATTAAAGAATAATAAAATTCCGTTTTTATCAATTTCAAATTGAATGACAGGGTCATAAACCTTGTTTTTTCAATGAAAAAAGTGACGATAAAAGTACAATTTTTGCAATATTTGACAGAAGTCGTATTGAACTCGAACAAAAAGAAACAGTAAAATTTATTTATTGATGCAATATGGCAGTTTATAATTAGTTCGCCGGAGAATCGCGTCCATAGTGCCTGAAAATCAATTTTATTGAGAATTTGGTGAATTTAAAACGCTTACTTGTAGAGTCCGTAGAACTGATTACGTTTTCCAACTCGGAAAGGTGAAAAGAACACAGATGACATGTCTCCGCGACCAGTCTGAAAAAAATGGAGTTTATATAGTTCTTAGGAATTTTTTACTGCTATGTAATCAACAAACTATTGATTATTTTTTGAAATATTGTGTACTTGTTTCAATCAATTTTCATTATTCTATGTTTTTTATTTGAGCAATGTACAAAAAAATTTTAATTTTTTTTAAAACATAAAACACGTGCAGTAAATTTATAGAACTTGAAAAATAAGATTAGAACTTCTAGAATTTCATTATTAATTTTACGTTTAAAAGTATTAATGATCTGGCGAATGAATCAGAAATTATTTCTTAGAATAGAGATTGTTCGTAAGTATTAGTTAAATGTTTGAACTTACCCGGAATCCCAAATCAGCCACAGCATACGCAAAAATGACAGCGAAAATTGTGAACAGCGCCAAGAATCGCATTCTTTTTACTTTTTTCCTGAAACTAACAGAAGTATATATTTTTGGCCACAAAAAGAGAAAAGAACGGATTAGAATTTCAAAAAATGTCATAATTCTATCTCTCTTTTCTAATTCGACCAAACCAAGAAAGAGAATTCGGATAAAAAATCTGGCTAGTCATACATACAAAAACTAATTAGTCAGTGCTTGAAAAAATTTGAACAAAAGCGTTTTCATATTATTATTTTTTGCTACTTGTAGGAAGAAACACGACATATGTGGTGCTCTCAGAAAAAATATATTAATAAGAAAAAATATTCGTTAAAAAAATGAACGAATTAAATGGAATACCTAATATATTTTATATTGTTTTCAGTACAAATTGCCGCCTGGAATTGTGACTATTAAAATTTTGAGAAAGAGTATATTTATTGTTATGTGACGTAAAATATATCTATGATGACATCATCCTCCTCACAACCTTCTTCTTCTTCTCCTTATCCTTCAAAACATTATGATTATTATAAGTGGGGGCTAAAATAGAATATGGAAATGTTGCGATAAAGTGGAATGTTGCCAAAAATGGAAATATGCACTCACATTCGTTTTACGACCCGCATATAAACTTCTGGAATTGCACATTTTTGGTATGAAATGAAACGACTAATGGAAACTGGTACTTATAAAAAGCTGTGTAGTTCATATGGAAGAAGTTCTCAAGTTTATTTGTTATCATTAAAACCATGTAGGAATCTATTCAGTAAGTTTATGTGGAATGAACTAACCCAAAATCTAACCATTTCTCTAAAAATCAACAGTGTTTCAAATGTTTCTCGTCAATATTCCCTTTTGGTTTGATACAATTCTCACAATATGTCTATGTTTTCAGTCAGTTCAAAATTAATATCCTTATTTATCATTGAAAATTAAATATTTTTAATCATAATAACTTTTTTTGGATACTTTTTTACTTAAACTAGAAACGTTTCTCCCTAGTTTATAATAGTTTTTCTTTGATTCAAACAATCCACTGTGTCATACATCATTATATTCTTTCTCCTTTTCCATTTAAAATTTTCAATTAATAATTGCCATGTTGGATAATTTGTACGTGAACCATTTGTCGACACGTCATTAATCCACCCTTTAAAAAGTGTATTCCATTATTAAAAACATTGAAACTAACATTAATTCAATTCATAAATTCAGTGTTCAATCGCATACAATCGAAATGGGAAGATCAAGATCTCGTTCGCCTGCTTACCATAGAAGAAGGTCAGTTTTGAAGATTTCAATCAATCGAAAGACTAATTCTAATGACTATTTCTTCAAGATCTCCGGATGCTCGCTCGTTCCGCGACAGAAAAGAAAGAAGTCGTTCGCCGCTGAAAAAACGCAGCCGTTCTCCAATTAGAAGAAGACATTCACCAGAACAACCAAAGAAGTAAGTTTGAAGGAGTTTTTGATTTTCCGAATATTCGGAAAAATTTATCAGCCATTAAAATGTAATTTTTCAGAATTAGCTGTGCTGAATGTCGTCACAGCTACACAACTGTCCGCGAACTTGTCGATCACGAAGTCCGTCAACATGATATGAAAATTCGTTGTGCACATTGTTCGGAGGTAAGTATTACAAAAGTCAGAGTGAAAATTCACATATTGTATTAGAAAAATTTTAGAAAACCATTGACGAGTGAAAGCAATTGTTTTTTGCTGTTTGTTGATGAATTTAAAACTCACTTTTCATTCCAATGTCTATTTTTCGCCCATAAATCAGTATTTATGTATTTTTTAGATTTCCTAAATGATCGATGATTTTGGTTGAAAGTACGACGTTCTATGTTCTATTAATGACTACACTATCTCCCACATATCGGTCATTTGAATACATAATTCTTCTAATTTCAGAAATTCCCATCTGTCGTCGAACTGGCTGATCATATCACCGATGATCACAAACACAAACGGATCATCTGCTATTACTGTAGCCGTGATTTCAATGTTACCTCGGACAAAGCAACGAAGACTGAATGGAGCGATTTCCGTGCTCATGTTTATAAAGAGATTGTGAGCAAACAAGTCAACAAGTATAGTGAAAAGGTGATGGATGAAGAAGTCACACTTCGTGGAAAAGGAAACTGCCCCCATGGTCCACCGGTTAGATGCAAGTAAGTTACTGAAATTATCGGTTTTTTTTTCATGTGTATTTTCTCATTTTAAGGAACTTCCCTAGCTGCCCTGGTCGCTACTGCTACTTTTCCCACCCACTTTGTCGTTTCAACAATTCTTGCGATAAGCAATCGTGTGCTTATGACCACTCGAATGTGCCAAGAGTTTGCCATGACTGTCAAAACAGAGTGAGTTTTAAACGAGTTTGAAGCAGAAATTCAAATTTTCCTATTTCAGAAAAGACAAAGAAGATACTAAATCAGTATGCTGTTCTGTAAATCTCCCGCCGTGATCATCATTTCAACTTCCTTTATCCTAATATTTTTACCGAATCATGTTCTATTTTTCGCCGTTTTATTTATCTGGCTCTCTGTCTCCTTTCCCAACCTTTCTTGAAAAAAGACAAGATACAATCTACTGTTCTTATAATATATTATCAAGATATAATTTATGTTAAAACTGAAGATACAATGCGTTGAGTGAAGTATTAAAGTGAAAACATTAAAAGCTTATGAAGAAGGAGTATCATCGGAATGGGCATCTGCATCAGCGGATTTACGTCGACATATGAAATATTCAGGAACAATAATTGACATTTCTCGCCGTCTCAAGACCTGAAACTTTGTGTGTAGAAAAAATTACTGAAATGGAAAAAGGAATAACTCACATATCGGGACCGTACCCGTACTTATAACAACAAATCTAGGATCTATATCAGAAAATATTTATTTGAGAAACACGTATTATAGTTAGCATACATGCGGATCATCTGAGTTGTCCTGCAAAATGAACAAACCATTCACAGCTCGAGAAAATAAAAATAATAAGCGATAATATATCTATAAAACTTTTTTATGGATAATTTCGTGCTCAAAACTGATTTCTGAAAACACCAAAACTAAAAATAAAAAAAAAAGACCGATTATCTTTGGAAAATCTGGGTGAATGATCAAAACTTGATTTTTTGAAGTTGGTTTGGCATGTAAAAAATGCATACAGTTCTAATCGGAAGTCGTATACTTCGAACTTCTCAGATTTTTTTTTGAAATTGTGGCAATATTGAAGAACAACAAATTTCAATTTTCGAATTCTATTTCAAGTTCAAAACAAACCGTTTTTAAATTTTGAAAACTATCGCGATATCAAGTATACTTCCAACTTTAGTTTTCAGGCCGGATTTGGGTTCGATTAGGTATGTTGTTTCCTGGCTTTTCCGGCTTATTTCTATATTTTTTGAGAGTAGAAATATCACGTAATTTTGAATTTGAGAATGTTCTAAAAAGCACCTGAAAACGCATACAATCCAAGTTATAAAAATAGCCCAAATACGACAGGCTTGAATCGTTTTTTCTTTTTCCGTTTCGCCAAACATAATTAATTTGTGGTTATTTCATCTTGAACTGATCGATTTTTTTCTGATTGAAAAAAAAAATGAACAAAACTATCCAGGGTTAGGTAATTTAAATTTGTAAATCCTAAAGGGTAAGGAATACTCTTGCTGAGAAGATTTGAAAAAAAAAACTGATTCATTCTCGAATCCATCTAACAGTTCAATCAAACGGGATTTTTTCACAATTATTTCAGTCATGCGAATTAGCTGTAGCATCATACGACAATCTACGGCGAACACATTTTGGCGAAAGCGCAGCCAATGATTTGAAAAGTCCGCAATTTGTCGTCGAATTATTTGTTGCAGTTGTTGTTGTTTGATGTACTATATTATTTGTGCCATTTGTTTTGACAATACCAACCGAATGTCGTGCCATGCGATGTTTTTGAATAAGGGGAGAAGAAGTGGGAAAAGGAAGTAAATGAGAGGAAGAAGAAGCAAATGATACCTGAGTTAGATCCTGTTTTGTTTCAACGGAGAGATGTGGATTATGAGTGGAAGACGGATCATTTGAAGAATGGCTACCATTAATGGCCTGAAAATAAGCAATAAATAACTGTGGTCATAAGAATAAGCTAGTTGCAACTTGAGCTACTGTAGTTTCAGTTTTCAACTACTAGAGTTCGCATAAAATTTTTTTCAGCATGCGAACAACATATTTATGCGAATAATTTTTTCCGGATTTGAAAATATGAAGTTTTGATAACCTATTTTGTAGAAACAATTTTTTTTGTCAAATTCTTCGATGCCAAAGTTTCTATAGGTACGGTAGTGTTCAAAATCTTATTTATAGTTGCGAAAATCGGTATGCGTCGGCCCAAAATGGTCCGTTTGTCCCCATATTTCGTACAGTTTTGCTCAAAGGTATTAAAAACGTGCTCCGATTTTTGTAGTGCGTTGTCTAGAAAAATTTAAATCTGAAATATGTTTCATCAGGGAACCGATTTTTCTCAAAAAGTTCTATAAATCTGGGATAAAGTAGAATCGTTAATTCTGAGACACCCTACAATACTTTGGAATTTCCTCAAATTTCAAACATGAAATTTTCAATGCAGGAACCTAAAAAAAACACGTTTAATTCAATAAAAAACATTTTCTATGAAAAAAATTGAACTGCAGTGCAAATTGTATGTACTTTGTTCAAAAAAACGCACATATTTCAGGTTCTGCATCACCCCATCAGTAAAACTTTTACTTTTACTTAATAATAGAAGTACGTACCTTTCAGAAGCGTAACTTTCTTTTCTGATTTTTTGCTCCCCATAAAATGAACCTTGAACTTGTCCAACCTTTTCAGTCATTTTCAGATCTATTATTCATATACTGAATCATATAACTATTTGCTCAACAAAAGTTTTTTTTGGCAAAGTATATTTTGAAAAATAGATGTATCATGTGAGAAGTTATAAATTATTCATACGAAGAAATAAGTGCACCTATTTTTATTTTATTTCTTTTTTTGGTCCCACAATCCACGTCATTCATACCTGTTTATTAGCCTTTCTAATTGCACCCGTCGCACAATATCCGACCTTCATTCGATCGATTATGAATCTCAACACTTCTCGCCACAAAATGATGGCTGAATCGATTTCGGCAAATGTCATGTCGGATTTTTTGGAAAATCTGAAAATTGATCGTCGACGAATCGATGAATCAAACTCGAACAACAACTTTTTGTCGGCTTTCATTGCTTTTCGAAAATGAAAAAGAACACACTCTTTGAACACTGACCAATAATGAGCACTGAAAAAAGGAAAAGTATTAGAAAAATAACATGGAGTTGGGACACTAACCTGAATCCTAATTGTTCTTCGTGTCTCGCATGAATTTTTCCCAAGTTCAAAAAGACAGCATCCAATTGAGCTGGATCATCCAAATGTGTCATTGTTGATTCAATTACCTTGAAAAAAAAACAGTCTGTATTAGTTATGATACTTCAAGAAAAATAAGTTGACTTTAATTGAAAAAGTTGAATTTTCTCTCATTTCAAGTATTCCGGGTTTTTAATAAAACGAGGGTGTTGATTAATTCATTATCAACTTTTCAAGTTATTGACCCCACTCCTCAAGTAAAGAGCAAAAATCATGAGTATTCAAAATTGCATTATAGTGTGTGCCTTTATGGGTTTCATTTTTTTCAGCTAAACGTCGAGTGAATAAAAATTGGATAATAAGATTTAAATGAACACTTGTTGAAAAGTTGAAAATGTAAATTTTTTTGTACGATACAAAAACCAATTTGCGATGTATGATGATTTTTTGAAAAATGAAGGTACGACTTGGTTGGAATTTATTCAATGTCAGAATCGGGTCCGAAAACTTTGATCACCCCAGTAAACTTGTTTATGAAAAACTTATAAAGTACTTTTCAGATAATTTGAGAGCAAAAACTCAAGGTGCTATAACCAGAAGGCAGTAATCAAATTTACGACTTTCATCAATCAATATTCTGTATCGAATTTTTCTCAAAGTGTGCTCTTGAAAAGTGTACCATCTCTCCGAAGTTATCTTTTCCACATTTTTTTTCGAAATTATATCATTCCAAAAATGAAAAAATTGCTCTCGGTCAGATTCAACTTCAGGAAGTCGTGGTTCCCTCCCCCCCCCAATTTTTCGCTTTTTTCCCACATACCTGTATGAAGCGAACTGCATGAAATATAAATTCGTTGCTTTTCTTGTCTTCTCTGAAAAAATTAAGTTTTTTTCTCTAAAAAATTACCCAAGTTAAGTAGATAAACTTGTAATCCTTCATCATAAATGAGAACATCAATTTTGCATCTGGAGCCTGTTCGAAAATCATTTGAAATATGTTCACAGCCACTTGTTGCATATCTCTGGAAAATAATCACAGATTGAAAAAATACATTTGTCAGAAAACCTGCACATCAAACTGAATATTTTTAAAATTAAAATCATCATTAAGATGTGCAGGTTGTTTGAGTACTGTAATGTATGTCACAATAAAACCTACTTGGATACAATAGCCCATGATTTGTTCAATATTTCTCGATCAGTATCCGTCAAATGTGACAAAGATTCCATTCTTTGAAGATATATATTTAGCGAAGATCCTTGTCTCTCTTGCTCGTGAGCAAAAAAGTGTCAACCACAAAAATTATAATTGCAAATCAATCTGAAAATTAACATCTCTCTCTCTCTTTTTTTTTTGCTGAAAATGGAAAAAAACAGCGATGTAAATACATAGATAGGAACTTTTTTGTTTTCCCGAAAAACTAATTTCGATTTGAAGAGAAAAAGGATTTTGCTGAAAATGAACAAAAGTTCAAAATTCGTTGGGTTGAAAAAGGAAGAAAAAAAAGAAAAAAAAAGAAAGTAGGCGGTAGTTGGAAGAGGGAAAAAAGGGGGAGAACATGCATTTTTGGATTAGAAAAGGTCCTCTACTAGAGGTGAATTATAGACCATCAGGTTTGTGCGAATGATTGATGCGAATAGTGGAAATAAACAAATTGGTTGGGAGAAAAGAAAAATATTGTTTTGATATTCAGAAGTTGGGTAGGGAGTGTGCTCGAAAAGCACATTTATATGTTTGAAGTCAGGTGAATTAAATTTTTGTTTCCGACATTTCCAAACACTGATTCCAGCTGATCTATATCAAACAACGAACATTTAGATCGGGATCACAAATATACCTATTTTATATTTTTCTTTTAAAAATTTCTAGAAAGTTTCAGGGAAGTTTAATTTTTCCTTACGACCAAGGGAATGAAAATTACATCAAAATATATCGATCCAAAATGATAGTATCTGAACCGGACCGCGACTTCTGAAAACCTCCCTGAATTGGGTCCAAAAAACTGTCACTGGATCCAATTGTTTCAAAAAGATTTCTTAAATCGGGTCCAAAAATCAGACTCAAGGGAACATAAAAGTGTTCTTGAAACAGATCCAACGCGAAAAAAGTCCCATTATTGGGCTCGATTTAGGAAATTTTTAAAAGAAATCGGTTCTAGTTCGATGTGTTTCTTTTGGACCAGATTCAGCGAGTTTTTCTTGAGTCGTGGTCAGATTTAGAAACTATCATTGCGAACCTGATGAAAATAGGACCCAGTCCACATCAAGATAACCGATTAATAATTTTTAAAAAAATTTCTTTGTGTTTGATTTTGATATTCGGAAAAAAATCAGGTCCAGTCCACATGGTGACTAAAAGTGGGTTGAGTATATCGTCCTCAACCAGCCCTTTTGTTGGTCACCTTTAAAAACCATGATGATTCATTCTAAATTATTAATGAAGAAAAATATAAGTCACAACCCACCAAACAGGTACCAATTCGATTTTTTGATCTTCGTTTCGAGAAAATACGAAAAAAGGTCACATGTTAGTCAAATTGAAAATTAAGTATGAAGATCAACAATAATTATATAACGAGTCGCTTATGAGAATTTTGAAACTATGATATTACTATTAGCATTCAGCTCCACTAGGTGAAAATAATTTTTTCTGCGAAGTATTTTGTTTTTGATTGCGAATATAAATCAAGAGTCAGAAACAGCCCAAAACACACACGCATTTACAACAATTTCTAATTAAAAACAAATCTTATTATGAACACGAGATTTTATTTTGATCAAAGACTTTTTCGACAAAAATAGTTGGAGTGGAAAATAGAGTAGAAAATAGGTAAAAATTACAATTCCCAAAGGGATAAAGAATTCATTATATGAGAGGAAGAAAAACGGCAACGAAACACTTTTCGGAAACAAAAAAAAGAAAAAAAAGAAATTCGATTTTCAATTTTTCGGGAAAAATGGACTGTTCATTGAGTTTTTAGAGGATTCATTTAAAACAAAAAATGAGAAAAAAAGAAAAAACTCATAAAAATGGAAATGTACAAAGAAAATGCAATATTCGATTGTGAGGAAAATGTGGGAGAATTATTTTATTTTCTTAGATTTGATGTTGCACTTTTTGGTTTCAAAATGAGAGATTTCTGATCTCAAAACGGAACACATCAAAAAAAAAAGTTGAAATGAGGCCCATGAGAGAAAATTAAAGTGTGTTGATGGGATTTTGAATCATTAATTTTTCAAAGTTTAGTATCATGTCAAACCAACGGGATATACCGTTTGGTTCAATCTTTGGGTCTGCTTCAGAAAGTTTGTAGCAGGAACCTCTCGGGAAATGACTTCCTAATGATTTATTACAAATTTCAAGCTTGAAACGTATTCATTTCCATGGTTAATTCATTTGTTCTCAGCTCCAATAAGAAAAACTTTACCCTGGTACCTCTAGTGTAAAATTTATTTTGTACATATGAAAACATTTGAGGATCCTATCAAAGCAAAAAAGGATTATTTTTTAAAACACAAATTAAAAGGATTAACACGCTCTACTGATAACTACATTTTCAAATAAAACTTGATCCGATTTCAGGCCAGACAACAAATTTCTACGTCTCTAGTTCTACTTATGAATATCAGGCAAAATTCAATAGATAACAGGCGCTCTATTGAGAATCAAGATATTTTTAAAGTATGGTTAAATTCTGAAATGTTATCATCGCCAAAAGTGATTTCCAGAGAGCTCGATTGTACCATGAAACTAAAAAGTTTGTGAAGAGCTTCAGAAGTTTGTTGCAGATTATTTTGGGCTTTTCTAAAACTTACTTTTGAAGATTTCTATGAACAATTTTTGGTTATCAAACTTATAGAAGCTGATTCTGACATCGACAATTCAATAACCTTTCATCATAATTTGAAAAATGATAATTTTTGACTTCTAACAAATAATCACCGGCTTCATTGGACACTGAATTGTAATTTTGCCCAAATGAGTTTTATTGTTCCAGTTTTGCTCGAAAAGTTCTAGTCAGAATGTTATTTTCAGCAACAACGGAACATAAAAACTACAGTAATGAACGAACTTTTCCGATTGTTTTTCACATATTCATTCGCCAGTTAATTTTATCCACATAATAACTGAGTTTACGTCTTGTTCCACAAAATACACTAAAGTTTTGAGGTGAACAACATCCAGAAAATTGCGGAGAAACGAGGAGAAATAAGATGTTTGAACTAGTAGTCGGCTTTTTGGGATCAAAAGTTGTTGAATATTAGTTTACTGTCCAAAGAGTGTCATGGACATGTCTTTATACTACATTACTAAGAACACCTTGAACATTTAAATCAGCACAGGAAAAAGATTGGAAGTTTTTCAGGCTTCTAAATTTTCCCTAACATGATGTTCTATTTTATTTTTCCTCAATCAACGCAGAGAATTTACTTCCTATTTTTTCTTTAGCAACTGTTTTTCCAAATGTTGTTTACTATTAGAAAATGCCCTTTGTTCTGAAAAAGTTCCCGAAAGCTTTTGAGGTAGGATAATTGAAAGTCAAATATTTTGGCACCAACATGAAATACTCTACCACCATGATAATTAAATGAAATACTGGAACTACAGATTGATGAGTGAGCAATGACTGAACGAACAAAACGAAAAAATAAATGGAATTTCTTTTTTTTCTCTTCTCATTTACCGGTTGTTTTTTTCAATACCACAAGGGAGGATTATGGGTTTGAGGAACAAAGGGAAAAAAAAAGGAAAAGCTTAGAAAATCGCGTGCATACGGAAAATTAATTTGTTGAAATTGAGGCAGAAAAAAAAGGAGAAAAGAGATGAAAAAGGAAAGGAATCACTGCTAAAAATGTGTTTATGCAGGTCATGTATAGATACAAAATTTATCAGCCTTTATCTGAAAATGAGTTATTTAATTTGAAAAATTTGAATCCAACACAAACTATCTGGAAAATTATCAAATTCAAAAAATGTTATAGAAGAAAAATATAGAAAATTTTCTAGATCAACTCTTTGAAAAAATCCTAGAAAGCTGTTGATCGGAAAAATTGATCTGGCAAGCTGATTGTATGACTCTGTAATTTTCTAGAATAATTATTGCTGAATCCGAGAATTGAATTGGACCCGATTTTTCCTGATAAGAAATAGATTTTTTTAAACTCCCACTCAAAAAATGAAATGGATCTGTTTTTTCCAGGTTGGGAACCGTTTTAGAGAGTTTTGTACTGTAATCTCAGGGTAATCCTGAAACGGACTAGATCAGTTTGCTATTCAAATCACCTCACTGGTTTAGGTATAGAACAAAAACTGAATCAGGTCCTATTTTTTTCGAAAAATTCCTGAAACAGACCCATGAACCTGCCTGAATTGCCGTACCAAACTCAAAGGTTAGGATATTTTTTCCAATTTTTCAGATTTTGTCAATTTTCAATCAAGAAATCTTAGAAAAATATACATCAAAAACATTGTTTTTCGTTCCAAAACTAGCGAAAAGTAAAGTGCGAACAATTTTTGAGCACTCACGGAAAAAAAATAAAATAAAAATGCACCAGGCGACCAAAAAAAAAATGTTCAAAAATTCACTTCATGTTCACATAAAACATTTTTTATTTAAAATCCAAAAAAAAATGACACGTAAAAAGAAAAAATATAACCACCCGTAGAAGTAAAAAATGGAATTGACAGAGGGAAGTGTGGCAAGGGGAAAATAATTACAGAAAAAAAATAACAATAATGATAATGATATGTAGATAGATAATTAGACTCCTAAAAATCGAAGAATTGTATCGATTCCTAGAAGAGATCCATCATCGGGTCCTTCATAGAAATTATCAGTCAAAAAACCGTTGAAAGTCGAATTGGCGAAATCGACGATTTTGATTTGGACTAATTGATCGATTGATTGAGATGGAGATGGATCACCTTCGAGAACAATTAGAAGACTTGCACCAAAAAGGCGAACACCAAAAGACTTTTTGATGATCAGACGGATTGATTCGAGTTTTCGCTTGACGATTTCGACGATTTCAGAATTGATCGAGAAAAATCGGAGAAGACTTTCGTAGAGATCCAATTCACTCATTGATCTTCCTGAAAAAAAAAATGAATTTAATTTTTTGAACTTGAAAAAAGATGTTTGTCAAATCAATAAAATAATCATTACGACGCCTTTCAGTCTGGCAAAAAAAATGTAACTTTTTCAGGGACATCTAGCTGGTACTCACGTGGATCTCAAAACGAGCTGAGAACTGTGAAAAAGGTGCATGAATAAGGTCCAGTTTGACACTCCTCCATTTTTTGAACAAAAAAACTAGCCAAAAAGAACATAAAGTTTCAGTTTTTTCTTGAATCGAGATGTTTTGTATAAAATCTGCCTCCTGAAACAGAGCAGAACACTCTGAAAAATTGCCTCAATCGGATTTGAAGTAAAAAATGAAAAATGCTTGGCTTTTTTTTTGAATTTTCGTATTTAGGTCTGTTTCAGAGGACTTCAAAAAGAACCGAAATAATACACTGAAGAGAGCTGGGTCATTTTGATAAATACAGTTACAAGTCGATTTTCTGAATTTTGATACAATTCCAGACCGTTTTTTGGTCCGATCCAGATAGTTTCATTTTGGGAATAATTTAGCCACGTTCAATTCAATTAGGGTCTATTTACGTTTCACCTGATTTGTATATTTTGTCAGTTTCTTGTTATTGGATTACTGTAGTTTCAATTTTATTTGCAATCAACTAGAACTAGATTTTCATCGTCGAAATGATCATTTATGATCAGTAAACTGGACTGATAGTTTTAAAATCTTTGAGAATATTTCAAGAAAACCATAAATTTTAAATGCTCACCTTCATATTTCCCATACGTGATTTGTTTCTGTGTCATTTGACATTGATATTTCATTCCTGAAAATCTTTCATATTTTCCAAAGTTTCCTTTTCTTTTCCTTACCACATAATCTTATTCCTAAAGTCGCCGATGTTGTCGATCGACACTTAGCAGTCATACAAGCAACCTTCTCCAATGTCGCCTGATCTCCATGTTGTCGAGTTCCCAATTTCAAATCTAATATTCTTGGACTTCTCATCCGATATGTTAAGTCAGATAAAACTATGAAGTTTCTAAAATATTTTTTTTTCTTTCATAGGAATAAAAATAAAAATGCTTACTTTGACAACTTCCGTTTATTGAGAATCGGTGATCCTTCGATGCTCTCTGGTATCACAACATTTTCAAGCTGTTGAGTTTTGCAATGAACACAACAACTTGCCAGATTTCTAACCGATCCACCCTAGAAAAGTACTGTAAATGAGACAAAAAAATATTAAAGGGACATACCTGTATTGTTGTACAACATAATGGGGCGATTACTTTCAAATGTTCAGGCATTTGTTGGTAGAAATGAAGTTCTCTTTCATCACATGGTTTGAGTAAATGACCATTTGGAAGAGAAGTGAAAGGAGTATGACCACCAACCTGCAAATGTTTGATTTTATCACGTGGAACTCCTTGCTTAATTCATTTTAACATGTTTACTTTTCTTCTTTACAAGAAAATCATTGAAGAAAAAAATATTTTTTTCAAACTTCGCGGACAATTAATCATACACTACGACGCACAAGTGCATACAAATATATTTATTTTTATTTTTCAACGTTAAAAAATTGAAAATGTTCAATGTTTTTTGTATTATTTACCTGATGTACAAATGGTTTGAGAATATCGTGTAGTTCCATTGGAGTTTCTTCTAATGATGATGCTCTTTTGATGTTCAGTACCATACTGAAAAAAAATGAGAATGAGAAAAAACACGTTTTGTTTCAGAAAAAAGGAAATAAAAAAATGAATGATGAGTCATTTTATTTATCAATGTGTCAGAACAATGGAAATAGAAATTCGTCGAATAAGATGCATATTTGAAAAAAAGAATTTGAGAAAATTCGGGAAAAATAGGAACATTTGAAGTAGACAAATAAAAACAACAACAATAACAATAAAATTAATGTATTTGTTGGTTGCATTTTTCATATTTCGAAGAATGATGAAATGAAAACGTAATTTTTCGAAATTTTTTCTCTGCGTCTCTCAATTCTATTCTCATATCCTAAATTTCCCGAAATTTCGAAACTTTCCTAATTTTCTAATAAATACAGAACGTGCATTTTTGGGAAAGCGAGCAAAAGGTAAATAGTGTGAAAAGAAGGAAAAACGCGAAAAAAAGAGGAGAGGAAAAGAAGGAAAAATGGTGAACAACTGTTTTTTCGTGATGATTGAGCCACTATTAGAGACCCGAAATAACTTATTATTAGAAGAAAAAAAAGAAGACGAAAAACCAATGAAATGAAATGATCTTTGTAATTAATTAGAGATGGATTAATTGAATTGTACTTGGAATAAACTGAACTATTGAGTAGGGGTATTAAGGAGAATAGAGGGGAAGATAGTTTCTCTTTAACCCAGAAGCAGGCTTCGACTTCTTAAAACACGCTATAGAAGTCTGAAAATTGCTCAACTGCAAAAAAAGAGAGCCAAAGTTAGAAATGTAAAATTTGAGCGGCTTACAAAGACGTTCACGCGAAAACAGTAATTTTAAAAATATATTTTATGGAATTTGTGAGTTTTCTCAAGCCAATTGGAACTCATATAAATCTAATCTTCATAAAGTGCCTAACCCGCTTTTATGTCCTGATTATGAGCTCGTGGGCTCCATCAGTACATACACTGATCCTTATTGGACCGAACTGAAAAAAATTGAGAGATTTTTTAGAACCAATTCATTAAACTCGGTTTGTTTGGGCTCATTTCAAAAAATATAATTTTTGAACTGCTCCCATTCAATCGGCCTAACATTACAGTCTCTAAAAGATCAGGCTTTGATCATTTTTCTATGGATTCATCTTGAACAAGACCACTTTCAAATTCTCAAAATTTGCGATTTATAATGCCAAAATTGCCAAAAACGATACAAAATGTTCGAATTTTGCAGAACTTCTCAAAAACAAAAAATTGGACCGACTTTTTTCAAAACTTGATCTGATTCAGATTACTATTCGGTTGAACCTGTGTGTGTCTAAAATATTATTTTTTCAGACTTAAAATTATTTTAGAATTGAAAACCCTGATGAGCCCTCAGTAGGGACTCAAAACTAGAAAATGTTCTCAACTGAACCAAATCTGCCAGATCCGAAAAAAAATAGATGTTACACTTTCCGGTTGATCTACGCAAAAGTTCATACACGGATCATTTTTCCAAGCATGCGGAAAAAGAGATGACTAAACTATGAGATTTTTCAGATCAAATACTTCAGGAGTCATGTGTTGTTGAGGTAAAATCTTTCGATTCGATGTATCACAAGTTTTTTTTTTTTGCAGAGATCTTATCAATTTATCTGGGGTTAATCAATGACGTAATTTGGGGTCAAAGTTAGAGGAAATAAATCATTTTTGACTTCGTAGTAACAATATATTTTCAGTTAAAAAATCAATGAAAATTTCTTCGAACAAAAAGCTTACAAATGTGCAGATGTTTTAGTTTTAGATCATAAAAAAAACAACAAAAGTTATTCTGGTTTGTGAATATAACGAGAACATAAAACAGAGAGAATGCTTGGAATTTTAATGGTCCCATGAAAAGATGAAAAAGAAGAGAATGTTGGTCAGTTGTGTGCCTGCTTGTTTGATTACAACATGATATATTCAGGTGGGGGTGGATACGAAAAGAGGCGGAGAACAAAAAAAAAGAACACTTTCTTGTTTTTTCCGGTCATTTTCAATTGAGAAAGAAACAAAATACAAAACAACCAATCGCCTGATTTTTTTCGATTTTCATTTTATTGGATTTTGATTTTTGAAAATTGTTTTCTTGAAACTATATGTTATTGAGAGAGGAATGTGACTGCAAAAAAAATGACAAAGAACACAAAAAATAGATAGAATAAGAATCAGGCCAGTCGAAACCTTCTGACATTTATAATAACTACATGGATCTCATCTTACGGTAAAAAACATGATTATCAATGGAGCACATGTGAGCGATTAAATTTTCACATTCAAATCAAGTCGAATCCAAGCTAAACTGGTCCAAATGAGGACTACGAGATAAAATTTATGTTGCATCAAAAATAAGGCACATATTCACGTAGTTCTGATTGTCAGCAAAAAAAAATCTGGAAACTTTGCTACGGAAGCACCAACCAAGAAAAAAAATCAGTTTTCTTACTTTGCTCAATCGACCATGTGCGCTCTACCGAAACTGTTATTTTCTTTCCTCTCTCTCTCTCTCTCTCTCTCTCTCTCTCTCTCTCTGTTTTCAACACACACTCACAGTTGTTCGTAAAATTCAATGTGTGCAGATTTTAAAAACGTTCACAACGCAATTTTGGAGACACTCGGGGAAAAATAGCAGGTTTGCTACAATTTTGAGCAGACCTGCGCTTTTTGATGTCGCAGCAGCTGCGACATGCCTGCGCCTAAAAAAATATTTTGAAATTTGTAGCAGGCACTCGAAAAGTCTAGCAGGCGTAGGTCAAGAGTAAAAAATGCCGCAGTCGCTGCGACGTTTATGCGGATTTTCCCCCGAGCTGGAATATAGTTTTACAAAAAAAAACTAGACCAGACCCATGCAAGTTCGGACCTAATTTTTGAAAAAGTAATACCAAATGGTTTTGATCGGACTCAAACTCAAAAAGCAGAATGTCTTTATTAGCTCTCATTATCCATTTTTCACTTTTAGCCTATTTTATGTGAAAATTTTTGAAGCTAAAAGCTTAGTCTATTTTTGAACCATTTTGAGAAAAATCAATCGAATCCGATTTAAAGTAATTTCTGATGTTTTGGTTCGATTCAGGAAGAAAAACTACATTTTTACCTATTTTTTCAGACAAAAAGTGCAATGAACATTTGATCTTCGATGTTTTTGTTTCTTCCAAGTCATATTGCACTTTTCGTTTTCAAACAATTCTAAAAATTGGACTATAATGATGGTTTGAACTTTCTCTTAAAACTATGAATACTTTAAAAAATAGAACTAAAAAATATTTCAGAAAAAAATAGAGATCGTAAATAATTCTGAAAAAATTCCAACAATTTGTTACACAATCTACAACTTCTCCGAATTCTCCGAATTCTTCAATTTTTCTGACAATTCAGGAAAATCAAAAATCACAAAAACAAAATGAATTGTATGAGAAATGTGTAAGACACAAAAATCGATAAAATTGATAAGACACCACCTGCTAATTCATTTTTTTTCTAATCAAAACACACCTTGGAAAACATTGATTTTTGGACACAAATTGAACGAAGAAAAAAAAGGGGAACTTGTTATTCAATGGAAAAACGAACATGTGGCAAACATGTGAAAGTTATGATTTTTTGATAGAAAAAAATGAGAAGAAAAATAAACATGTCTGGGTTATGGGTAAAATAACGGGTATTAAATAAAAACGACTTCCTGATAATGTTTCAGGTTTTTGTGCTTCTGAATGAGAGGTCGAACGTCATTTTCCGGTGGAAAATGTCAAGATAAAATAATCTGATAAATAACTAGGTCGAAGATTGTATGAAATACATGGAAAAAATCAGAGTTAATGATGGACTGCAAAATTGCGTCGTGAATTTTTCAAAATCTGCACACACCGAATATTACGAACAACTGTGAGTGTGTGATGAAAACCGAGTGAGAGAAAAGAAACAGACAGTTGCAATAGAGCGCACATAACCTATCGAGCAACGCGAGCAACATCATGAGACGCTGATGAGAAACCTGCCGGCCGTCTGATTTTGAACAGAAAACCGAGAATGAAAACTTTTAGGGACTATACGTGAAGGTCACGCAAAAAAATGATTTACTCATTTTTTTTATTCTCATAATCAGAGAAGGTTGTTCAATATTATGAAACAGGCCGGCCCAAGCTTGGCCTGTCTCCGCGATTGAAAATATTTTTGACGCATTCCGAGGTCCTATTTGTTTTCATAAATCGAGGCGCAATAATGGTAAACCAATTTGAGAATCAGAAATCGAAATGAAACCGGGAGAACCCATATTATTAGACAATTTGTTCGACAAATTGGAACTTGGACCTATTTTTTTATAACTATTTTTTAAAGGGTGTCAAATAACAGTTTCTGAATCGAACCACTACTTCAACAAAACTCATTAAGAAATGTTGAGAAAAAATTGAAACGACATAGATTTTTTGTGTGTCTGTTTTTTTTTGAGTCAAGATCTATCACTTTGGACTCAACTGAAATCAGGCCTGGCCCGATTCAAGAACTATTTCTAAAAACATGATGCAAATAAATGTCATCAGTTTTTTATTACCGAAATCTCGAAGGTACGATATCGAGTTTCTTATATTCTCATTGTTCTGTGTGAACAAACAATGTATCTCGCGACAGTTTGAAATTCAAAAAAAAAATCAGAAGTGTGACTTGACTTGTGCTTATGAATATCTGGTCCATGTGAAAACAGCTTGTTTTCAGGTCTAATAAAAAAATATCGGAAAACTGAAACCTAAGCTCCATTCAAAAAAAAAACATGAGTTCAAAACCGAAATTATGTATAGTACCCCAATGACATCGGCTTGCAACTAGTTATTATTCAAATCTAAAAAAAACTGAAAAATGTACATTTTTGAAGAATTTATTGTCCGTTGTCTGTCTCTCTTCATTTTTCTCACACACACAATGGCTCTAAATCAAAAATACTGGAGCCAAATGTATTATTATTTTCATTTCGATTGTTCTTCTCCAACAAACCGATTCATCATAAATTCTCTCGAATTACCACGTGTTAACTCAAAAATCAGGCGGCGCGAGCTGGTCTGCTCCCTTCTTTTCTTTCCTCCGGTGGTCACATTTTTCTCCGTTTCGTCATATTTCACGTCTGCGTCTCTCATCAAACCTTTCACTTTTTCGCTCTCTCTCTCTCTTTTGTTCCCGATGGGAGCTTCAATTGTTAGTTTAGAACTTGGAAAAGAGCCAAACAAGTGGGAGTTTTTTGTGTGTGAGAATTTTGGACAGTAAACAGACATAGTGGAACCAAATAGAAAAAAACGAAGACATGTGACCGTTCGCTAGACGGGGTTCAATTAAACGACAAAAATGGAAAAGAGAAAATCGAGAAAGAGGGAAACGAACCTGGCACCTCTCGCTTCAAAAACTAGGAATCTACCACTGCACTAACCTGAAGATGGTAGAGGGAAGGGTGAAGTCAGTGATATGAAACCGCGAAAAAAGGAGAGATTGTCACTACAGTAACCATAGTACACCCGTCTTATATATAATCTTCTAATCAGACAATTCAATAATACAAAACGCTCTTTGATTCGAATGTTCATAACAAAAATGAAAAATGTCAAAGACAAGTATCAGAAAATCATAGAAACATGATAGTTTGTGACGCACTTTATAATGTTTTTATCAACATGGAAAAAGCCCCTCCTTCATCCATTATTATTTTGTTTACAAACACAAACAATGATGAGCAACTATTCTGTCTGCGTCTCTCGATTTCATATAGTATTTCGATGCGAACTTCTTCGATGTACCAATCCATCATTGTCCATCCATCAAAATATATTTTCAATTTTTCTCGCCGGATTTTGCGTTTTTTTTTGTTGTTTGGAAAGGAGAAAACAAAATAAAACTAAGTTCGCTTCTTTTCAAAAAAAAAAAATATTAGAGCTAAAGAGTACGGTATATCAGATGAATTTCGGGAGTTTAAAAACATCTAGCCAGTTGGACAAAAAAAATATTTTGCACTAAAAAATTCAAAATTCAAATAAACAAGCATGTCTGCTTTATTGAGAAAAGCAGGTTGTTTGGAGTACGGTATGTGAACATTTACGTCAGTATTATCTGCAAAAGTGCGTCATTATACTTTGAAATCTGCACACACCAAATATTACGACAATTTGTGAGTAAGTGTTGAGAAAAATGAGAAGGAAAAGAAAAAAGATTTCGATCGAGCACACATAACCTATCATTCAACGCGTGTGCAGGTATCCTTGTTGATTTGTTTGGTGCTCTCATACCATTTTTGGGTTCTATTTTAGTATGAGGTACCCTGAATAAAACAAGTTACAGTGAAACATAAAGGTCTTAAGTTTGAAGAAAAAAGGGGCTCTAAAATACCTTTGTGTTGACACTTTTTTCAGGACCATTTTGAGTGTCAAAAAACCCTCGATCAAATCTCAAAAATCGGATTCATTTCAATTTGGGACCCTTATACCTATGGCAACACCGTTCCCAAAAACACAACCCTGAATAATTCAAAAAAGTGAACTTCTGTGACCATTTACCTCTTTTACCCTCTCTAAAAATTCCCTCAATTTCGCCCTCATAAATATATATATATCTAGTTAGTTATATATGATAAATGTGTCAGTATATAAACTGACAGCCAATTGTAACATCTATCTGTTCGAAGTGCGCCAAAATTTGACATCAAAGAGGCCGACAAAAGAATGAACCGACTTGACTTGTTACTCGTCTCTTTTCCTCTCTTAGATTATTATTAAATTATGGGTTATTAGAAAAAGGAGAAGAGGATAATTATGAAAAGAACGGATCAACGTATTCATTATGAATATTTTAGTATTTTTCGAGGTTTTTCTTTGTTTGTATGGTACCGAACTAGGTACTTCTAAGTCTATTGAAACATGAAGGAATTTTAATTTTAAAAAAGTAAAAAACTGTTATTTGAAACAATTGGCTCCAAACTAATAAGGATCTACGTGAACTTGTTTCATGGGGTAATCCTAGTTTTCTCTGTGTATCCTATACAAATATTTCGAGTGTGAGATTTATTTAGTGTTAATTGTTGTTGGTACTATCTTCAGAATTGAATATATAGCTCCGCTGAAGAAATGAGATTATTTTCAAACATTTGGTCTCGAAACGAGACTCAAGAGTCTGTAAGTAGAGCTCGATCTGGTTCTCGAAATCCAATGGTAGTAGAAGACAGAGTTAAAAATTTATTTATCGACTTTCAATACTTAGAAACCATCAAAATGAAAAATCAAGATAATGCTCATTCGTTTTCAAATTATATTGCTCTGAAAACTGATAATTTCTTCAAAGGAGTCATATTTTATAGCTCTGTTTGAATTTATCAACAAATTTTTGAAAGTTTTAAAAAAGCTTTTTTTCCTGGCGTAAAATTGAATAGCAATCAAATGTTAGTTTTTTTCTTCTAAATTTCTGAGTTCACGAGAAAAAACCACAACTCTAACCAATTGTCCGAAATTTTTTTTTTTGGATTGAAGGTTGGAACCAGTCAAACAGGCTTGGAACCAGTCAAAAAGGGCCCAAACCTCACTTTAAATATTGTAGGGTTGCAATTATTAGACCATTGGAAGAGCAACCAATTTGGCCTAGAAATCCAAATAATACAGTACTTTTTGAAAAATATCAAAGAAAAATAGGCTCTCGCGTTTTCTAGGCCACTCTATAATTTTTTCGTATTTGCAAAAAATGAAACTATAGAAAGAAGATTGGAATTTAACCTTTTTTCGGGACCAGTTTTTCAAAATCACTGTTTTGCAGAATATATAATTTCTCACATTATTATGGAACGAATTTTCATTCTGACTTCAATGAACTTTGAAACCGCGAATTATCGTGAGAAAAACTTTTTCATCGAATCACATGTTTTGATGTTTCCGGTTCATATCACTATTATCATATCAAATTCCATTTGTTATTTTATAAAACTATTCATATCTGACAGGGATTTGGAATATTTTAGGCCTGCTAACATCAGGCCAGAAAATTATTACCAAAGAAAACTGAAATACTAGGCAAAACCGAATAGGATAGGGTTTGGTTATTTTTCCTTGCAAAGTCCAAAATAGGCCGGGCCTTTGGACCATCAGGCGATCAAGCTTGTTGCTCAACTACAAGACCCAAATACCCTCTCAGTCCAAATATGTTCCGACTTTCTTCTCCCTTTTTCTCATCCTAGTATTAGTTGGTCTTCAAAAGCGTTGTAATCATAACAAAAGAGTACACTTACCAGATATGTTTATTTGTACACGAAACTCAAGTAATCCATTGCGCAATTCCATTTGTCGGCTCATCTCTTTCACTTTTTCTTTGTATTGTCTTACTGTACTCTTTTGTATTTCAGAAGCAACCAAATAAATATTTGTAATGTAATCCTATCTTCCTGATAAACTTTGCCCATTTCAAATAATACTCTACAGTACTCCTATCTTTTTTTTCGCCAAAATACGAAAAAAAAAGAGGAATTCGATTTGAACCGGTTTTGGCGGTCCGTCTGAAGGCCGAATTCTCTACAGTAACTTTTTCTGTGCGCGCGTCAGCAGCCTTTTTGATTGTTATACGAAGTGACACTTTGAAATGGAGAAGCAAGATTACTGTAGGAAATAGAAAATCAATAAGTCTCGGTAGTACTGTAGTAAATTATTTATGTAGATCAAAGAAAAAACATCGAGCATTTAAAATATGGGAAAATGAAAATGAAAAAAAACAAGGAAAATTAGGAATTTCAAACAAAAAATTAAAAATGGAGAAAAGTTGTGAATTTTGTGTTTTTTGGACAAAAACCCGTGAAATGAGCTAGCTATAATTAAAATAGAGAAAGTGAAATATGGAAGAAGATTCGAGTTGTTTTGAGATTATGAATAAAAGAAGAATTATTTTTCGCTTGATGATGTCGGCGAATTTGAATCCCATGATGTTCGAGCAAGGAATGCCTTTTCTTTTTCTCGCTTTTTCTCCTTCATTCGACGGTTTTGGAACCAGATTTTGACCTGAAAAATAAATAAAAAAATCGACGGCAAAAAATAATTGAATTGTTTATATTGTTCCAAACTTGAAATTGGTTTCCTAGTTTTGTCTCAAATTGGTCAAGGTTTTATAATTTTCTTATATCTGTTCTATTTCTAGTACTAATGGTCAACCAACTTATTAGTGAAAACATCAAATTTCTGCTCAATTTCTGAACACGAAACAGTGAAAATTTGAAAACAAAAAACACTAGCAAATAGTTCCTTTTTAACCAATTTGTTTTTCGATAATAAATTTTTTTTAACTTATGAAAATTGTAGGCCAAGTATTAATTAATTTATCAACAGAGTTGGGCCTGCTTTGATGAAAATCGGGCTTACAATTAGAAATGAAATTGAACTCAACACCCAGAAAGTTTTTAATAGACATTGATCAGAGAAGAGTACTTTAAGCCATGGAACTAGGTTTTATCTCAAACTCAACAAAATCCGGACACCTAAAAAAAATACCAAAATATCCATGAAGTTTTGTCCATAAAATAGTTCCATGGGTACTCATTTTTGGGTCATTTTTAGGCACTTTGGTCACTTGAATTTTACCCGTTAAAACCAAAACGTCAAGAAATTTTGCTGCCAAGATCGAATTCTACGGTTTGAATATTTTTTCTGAAAACCTTAACTACAATAACCTAACTTTAAATAATGTCAAACCGCGCTCTATTGACAATGATGATTTTTCTGGAGTAATTCGAAATTTCGACTGACTTTCGATATCAGAATCGGTTTCTTTATTTCCCATTACCCAGAAAACTTGTTTCTGCAAAATTCTAAATGCCCATGACAATATACTAAAATTACAGTAATCTGGTGGCAGCGATTGAATTTTGTTTTGAAAAAATGAACAACTACAGTAAGAAATATTGATACTTAATCCCTATTTTCTTACCTGAGCTTCTTGCAATTTGAGATTATTTGCAATCTCAGTTCGTCTTGTCCGATTTACATATTTCGATGTATGATATTCTTTTTCAAGTTCTGTTAATTGATGTGTTGTGAAATTTGTCCGATTTGTTCCATTCTCATCGATCACCTTCTTTTTTGGAACTGCAAAAAAATCAATAATTTATGAATAGTTTTCTCTGAATTAATAATTCTAATTTAACATGGTCGGTTTCTCATTGAAATCAATCATGAACATCGGTTTTCGAATACTAATAAGTTGACATATGTTTGGAAAAAGGGTGTGAACATGGAAATGAACATAATGTGAGTTATCAATCACTTTTTCGTGGGAACACAAAATTTTGAAGTTTATTGAGAACCACTCCCCTTCAATAAAAAAAGATAATTTTCAATAAAATTAGAATCTTCGATATCGAAGAGAAAAAGGTTGTTCCGTAGTAATCAATCGATCATTCACTGTCACTTTGAAAGATACACACATCTCGAGATTTATCTTCAACCAAACGAAAATATTGATGGAAACTTTGAGAAAAAACACACACTTTTTTGCATGGAAGTGAGTTCAAAACCTAGAAATTAGAGGACCGGATGTTCGAGACTTTTCGAGAAAATTTTTTAGATAATAATTATAAATTGATTAAAAAGTCAAAAGTTTTCAAAACGCCGAAAAATATGAGAAAACGGAATGAAACTACCGTATTGGTTTAAAGGAACACGTAGTTTTTTGCTATGAAAACGTTGTGAGCCTGCTCTTAATGTCGCGTGGAAAAACGTTTCAAACTGAGTTGTTTTTTTTTTAATTTCTGTAGACTTTCTTGATTGGCACGTGTCAAAATAACAATACGTGTCAGTCCACTGAATTCTAAAAAAAAAAGCGTTAGCCGTGTAGTGGTAACGTGCTGGATTTTGATGCATAGATTTTGGTCTAGCTTCGCAGGTTGGAACCCACGAAGAAAATTTGTTTTTGTTTTTTTTTTGAAATTGACTTTTAGAATTATATGAAACCAAAATAAAATCACATCTAACCAGCTCTTTTTATTTCAACTCACCAGCCGGTCTTTGTGCTCGTTTTGTGTGCATCCATTTATACGTCGATGGTGCATGTCCACCATTTGATTGTTGTTGTTGTGGTAGAGGTGGCGGTGGTGCACTACTTGGTGGCGAAATATTCAGATAATGTGGAGGTTGTTGTGGATGTTGAGATGGAGCTGTTGTTGCTGGCGATGACCAAAGATCGACTGTGGAAGAGGAGTGTGGTGGAGCCAATGGTGAATAGGATTGAGGGTGATGGTGCATTATATCTCTAAAAAAAAGTGTTGATATGATTGATGATGTTATGATAAATTTTGATGAACATCAATTTAAAACAATAATTTTTACCTATATCAGTACCAGTATTTATAATTCAATAGGCTTAAAATACATAAAAACACATTGGAACTTCTTTTCTAGTTCCTAATTCAGGTTTTTTTTTAACTTTGTTCAAATATCTTACCTCTGATAAACATACGCAGCAGTCGGTGCCCAATCAGGATAATAAGCCGGTGGCCCTCCATAACATTCTGCTGAGCTCATTTTTCGATATTTCTGAAATATTTCTCAATTAAAATCGCAACAAAAAACAGTCGATTACAGTAATCCGCGCAAGGACACTGATTAAACAAAAAAGAAGAAAGAAAAAAAAGGAGAAAAAAGACAAGAGAGGAAAACATTCTCCATTTTTTAGTCATGATACCGTATTTTAGAATGTATATATATATATATATATATAACATGTTTTTTTTTGGTTCCACCAACTGATAGGCCAATAAATATGAGGATAAGGGGTCGAGAAATGAAAAGAGAAGAGCTGAAAATTGAACCGGAACTCAACTCCTAAGTTAACTGTGAAAAAGGGTTATTTTGAATGCTGATCTACAAAATTTGAAACAGAGAGCTCGGCTAGGTTCTGATTTATGGAAAAAAATGAACGAGATTGAATAAGGCACTAATTTATCATATAGATCTATCATCAAATTCACACTCTGAAAATTTTTTTAAAAATGAACCTTCCCTCACTTTTGAAGATGTTTTGTTTTTTGAAGTAAAATGAAAAAAAGTGCGCTCTATTGAGATGGTCCTTAAACGAATCAGTGTATTTCTTACGGTAGTTCACTTGACCATCTGTTTTTGTTGATTTTTTCACAAAATCATACAAACAAATATTGTGAATTCAGACGAAATCAAAATTACATTTAAAAAAAAGTCACATTCTGTTTTCATTTTTTTACGTGGACTTTTTCAATCGGCTCACGTTCCAAATAAACATTTTTTTTTTCGAAACGTGAATCTTTTTGAACAACTCAAACAAAATTTTGAATTTCACAAATCCGACTAATATTTTCAAGATTTTATTCCTTGGTTACTTGATAATTACAATGATGACTTCAGTTTTTGTTAGAAATCCTCAACTTCTATGAGTATAAATTGAATTTTAGAGATGTGGGCCACATTAGGCCTCTTTTATTGCGTTCCAATAGTAGAAACTTCGACAAATTTATCCCATAGTAATCTTGGAGCATGTTCAGATTGACTATAGCTGCCTCAAAAACTGAAGCTAATTCACAAGGGCAAGTTACAGCTTTCTTTTCACATAATTAACATCTATTTAACATGTATATATTAATAAATTGAAGCTATAACCTCCAACTGTGAGATTAATAGACATAAGTCTAACCGACTGCGAAAAGAACACCAGCTTGAAATAATAGCCTTTTATGATTTCATATATGTTCCCTCTAATCCTCATCATCTACCCTGGATTTACAATGCTTCAAAAATTTCTGATCTCGGATGTTGATTATCTACAGTATCTCTTTTTTTTGACAAATGAGGAGCAAAAATGATTGACGCAACATCAAGGAAAAAACAAGCAGATAATAAATAACAGGCAATTAAAAAGTAATAAATCTCGAAAAATTGTCGATATAAATCAGAGGCAAAAAAGTCGCTGTCTCTCTCACTCTTTTCTTCAGAGGGCCCCACCAAGTCCCCGCAAAACACTAATAAATCATCTTGGAGTGTAGAGAAAATAGGGAGACGCAGCAAAAGGGGTGGAGAAGATGGACCAATCAGAGAAGAGCAAAGACTCCGCCCCTTTTGAGAAAAGAGAAGAAAATGAAGGAGAAGTACTGTAGTAGGGGAAAAAGGCGGTGAGATCATAGAAAATCGAGATGACTTTGACAGAAAAAAGAGATGAGACAAAAAGGTTTTTCAAATTTTCGGTTTTGTTTTTGTTGTGACTTTATATCAGCTAAAATTTGAGATATAACAGCATCCGGAAAAGCTTGTACTTCCCTCGGACAAGTTTTGCCACGTTTCATTTTTTTTTCTCTACGTCTCTTCTATCTCTCATTTTGAAATTCTGTTTGACATGTTTTTTTTGTTCGGAAATCGGTCAGACCAATACCGACCAGTCTTGTTAGGTTTAAATTACACACCTGCTTTTGTTGTCGACATGACTCGTATTCACTAATTGACAGAATTATTATTATTATTATTTTAAATAATAATAACAAGCATATTTTGATTTGGCCAATTATTCTCAGCTCTAACTGACATGTAAACAAAATAAAATATATTATAGAAAGAGAGAAAAAAGTGGCGAGTTGAAAAAAAAACATGGAGAGGTGAAAATGGATATGATTATTTTGAACTTGAAAAAAATTGTGATTTCCATTTTTCATGTCTTGAAGATGGTCAGAACAACCAGAACCCTAAGACCGAACATAATAAAAAAAAAATTTTCAGAATTTCAAATATTTAAAAATGCATTTTCAAACTGGAATTATGAAGTTGAAAAAAATATTGAACAACTTTTTAAGACGTATGGCGAAGTGAAAAGATTGCATATTTAAAAAAAAAGAGAACTTTCAGTAAATTTTAAGTTTGAAGGTCATGATTTCGACTGAAATCTGAATCTAATTTTTCTAGCTGGTCCAGATCTGTGGTATGCCCATTTTGGGTCCAACTCAGGAAAACTTGAAGAAAAAACTCGATTTTTGATTCCGTCGGTTGGAGGACCTGAATTGAAGGTGGACTTCGACAAAATCAAAAAGCGGTTCGAAAAAATGCGTAGTAAACTTTTTTTTTATTTGCACACACCGAACTTTACAAACAATTGTAAGGGTGTGTTGAAAATGGTGAGAGAGAAAAGAAAAAGACTGTTTCGATAGAGCGCACATGACCTACTGAGCAGAGTAAGCAGAGATTTTTCCCAGATGGGTGGTCCCAAATTTTCAGATTTTTTTTTGATCAGCACGACTATTTTGACTTGAATATAAGCCTTAGTTTTGGTATAACATGAGTTCATCTCGCAATCCTATTTTCAATCTGATTTTATGCAATTCGGATGACATGTTTCAGAAACTATTTTATTTTCAAAATGGGGACAAAATATTGAAAAGTCAGTTGAAGTGCGGTGAAAGAGGATCAAGAAAATATGGTTAGGTAGACGTTATTTTAAAAAAATTAAATTTAGATCCAAGGATTTCAGGTATCCGGCAGGACAATAGTGCCCAGGTGTTACTGGTAAAAACATCCGGATAAGAACAGGATGTTTGAGATGATTTAAACACGGGTTGTGGTTTGGTCCTGTTATATACATAATTCTAAAAGCAGTTATGTTGAAGAGTGATTCTTAAATAAAACTAAATCCAAAAATAAAACCAAATCCATAATTCTGGGTCATGGAGTGACTGAAAAGCCAATCTAAACCTTCAATCATATTTGGCAACATAAAATGATGGTCAACAACCAGAAAAAATGAAATGTTTCGGTTCGAAAAAAGAAGATAATGATCACATTAATTACGACACTCTCATAAACTAAACTAACAAATGACTTTAGGAGATGACATTTACAATCCGAATCAATGGGTCAATCGAAGATTTATGGCCGGCGAGGCAAATGGTGTGAGATGAGGCTGACTGGATTGATCGTAGTAATAATAATAATATGAACTAATGGATGAAAAAGAAAAGGACATTACAGTAACCAAAAGGGACTCATCCTTTGATAATTGCTCTTAATTTCCATAGAAATGGTATAGACTTTTGGGCGCCATCGCCATTTTGGTGCCTTTTTAGAAAAGGCGAAAAAGCGCATGCATGCGTGGAAATGATCGATGAATACGAATAATATCAAGGGAAAACGACGGGAAAAAAAAAGAAGGAAAAACGAAAAAAAGAGAGAGAAGCATTTTGAAATGATACTATTAGTAGATGATGAGAATATATATTTAGAATTTTTAAATAATTTTGAATGAACATGGATTTTTCTATTTATTTTTTGGTGAAACAGGAAATATATTACTACAATTCACACTTTCGGAAAAGTGTGATTTTTCGCTCTTTTCTGCAAAAAATATCTACAAAAATATAGAAAACTCGAAAGTTATTATCAATATCTTTTTCGTTTGTTATCATTCAGATTTTTTCGACTTCTGAAAACATGAAAGAAACCGCCGCCGAAGTAGTACATTGTCATGTTGTTGTTGTTTATAAACAAAGGATCAATGACAAAAAACAAACAATATTTGGGCAGGTTATAATTTCGGAATGTTTTCATCTAATCACACCTAAGTGACAACCATGTTCAATGTTTTCATGTTCGAAGTGCGAACAAGGAACTAAAAGGGGAATCATGTTCACTATTTTTAGGGTCTTGGTGTAAACAAGGTGCTGGGGGTTCAGTCACAGATTTTTGAGGTTTTTTTTAGAAATATTTTACCAGAGAGGTTCATATTTTCCCCATCTTGACTTTTAATGAAAATTAAGTTATTTACTAATTTGGACCTCTTTGTCAACACTCCAGAATCATGGAAGTTTCAAATTGTTTTCAGAAGATTTTTCAAAAGATTGATCCGGAGGTTCGAATTAGTTGGTATACCAAATTTTGTCTAAATTTGAAATGGGAAATAGTTGAAGCAACATACTATGATGAAATGGACACAGATGCCAGTTTTTGGAGTCAACACTACCAACATAAGCAGTCAGCGATATTTAAATCTTTTGAAGTTTACCTTTAAAAATATAATCTTTAAAATCCTAGTTTTTAAATTTTAATTTTACGTGACAATTTAGATTTATTTTTATGGTTTAGAGAATTTAAGTTTGTAAAGAGAGAAATTGAAAACTACTTAATGAAAAACAAATGTTCAAAATCTATATTTCAGAACGTGATGTTGGATGTGTTGACTAGTATTTTTTGAAGTTCATTTTCTAGATAAACATCGTAGGACTGAAACTCGGCTAGCTGAAAAAATTAGTATATCATACTTATTGGTAATTTTAGCTTCAGTTTCGAACAAGTTTTTCATTTTCAATAGTATAAATATTGGCGTAGGGTGTTTCTTGAAAATCTGGTGATTACGAAATTACAAAGTTCAAACAGGAAACTAGGTTTTTAGACTCCAAAGCTACTTTGGTGTGATTTTTCGCTCTTTTCTGTGAAAAATATCTCGCAACCAATTGAAAAAAAAAGTTTCATGGTACACTTCATGTTAATCTTCGATTTTTTTTTGTTCGTTATCATTGCGACTTTCCAGAGTTTTCGTAAGATAAAAGAAACCGCCGCCGAAGTAGTACATTGTCATGTTGTTGTTGTTGTTTATAAACAAAGGATCAATGACAATATTTGGGCAGGTTATGATTTCGGAATGTTTTCATCTAATCACACCTAAGTGACAACCATGTTCAATGTTTTCATGTTCAAGGTGTGAACAAGGAACTAAAGCTTAAGCCAGACCAGCGAAAAAGATGGATGTATACCAGTCACGGGGGAACCATACGTCTCATTGAACAGAACTACAAAGGTTAAAGGGGGGGGTAACACCAATTTTTGAGTATAGTTTTTTTGATTTGAAACTGAAGAGTACCACCGACATAGTAAAACTACCAAGGGATTTTTTTACCGGAAAATCTAGTATTCGAGAAAATTGGATTTAGAACTTTTTTTTGAACGTGATACTCGAAACAGTAAAAAAATCACTTTTTGATACGTGCTGTTTTCTTTTATTTTTTGGCTAGCTCTTGATTTTGCGCATCAATGAAGAATCTGAGAAAAATATCGAAAAAACTGTTTTTATACCATTTTGAACCTTTCTTATCCCCTTGACAAAACCCACCTTTCTACAGTAACCTGTCGGAAAAATGAGAAGCCAATGACATTCCGGGATACGTTGGCATATTGAGTTATCCTTTCCAGATTCACTAATCCGTATCTGGTGTTATCTAATAGACGAAAACAAAAACAATACATTTGTCACCTCATCCATTTCATTTATTTCTTTTGTTCAGACCGACATCGTTGCATAGTTTTTGATTTACTAGAAAGAGTGGACTGGAACTATTATGTTTTTTTTCAATTTGTAAACTTGAATACAAACAATGATTATCTGTTATATATATTTTTTAATATATTTAAAAACGGAGGTTCTTAAAAATGTGTTCTGAGTTTTTGAGAAAATATTTTCTGAAAAGAAGTCGCAATTCAAAGCGCGATCTTGACTTCTGATTATCTTTTTAGATTTTTTCAGATAAATTTTAAGTTTCTGAACCTGGATGTGATTATTTTGGTCTCAGCTCAACATTTCAAAATATAGGTTAAAAGCTACACATATTTTCATATATAATCCGAACTATTTGCACATCGTATTTTAACTCTCAAATCGTCAGTATGATATGCAGGGTTTCTAAAGTACGGTAGTCCTAGTTTTGTAAGTGATTCAAATGTTTTTAACTTTAAGAGAAAATCTTCAAAAATTCCTCAATAATATAGTTGAATCAATTTCAATTTTCAAAAAAAAATCCCAAAAACAAAATGAAACTAGACTTTTTGTGAGTTCACCATCAGAATGAGTTGTTCTTCTCCTCCTCTTTTCATTCTCAATATAATCAATTTTGAAATTGATGAAGATTGATTAAAAATTTCGAAAATTTGTGTCTTGACGAGTCCCTTTTTTCTTACTGTATATATGTAGATGTGTTGTTATCTAAAGATTTTGAAGATACGAAAACCCAACTGATGACTATCTTGAATATACAAACACACTTTCAATCTTATTTTTTCATCGAAGGTGCTGTTGTGTTTTTTATTGTTGTTAGTCTATTTTTTTTGTTTTGATACTTGTGTACTTTCAATGAGATTAATGTATATATTCTAAAGATTTTGATGAATTCCCATTACTGTGTTAAATTCATGATTATTCGAAGCAGAGTTGAGTTTTCGGGTCCGCGATCTGGGTTTATTTAAAAAGTCCAGTTCCAAAAAATATGAAGATTTTAAATGAAAAACTGTTATTCGATAAATTTTTAAACACTGATCAACATTCCGTATTTAGTTTTTGTCAAATTCAATCTCTTGATTCAAAAATTTCAGCGAGAAAAGGCCAGTATAAAAACTATGGAGAGCTATCTAAATACATGGTAATCGAGTATGAAAAAGAGACTTTACAATGTTCAATTTTACTGAAAATTTCAAAATAAAGCTTTGAATTTCTAAATTTGAAAAAACTAGAAAAAAACATGATGAAATCAAACTCACGTAAAAATTTTTATTGAATTTTTATATCTTACAGAAAAAAAGTGACAACTTCTGAAAATACTTTAGTTCTTTATTTTCGAATTGAACTAGCTTTTTAGAAATAGTTAAGATGAAAAAATACTCCAATAGTATAGCTACGATTTTTATAACTTTTCGTTCATTTTTCCAAACTTCAAGGCTAGGAAAGATACGCTTAAAAAAATATTTACAGTTTTTCATGTCTTTCTTTTCTGATGAATTTGGAGAATCTCTAACAAGTGCAAAAATCCCTTAAAACTCGAGAATGTGACATAACCCCTTATTTTATGAATTTCATGTTTTTTCTGGACTCTGAAAAAAATATATGACTTTTTTTGAAATAGTTCGCATGTGTATGTTACAATAAAGTTTTTGATAAATCTGGATCCACGATAAAAAATATTAAGACTGTAATATTTACCAGCGGTTTACTGTAGTTTCTGATTTCCTATCCTAAACGTTCTGCAGATATCGAAGAATTTCAATAGACCGCATGTTTCCAATTTCATTTCAGCCTAAAGAAGTACGCCAAACAATCTGAATACAGTGCTCCAACTAGCATGCACATCATATTCTTTCTCAGAATTTGATAACATGCTCTCTACTGATAAATTCAAGTACATGAGCTCTAATTCCCAAAGTTCCTATGTCAGAAACAGTTTCTGCGGGTCGAATTACACCGGAACATGTGTATTAGAGAAGTTTCCCGATTCAGTTCAGTAATCAAATAGAAAGGATTCTACTAGGGATTATCAGAGTACTGTATCTTGCAAACAAGTTATCATAGTGAACATAACTTGTCCGCTACATGTTTTACCATAAATATCAACTTGTTGTTTGTCCTCCTCTCATCCAATCACATTTCTACCGTACTCTTTCTTCATCTTCTTCTCTATCATAGATTAATTCTTCATTTTCTCGTCAGTCAATCACAAATAACATAACTCCTCACAAGAAAATAGAAAAAGAACAGTTGGTAGTGGAAATATGTTGGCAAACTCGAAATGATTGATGATGACTAAGCCTTTGGATGAAGGGACGGGACACCGCCACAATACTGCCTCCTGTGTAAGCCTAAGAAATAGTATAAGAATATAGGAGAGAGGGTATACTCGACCAGATGAACTATTTATTATTTAATATTTTTGTGATTGTTATGTAAGATGGATGAATGGAAGAAAAAGCGGGAAAATATCAAAAAGAAACAAAAAACATGTGCGGGAAGGGTTGAGAGAATATGTGCAACGGAGTGGAAATTGCGCAGATTCAGCTGCGCGTGTCATCGGGAGATCACAAACTGCAATTAAAATTAAAGACATGCATAATCAACGTGTGGCCTATTAGTCAGAATAGCTGTCATCGGGTTACTGTAGTTCTGAAGAATGAAGAATGTCAGAGAACAAAACTTTTCCATGTAGTAGCAATTTAATGTTATGGGTTATTTGACCTGTAGAATTTGATACTGATATAAAAATTATCCAAAAGTTCCGTTTGAACCAAAATAATATGACATGAGTAATAGAGCACGTGTTACCAATTGAATTTTTTTCTAATATATTCTTGAACATGGGCTTTTAATTAATTTTCAAGAATTAAGCTTCCGGACCGGGCTCGGGCTTTACCTTAAGAAACCCACGGGGCCCGCGGGCTTCTTAAAAACGAAAAATGAAAATGAAAAAACTGTTTACCAGTTTAATATAAAGGTCACGAAAAAATAATTCACGCATATTGTTTTTTCTGCAATTTTTCTTTCAATCTTCGTCAAGCCCGCGGGCTGTTAATTTTAAAATGTTAAAAAGCAAAACGGGCCGGGCTGGAGCCTGGCCCGGTTGTAAATCTTAATGAAGGGCCCGCGAGGCCCAAAAGCACAAGTCTGGGTTACTGTGATTTCCGGAATGCAAACGTGACCAGAAAGCAATATTTTTGCTATATCTTTCATGAAAAATATTGTCTAATGAAGGTTTTTCATAAATGTACCTGTAGTGATATTTAAACCTTAGTTTAATCGATAGTAATCGAGGACATAGACATAGGGTTACTCTAAACAATGGTTTATTTAATGATTCAAATGTTTATTACAAACCATATGAGTCACAATTCAATCGGTAAAACGTACTCCATTGATAACAATGTTATTTATTGATCTATGATGAACTTTTGCCACATGAGCAATGTCAGAATTGGTTTCTCCTGGTCCAATTATTCCAAGAAACTGGTTCGCAAATTGGAAATATGCAAACTACAGTAACGAAAAATGAAAACTGTTTTCTTTTTTTCACAGGGTTGGTCACACATTTTTGCCACAATCTGATCTCAAAGTGTTTCATGCTCAAAAAAGACAAGGTTGACTATATCATGATAATTGTTTAGCCAACAAGCCATTAGGGCTCAAACAAAAACTTGTGATTATTTTTCTAGCTCCAAGTTGTTGTATCTAAAAAAGAAAGAAAAACGAAAGCCACCATGATCTGTCCAAAGCCATGTTGACCAGATTAACAAATGGTTTAAAAACTTTTTTTAATGCCACCCTTGAGCTTTTACCTTTTCCGGTTAAGACATGACACAGTGGATAAAATAACGCTTGTTGAGAGGTTGGTGTGATTTTTCGCTCCAACCTGTGCAAAAATCATCCAACTCGGTCCACGCGAAAAAAGTTATACCGACCAAAACTCATTATAGTAATTATCAACGTCTAATTAATCATCATTATCGTTTTTTTTTTTCGGTTATCATTCAGATTTTTTCGACTTCTGAAAACATCAAAGAAACCGCCGCCGAAGTAGTACATTGTCATGTTGTTGTTGTTTATAAACAAAGGATCAATGACAAAAAACAAACAATATTTGGGCAGGTTATAATTTCGGAATGTTTTCATCTAATCACACCTAAGTGACAACCATGTTCAATGTTTTCATGTTCGAAGTGCGAACAAGGAACTAAAAGGGGAATCATGTTCACTATTTTTGTGGTCTTGGTGCGAACAAGGTGCTGGGGATTCAGTTACAGATTTTCAAGGTTTTTTTTTCAAAAATATTGAACCAGAGATGTTCATAATTTTCACGATCATGATATTGTGCTCAATCTGGTCTAAAAATCTTCATTTTTCCCAAAACCCTTTGAACCTACAAAGAGTTCCCGATCTCGTGTCATACCAATTAAACTTCTCCGTAACAACTATTGTTTATTTGAGATAGTCATCAAACATTCTCTTCAACACACATAATCCATCAAAAAGTTTATAATTAGTGGTATATATATCGGACTAATCGGTCATTTGGCACCTTTTCATCAAGATAATCGAAAAAAAAAACAAATATAATACACGAGATAGTTGTAATCGAGATGTCTAGTCTAAACAGAAGGAGAAAAAAGGGGGGATTGGCAGCTGGAAAATAGCATATTGGCACCAGAATGTTGTTGAACTTTGTAAGAATCTCATGTATTATTTTCTCACGATTTTTATATAACATATTTCAGATTAATTTTCTATGTTTATTATATTATTTCTATCTCAAATTTAGAATCATTTTGGATTTCACAAACTTGCTTCTATTCACATTATCTATGTATTTCTAATTATGATTTTATGAAGGTAATCTGGGAATATCCAGTTTTTCATTTTGACCGAAAATAGCTGATTTGACAAAAATCTGGAAGTAAGATAAGTGTTCACAAGAAAAAAAAACTCATAAAATTTGACAACTTGATTTTTGACATGAAAAAATCAGAGAGAAAAAGAAACTAGTAGTCGTTAGGTATTTGTTGATATTTTGAGTTAAATTTGGAGTTTTTCATTGTCTGACACCTAAAATTAGAACTAATCCGTATACCTCTACCACTTTACTCCATATTTTTCGACTTCGTACAAGGTTTCACACAAATTCTTAGTTCGAAAAACAGTGTGGTCTTTTTCTCGGTTTCTTTCAACTTTTCTATTCATTGAGTGATTCCACGCGTTTTCAGAATGAAAAAAAACAAATAAAAAAAATTCATCGACAGGGGTTCGAACCCACGTCGTGCAAATCGGCGTATGTTGAGAGTATATCGCACTACCACTGCGCCATGAAGACAGATGGAACTAGGCTTTGAAGTTCCATAGATAAAAAGTAAGAGAATAAACAGTACTTCTTTTTCATTATCCTAATTTAAAAAAAAACTTAACGAGATTCTAACCGATATTTTCAGATTTTTTATTCTTGTAAACGAAACAAACCTGTATAAAATCCTATTTCTTATGAAATCAAGAATATAGAAATTTTTATTTTATGGCAAACTTCGGTTCCACTTGTTCATTTACTTCTTTTCCCAAAAAAATTCAGCGTTTTTTATTTCAAATCAATCTTCGCAGAATTATGTCCTCATTTTCTGTGTTTATATCCCATTCTAAATATATAATAAAGATGGTGATGAATACTAAAAGAATCCGACAAAAACATACACAAAAAGACGTAAAAAAGGGCATGCACCTGATGGTCGAAAATGAAATAGCATTGAAAACAAAGAGACAAATACATTTTACGACTTTTTTGGTTTCTTTTTTTTTTTTTCTTTTCTTCTATTTAGTATTGTATAATAATTTGGTTGCCGGACAAGATGTTTCCTTTTTTTTTGAATTTTATGAATAGGTTCTAATTACATAGTTCGTATAGAAATTATTGCCGAAAAAAAAGACTTTTGTTTATTGGTATGTAATTGGAAATTTACAACTCATAAATCGGAAAATTATAATACTTATGGGTGGATGTGGAAAGTTGTAAATATCAGAAAAACAAGCCAAACCAGTCAATTCTCATTTAAAATAATGTTGTGCTATTTTCTGTTTTTTTTTGTATTCAATATTGTGAAATCATGATCGTCATTGGTTTCTGAAACAGTGATAATTTTTTATGACGAAAGATGCCAAAAAAAGATAGTGGAAAATGACGCAGAGAAAAACGAAACTAGTTCGCGATTAAAAAATTTATGATCCGTAAGAGTTTCTTTTAAAGGTACATATTATTTCTCTAATTATCGCTCGTCCTTCCGTTTATTTTCTCACTTTGATTTTTCATGTATGGAATTCGTAAGTTTTTTTTTCAGTTGCCACAATAGCGCAGTGGTAGTGCGTTGAGTTTCCAACTTACACTGTTTTGCAGGACTCGGGTTCGAACCCCCGTTGTTGAAAAGTTTTTACAAAATTGTTTTTGGTGTGAAAAATGTTTGAAAAGTCAAATAAATAATTCAAAATAGAAAAAAAATCTATTTTTCATTCAAAAATATGCACTTTTTAATTTCAAAATGTATGGTTTAGCACTCTGCAAAATGAAGATCAAAGTTGTCTTCTACACTTTTGTCAACATCGATATACTTAGCTCAAAAGTATAGATATATTCTCTTTTCATCAACATATCATCCTTATTCTCCTACGAAACAATCCATAAATCACTCGGTTCCTCGTATCCAACAGTAGTTTCTTTTCGGCCCAACACAACAGTGGGCGTGGCCTAGCACCTGTTCCCCCTTTTTTCTTTTCTTCATTCTTTCCTTCTCATTTATTCCCTATATTTACTACTATTTTGATTATTACTATGTTGATGATATTGGTAAAATAAAGAAGGTGAGAATAGTGTCAATCTCTTCATTCTACCTGTTTCTAATGCTTATAGCAGTTAAATATTTTGCGTATAAGCTCGGATTAACAGGCAGGATGACGTTTTTGATCATTTTTTTGGGAAAGGGATGGGATGGTTTTAAATGGAATTTCAGGTTTATCTAAAAACAATTATTATATTGTTTTAATATTGTTTGTTTGGACGTGTATTTTTTAAAGTCGAACAAAGCGTATGATTAGTTAAATACTTGAGTAATAAGGGTTTTTTTTTGTGAAAAAATGGTCTAAAAATTGGAATTATGTGGGTTTTAAATGAAGAAAATTTCTTCTCCGTGTCAGCAAAATAAAATACAATTTTCATTGGCGTAGGGTTCTGTGTTTTGTGCATGCACAACGACGAAATATTGCAGACCTAAAATTCAAAATCAAACAAATATTGATGAAAAAAGTATTTTTCTCAGAAATTCGGAAACGCAATAGCTTTTTTTCTGGAAAATGATCGAAAACACAAACGAAATGGGCTTGTGCGCTCCATTGCGATACGCATTTTCTACTTTTCTTTATTTTCAATAAAATTTTTTGGTTCAAAGTTTGGACTACTGTTCTCCAGATACAAGCGATGGAAAACACGCAGATTAAGTTTCTAATGGTGTTGTCCTTTAAGAGAATTCCAATGGTTTCACAAGGAAAATGCGCCCGCGGATTGGAAAAGTTTGAATTTCGAAAAAAAAATATAAGGTGTTGTTTTGATCACTTTTTCCCAGTGCAAAAGAACAAAAACAAACATTTTTTCAAAAAAATATAAAATTCAAACATGGGCTTGTGCGCTAATTCGTTTTTTTTTTTCGAAATATTTCAAATTCCAAAAACCTTTACGTTGTTCCAAATTCCTAAATTCTCGTTTTGAACTAAATAAAAAATAAAAGATCAACATAACGCTACCGTACTCCATTTTCACCTTGTTTTTCAGATAAAATCAATCGAACCTCTCTCGTTTTTTCCTCTCTTTTTTCCATTCGAAAATATTTTGTTGCGATTTTTCGCAAAAATCAGCGGCTGGTCGAGGGAAGAGATTTATTGGTGCCATTAACAGTTTCTCTGATCGAATCTCCTCGTTTTACATACTATTTCTTGTGTATGTGTTGGAAGTGAAAGAAATTAGATGGAAGAAGAAGAAGAAGAAGAAAAAGAAGGAAAAGAGGAAAAAGTTGAGTTGACCTGAGAAATATCGGAAAAGGGAGGAATTTGACATGGAACAAGTCATGTAGACATCATATCACTTATCAAATTATTAACTATTTTTTGAAAGATGAGAGATTGGGAGCAGAGGTTGAGAAAGGAATGAAATAAAACAAACAACAACGACTAACCTGTTTGATATTCATTCGAGTCGGATCGAAATAGTCTCGGACCTGGAAATTAAAAAAACTAGAAAAATATGAGCCAATTTACAAAACTCTAGAATCTTATAGTAAAAGAAATAATAATGTTGTTTTCCAAAGTTCATCATAAACATATGGAGTCCAAAATTGTACGCAACGCTAACTTTTCGATGAAAAATCGTGCGTTGCGTGTTCTTTTGTCGAATAGTCGCTGGAACCGATACAATTTTGGACATCCGAAATTTTAATTTTCGAATAAAATACTTTCAGAACCTTTGAGATCTTGAGCAATTTTAGTTGCAGAGCGACTTCTCCTGGTTGCCGAATTTTTCAGCTTGATAAAATTGAACCGCTTTGCACGTCTTGATTTTGAAGAGCAATTGTGAGACTTTTCCAAGAAGAAGAAGAAGAAGAATTTTAACGCATTACAAGTTAGTGATGGTTTGAATGTAACGCATGAAACAGTAAACAATATTCCTCCTGTTCAATATGTTCAATGAATTTATACTGGTTCACAAGATCTTAGTTAGGGCCGAAATGTGCGGGATACCAAGATCCGGGATATATGCACCAAAAAATTGTATCACGATGTCTTCAGCCATTCCAAAATCACGAAAAACTAACTTTGAAAATTCCGCCACGTTGAAGATAGTGTGTTCACTAATTTTCTCATAATTATTTCTCTGTTCATTATCATTCAAAGGCCCGAAAAGTTACGAAAACCTCTGATCGGAGTGACTCTCCTTTATATTCGAGTTAACTTTCCGAATTAAAAAAAAAACATTTCTATGACTTTGAAGCTGAAATTTGGAATCCTTGTAGGGTTGCCAACATCAGAATAATCAAGGTTAGACTATTTCATAGAAATGGATGTCCATCAAATCAACAATTTCAACAATTTTCATCGAATACAGCTTCAAATAGACTTTTATGTATGTGGTGTCTTTTTTGGACGAGACCTATACCTTTCGAGAAATAGGGTTTTGGACACCGATCACCCTTTTATTGTTCATTTTTGTGCAACGAGATCCCTAATGCTGAATTTTCAGCCCCAAAATTTGTAGTGAGAAAACGAAAACCCCTGTACATATAGAAGCAACTTTGAGCTTTTCATTTTGGTTAGTTTATTAGATTGTTGTTCACAATCCGTAGTCCAAACAAGCTTGTTCGCTTGATTTTGAGATTTTCAATGAAGAATATTATTTTTGCAATCGTCTAGGTGTCTTTATTCCGGATACGAATCATAGAAAATTAATTAGACGCCTGCGGTACACCTGTCCTGGTAGAGTGAAAATAATTACATTTTCTTAATCCGGCTCTTAAAACCGAGCTTTCTAGTAGCCAGTTATATATATATATTTTTTTTTTTTTTGAAACTATACTATTTGTAATTATCATGGTTTAATATTTGAGACCGGATATTATGTTTTTCAATTTCCGTATATACTCGTGAGAGTACTAATAAATATTCACATATTTTTGTTAAAATGTTTATATTTTTTCTGACACTAAACAAAAATACCCAAAAAGTAATAAAATGATAAAAATGATAGACGAATCAGAGTAAAATGAGTAAACTCGAAAAATGGGGGGAAACCCTTGAGAATAAGAAGTATTGATTCGATGAAGGGACCACTTGAAAGAGCTGACAACAAAAAGTGTGACAAAACAAAAGTGGACAAAAACCCATTGATATGCTAATTTTCGAATTTTGTATTAATTTCTTCCAATTTCTTGCGCTCTTTGGTTCAGTTTCTTTTTTGACTTAATTTCTGATTTTTAATTCAATTCGTCTTTTTCTTTTTTTGTTGGTTTTTTTTGAATTGGGGATTTCGAAATTGGAGTGTTTTTTCTCAGAGTAAAAATATGGCTGATAAATATTATTTAAACCTGTTCAAAATTTTAATTTTATAAAGGATGATCTCCATCTTCTATTTCGAAACAAGAAATTTGAGAAAAAATGGATTTTTTCGAAACTCTGCTTGTTCACCTTGACTTTGTTTTATTAATTTTTATTTTTTTTTAAATTAATATCTAGTTTATTGAAAATATTGCAGGTTTATAAAAATTGGACAACTTCTCGTTTTTACTAATATCCAGGTATATTTTTATTGTTTTTTGTTTTGTGATTTTATTGTGAATTTGAATCTGAATAGACGGCTCCGGGAGCCGAATGAGCTTTTAAAAAAAGGTGTTGAATTTTTTGTACCAAATATTTTCGAGTACGGCAAACATCGTGGTGTTGCGCTTTTTGCGCCAAAATGGAGCTGCACCTTAGTTTGAACCCAATATAAGTCCTCAGTTGACTGACACAGATTTTCTTGAAATTTTCTGAGTAGAGGTTTTCACGCATGGTGAACATTATGGTGATATGCATTTTTAACCAAAAAAAGTTGCATCTGAGTTTTTCATCAATTTAAATTTTTTAACTTAAAATCATCCCTAAATATAATACCACATTTATCCCAAGTTACTGTGTTCCATTTTTTCGGAATTCACCTAAAAAACGAAATTTCAAAATTCATTCCATATCAGAGCCAAATTATTCTTTTAAAATATGATTTTTTTTCGTGAACTTTCTTCTCTTCCAAGTTTTTTTCTCTAACTAAATAAAAAGTTCACGTAAAAACAACAATTCATTTTTAAACGTGAATTTTCTAACAAGGAAGATTCAACTAATTCAGACTTTAAAAAAAATTTGTACACTTATAAAACTGATCTCCTTATCAACATCCTGTATTTCTTTTTCACGCAAGATTATTGGGAAAAAAGTTCATTTTTTCAATGTATCTATTATAAAATTGAATCATTGAAAACTCAATGTAAATTTTAATGTAGCACCCTTGTAAATGGGTGCAAATTTAAATGAATGAAATTCATCATGCTAAAATATTATTGTTCCATGTTTTTGGATGGTCATATTGGAAATGTTAGCTTTCAATCTCAGTACATTTTGTACATCTGTTTATTCAAAACATCCTGAAGTTTTCCTATAATTGAACTTTTTAGTTTTTTGTAAAGTTTCAAAATTCTCAAATTTTAGTATGATCTTAAAGACACCTAGACAGTTGGAAATCATTTTTTAGTTGTTACAACATCTTTGTTCATCTTCCCAGGAGTTTTCAAACTGTGATACACGTTTTCACAAATTTTGTGAATACCGAGGACAAAAAAATGAATATCCTTTTTTCAAAATCGCTCAGACGCCGTAAATTGTGTGCAAACACACAACTTGACGTAAATGTGCAGAAAACCGTAGTACAAACGAATTTTTTTTATCAACGGAGCAAACAAGCTCGAGTTTCAACAGGGATGAGTTTTTTGGCACAAAACTTCATGGAGGTGAAATTTTTGGCTTACAATTAGTTGAAGCCAGAAAGACCAACCTTGAATTTTATACAGGTCAGTTGAGTATTCAAGAAAAAAATTATGTACATTAAAAATCTCAATTTAGAATCTTCGGTCATGAAGTGAGGCATACTGTATTCGTACGGTATGAAATACCCCAAGAACCTATCTTTCTGATTTTGACCATCAGCTTTTTTTTTGAAAGATAACTTTTTGTATAAACTTTAAAATGAGGACATTTGTTTTCACTCTGCAGTTATGACAATTTTTGAAGCTTTTTTATTTGGGTCATACATAATGACTAAATTTTCGACTTCGATTTCAATACACTCAGTTCGTTCAAATTTGAGTTTTTTCCATTCTTGACTAAATCTATTGTACATATTCCCCCATTGTATTTTATTTTTCAAAACTTCCGAATTCTTTCATAAAAGTACAAAATAGTTGTTTTGTTCTCGTGTTCTTTTCACTGCATGATACTTTTGATGTTGCCGCCAATTCATCTATAACTACAGTAATATCTATCCCATTTTGCATGATAAATTGCGTCTAATTATTATTATTATATTATTATTATTGTTTCTGATAGAAGATACTTATCACTTTGTCGGTATTTCTCTAATTTCGTTTATTCTAGTTTTCGGTTTTGTTTTTTCAAACATCTTCTCGTTTTTCTGATTTAAAAAGTCATTTATTATTAGGTATTATTGGTTTGAAATTACTAAACAATTTTATGATGTCTAGAGAAAATAGTCCTGATGTTTAATGAAACTTTGTGAAATTATATTCATATTTCGAATTTAACAAAGTAAATTGATTATATGTTTGAATGTTAATACACTCAATTCTTAAATAGGTCTATATTTATTTGGTTCTACAACGTGACGGAACTATTTTTATTACAAGTTTTTCAATTGTTTGTAAACAGTTTTTTTGAAATTTCCAATCATAGTATTAAAGTGATTTATATTTTGCACGACGTGGTTTTTCATACGGTGCTTCTGACAAAAGATGAAAATTACAGTAGTGACCAAAAGTTGGTTCATAATTGTGAAAGTTATCATAACTCTGTTCAATATGAGCCGTTTGGTCCCATATTTTACACAGTTATACCCAAAGGTATTAGCATTTTTTAAAAGACAATTTTTGAAAAAATATTTTTTCCTGAAGACTTTTTTTTGTGGTTCTGAGATGACAAAAACATAGACCATATAGGTTTTTCGAACAATTAGTTTAGGACTCGTTCAAGTTTTAGGACTCGTTTTTCTGAAAATAGAGCGAAAGATGATCTCGAAATTGATGAATGTACTTCAAATTTTGTCAACTCAATGGTAATCACAAAAGAATTTTGAAAAAAAAAAAAGTTTCCATATTTTCTGTGAATTTGGAAATCGCGTTAGATTCATCAACTTCGAGACAGACTACCAATTTTTATAATTTCAAGATATTTTCAACAAAAAAAGGTCTCAAAAGTCGGACTTTTTTTAAAGGTCGACTACACTTTCTCTTCTGAAAAAGCTGTGCATTTTTGCGGGTGTTTTATTGCTCTGGTTGTGTGTACGCAAACAAAGTTTTTTCTTGTTTTTTTTTTTGAAAAGCAATGTGTGCGGTAGAGCACGCAATCGTTTTGAATATTTCTAGGACACTTTTTCATACTTGACACAGGCAAAAAAAAGGTATCTTTTTTTACCGCGGTTTTTTAAGGCGGTGTTTGCACACAATTGCGCGAAATTCAAAATTGACTTTTTTTTTTCTTGTTCCAGTTGAGTGTAAATAAGACTAACAGACAAAAAGAAGTCATCGTGGGAAGTGGGAGAGACTGGCATAACATAAACTGGCACATTTTACGACCTTACAGAAAGAATATTCCATGTTGCACAAAATTTGGCAAAAAAATGGAAAAATAACGTTTTATGTGTAATCTGAACAGTTTTATAGAAAGATTTTAGTGTATTGGTTATAAATCGGAATATATTCTTCATTTTCCACACCAAATCAACGAGTTTGCGGATATTTGGCCAATAATATCACGAAATATTTTAAAAATTTCAAAAATATTGTACCGAAAACTGTGCGGCAAGCGCGCACATTTAGTGTGCGGACCATTGCCATTTTCAGACAAGACAAACTCCTCCCATTTTTGCAGAAACATGTTTTTTATTTTGGGAAAGTCCGTAACTAATTTTTTCTGAAGAAAAAATACTTTTTTTTTCACTGTGCTTGATTAGATCAGCCCCTATGCACAGGTTTTTTTCAATTTCTTCCTGTAATTTTTTGAGACTGAAATTCGTATATTGAGAATAGCGTTCGTAAAAAATATCAACTATGAGATGTGAATCTCTTTTCGGTGTAAAATAAATTTTCTAAAATGTTTATATACTTCTTGATACCCACAAGTCCTGTTTATTTTTAAACTGAACCTACAGTAACCCATTACAGCTATCTCTATATTCCCTTCTATTAAATATATCATTTACAGTAATCCATCTGCTCATTTCAAATTCAATAAAATATCGATATTCCCCCTTTTTCCTTCTGTTTCTTTTTCGAATTTCCAAAAATGGGCGGAGACTTTCGGATTACGGTAGTTTTCCCTTCTCTTTCTTTTTTTGTTTCTTTTTTTTCGTTTGTTCTGAATTTTGAAAAAATCATGAATAAATTGGAACAGCCTAAAAATGTTGCTGATTTTCAGTTAATTTGAAATTTTCCTGATTTACCATTTAAAAATGAACCCTGAAAGCTTGAAAATGTTCCCCATTTTCGCATGTTCTCATTTTTCCCACCTTCGCAACATTCAACTCGTCCAATTTGATTTATCTATTTGTTCCAATCCACAAACTTAACCTCTCATAAATTACAAAAACCAGCACTTGTCCACACTTTCATCTCATCGTCTCTCATTTATCAATACTATTTTCTCTCTTTTTTTCGGTTACGATAGAGTCGAAAAAGTTTCGGAGGAAGTCATTGTTTCATTTTTATTGACTTTTTTACAACTATTTTGAAATATTATCTTTAAGTTTGAATGGGATATATTTTAAATCGGCGCGAACTTTTCGGTTCGGTTGACATTGAAATATGGTTTTGATCTATCAAAAAGTTGAGAGCACAACACCTCAAAAATGTTCGAAAATTGTTTTTTTTCCAGCAATAACTGTGTGGCTTCTATTTTGGAAGTCAAACGAACTTACCATTTTTAAAATATTTATTTCGTTTAACCAAACCGGATCGGACAAAATCCAGACTGAAATTATAGTAGATGAATTTCACCCGATTTGGAGGAGCACCAAAATTAACTTTCTCTAGTTTCTAACTTTATGATTTTTTTTCTCAAAACATGAAAAATATAAACAAAATATCAAATAGAGTTTTCTCGGCTACAAAGATTCATCGAAATTTGGAAAGATTTTAATTTACAATCAGATACTACTACGTTAGGCCCTATTTTTTCCGGTCCAGCCTAATGAGACCCTATTCTTGGTTATCTCATAAATATCAAACAATTTTAAAAGGCTTACGGGCTAGAGAAATATAGCAAAAACCACTGTGAAATAAAATATTTTTTTTTGTTTTCACGTAGTCTGATTTAAAGACACCTAGACAGTTGGAAATCATTTTTTAGTGATTACAACATTTTTGTTCATCTTCCCATGAGTTTTCATTGTGTGAGACACGTTTTCAAAAAAATTGTGATTTACCGAGGAAAACAATAAATATCCTTTTTTCAAAATTGCTGGGACGCCGTAAATTCCGTAAACACACAACTACCGTAGTTCAAACGAATTGTTGTTCTCAGTGGAGCAAATAAGCTTGTTTGTATGATTTTGAAACTTTCCGTGCAAAAAATAATATTTCCAATTGGCTAGGTGTCTGTTCAAAAACAAGTTTGTTTGGATCCGAACGGCCCTCGTGTGGCCTGCAGGCTTTTGAAACAAACACAAACCAATTTTGAATGGCTCTATCTCCGAATATGAATTGAGAATCCACAGACCGCAAACAAACAAGTTAATATCTTAAAACGAAATCGTCGTTTCAAAGCCAAAATTCTTGCAACTTTCTATCTATTGACCTGTTGTTTCACAAACTCAAAGCACATGTTTTTTCGCCGCAGGTTGACCAGCCTAAATGACTAATAATCGGTGGTACTGATTGAGCCGAAGTAAGCTCTCCGAACAATAAAACTGTGCTCAATTTTTCGTTTCGACCATTTTTATGAAACTATCTAGAGTTTTTTGTGCAAACTATCGTCTTCAACCGACTTCACACGATCCACTTGATCTTATGTTCATATGTATAGTATTTGTTCTGACTGAAACATTTGTATCATTTTGCTTTGATTGCTCTTCAGTACTATTTTGCTTGTAGATTTTATGTTATTCATTGTTAGATTAATGAAGCTTCTGAATGAGGAGCTATTCCCGTTTAATCAAGATAATCCGCCTAAAAATTTAACTTCACTTTTTAAAAAATTTATGCGCAAAGAACACTGTCGTTATCGAAATATCAATGACAACGTTGTTTTGGCTCCCACAACTCATTTGACCAGGCTTACATGATTATATTATTTCGGAATCCAAAATCACTCTAATCTTCTATTTTTCAACCTGCTTTCAAATTTCAAATCGAAATCCCGACCAATCGCCTCTTCTCCCTGCTACCGTATTATTTTCCTCATTTCCGCCCATCCGCATTTTCTTTGTCTTTTTTTTTGCACTCCTTCCTTGGTATACTGTAGATTTCAAAACTCATTTATCAAGTTTGGTTCCCTCTCTTTTGTTTTTCGAAGAATGCGATACATTTGTCAAAAAAGGGAAGATCGGGCACACGTCGACTGAATTATTATGAATTTAAATTGAAAAGGTTACTGTAGGTAGATTGAGAAAACGGTTTGAAGATGGATGAAAATGTGAAAAGCTTCATCAAATTTTGAAGAAAGATGTTCGACTCATAAATCTTATATAAATAAAACTTCAAAAATATCTAAATATTTTTATTCTCTACGTGAACTTTTGTGTTTCGCACGACATACAAATTTCATAACTATAATTTTTAATTTTTATTCATTGAAATACGTTGGGGACAACGTGTAAAATGGAAAAAAATACATTACAAAAAAGAATAATGCTTACAATTAGAGGTCCTTTAAGTCTTTAAGTTACCTTCAAAGGTTCAAAGAATCCAGGAAAATTAAGCGCAAGCATTGTACCTGTAATATTAGATTAGGAATTTCAAATAGTTTCGATTTGTAATGAGCAAGTTTGGTGAGCAAAAAAGTTTTTTTCTCAAATTGGAATTTGGAATTTTATAGTGTTCCCATCATTGTGATCATCCCGTTAATGAGTTCACATAGTAAGAGCTAGTTGATACCAAAACCAGAAATTTGCTAAAAATAAATGCACATCTGTGGAACTCTGGCTGAGATAATATCCTAGTTCGTATATTCCATTCTTTTTTGTATTTTTGAACAAACATATGTGATGAAAATGTACTCCATAACAAAGATTCTTAAAGGTCGACTGCGCTTTCTCTACTGAAAGAGTTGTGCATTTTTGCGTGTGTTTTGTTGTTCTTGCACACAAAGCTTTTTTCTTTCTTTTTCTTCGAAAAACAATGTGTGCGGTAGAGCACGCTTGCTCGCGGGGATGGCTCCGCTGATTTTTTTTGTTTTCCCTCTTTTACTGACGCGTACATGCAAGTCTAAAAACATTTTTTCATAGGGATTGGTAATCACAGAACTGATATGAATTGAATTAGCTAAACTTGTAGTGATAACGCAGTCGCCCTTTAACAGAATCGAAAATTTGAGTTCAGATGATACCAGTCAGATTCAATTTGAGTTGTGCCTAGGACTCTATATGGTTTTTATGTTATAAGCAACTGTTTGCCTATGCCATTTGATAGATTTTTGAATGCTGATCAACATCCCGATGTTCATTTATGCGAATCGTATCTAGAAACATTTTATAAAATAAATTTTATCGGCTGGGACATAATCATAAGAATAAAGTATGCAAAAAAATGTTTAATGTCATCGAAAATCTCGCACTCGAATTGTAAATTTTAAAACTTTAAACGAACCGAGCCTTTGAGAAATAGAAAACCGGAATGAAAATAAATTCACACATAATCTCCTTTTTGAAATCAATTAATGATTTTGGAAAAAAAATTTAATTTCTATACTGAAAATTGGGAACGAGGAAAATCGATATTTACATAAATCAACAACGAGAAATTAATCAGTGTTAAAAAATCCCTAGAAAAACTCACAAGGGAGGTTCGCGAGCTGTTACTTTCAACTTTTTCTTAAAATTTGTACACTTATAGAGTTTGACCTCCATCGTGGTATAGTTTTTATCCACCGGAAATTTTTGTGTAAAAAGTTATGAATTTTTAGACATTTTCCCATTACAATTCATAACTGTTATAAAATAAGGACAGCACAGTAAATAAATGAATTTGTATTCACGTGCTCATTTTTCAAAGGTAAATGACTCATTTTTTCTTCAGAAAATGGTCATGAAATAACTTTAATCTTTCATAACTTTATTCACAAAAATTTCCGGCGAATAAAAAATGTACCACGATTATCAGGAGGTCGAACTACATAAGTGTACAAATTTTGAGAAAAAGTTGAAAGTAACAGCTCACGAACCTCCCTTGTCAGGTCTAATCCAAACATTTCACTTTTTGTATCACAACACTCCTTTGTTTGGTAGAACTTTTATATGGTTTTCATCTTTTCTGATAAGCTTGTAATATCGTTTTCTTTCCGTAAGTCATAAAGTTTCTCCATGGCTGTCGTCTTGGACTGTCTGGGCCGGGACACTAGCAATCGAAATTATCGAAGCAGGTGATTGTTCAGCGCTCTTAAGGGTGGGATGAAAGGACTCGGCAAGTTGCTCTTAAATGAATGAGGACATTTTTTCAGGTGGAACCCTCGAGGGATTTTTTACCGAAAAATCTGGTATTCGAGAAAATTTCATTTGAAAAAAGATATTCGGAAACTTTTCACGTATACGTTGTATACGTTGAAAGTTTCCAAATTTCTGACTTTGACCAAAATTTTCTCGAATACTATGCTTTTTGGTAAAAAATCCCTCGATGGTTCCACATTAAAAAAAAGTGCTTTTTCATTTAAGAGCAACTTGCCGAGTCCCTTTATCCCACTTTTAAATAGAATAAATGACAGATATTTATTCCGGAGTTTCTTTTGATTTTCATCGAAAACAATACTGAAAAGAATTTCGAAAAAATGTTGACAATTAACTCTTCATAATTGTTTGTTGGCTATTTTTTTAAACTTTTGAAACAAAAAAAAATGACTCAGTGGAATGGCGGGCCTAATGAAAATACCCGACATGTTTTCATAGCTCGCAGTTTTCATCTCGATCTGGCGGAACCCGTATATCTTGATGGTCCCTCTCTTTTTCAAGATCTTCTTCTTCCCCAACTCCCCTTCACATAATTCTCAAATCCAATCAAATTTTCTTTTTTTCTTTTTTCTTCTTCATTTTTCGTTTCGACTACAGTAATCCAAGACCTCACAAAAAATGAATGAACTAAATAAATAAATAAAAATGAGAAATTACCCGACCACAATTTATCATTCATTCATTCATTCTGTTCTTACAACCGGAACATGTTCCATATTCCATTTCGTTTTTTTTTTGTTTTTTGACAAGAAGGTCACGAACAATAAATCAAAACAGCAAAAGTTTATCTTTTTATTATTAATTATACTAATTTATTATGTCAAAAAAGTGTGTGCACAGGATATATTATTATGTAATAAGATGGCGAGATTTGATAAAATAAAGAAGAGTGGGAGAAGGAGAAGAGTACGGTAGTTTCAGAAAGAAGTGAGCCCAGTGAGAAAGCTAAAATTTGCGGAAATTCAAAAAATAAAAACAGTTGAACACTTTTGTGCAGTTTGGATGCAATAAGAACAAATTCAAGTGTCAGTATAAATTAATACTTGAACCAGATTTGTCTTGGTGAATGTAGTTTCCTAACATTTCTTAATTTCAATCGAGTTCTTGAAGTTTTCACATTACTGATTTTGGCAAGTTTTACGATAATGAGAACCTCGTGAAATTTTATCTGTTTCTCGTAAATTGTAGGTATCAATAAAGCTAGTTTTTTAATCAGATTTTATTCTCCTCAAATATCTCTTTATTGATTTAAGTATTTTGAAGACACCTGGACAGTTTTATATCATTTTCACTTATAACAAAACTGTGTTCATATTTTCAATGTGTGAATCACGTTTCCAAAAAAGTAGTGATTTACCGAGAAAAAAAATAATTTTTTTTCAAAGTCGCTTAGCCATCGTGAATTCGAACCATTTTTCAAAAGCATAACTTGAAGTAAATGTTCACAAAACCGTAGTGCAAACGAATCGTGTTTTCTCAGCAAGCTTGTTTATTTGATTTTTAATTTTTCAGTGTATTCAGTTATTTTTCTAATAGGCTATATCTTCAAGCACTGGAAGGTTGAATGAACTATTTGTTGAAGCTTTAATCTGAAGTTAACTGAAAGTACAGTTATCCGAAGAAGATTAGCCCAAATTGAATTGAAAGAGATTTTTCTGAAATAAATATTTGAAGGTTTTCATAATCAAATTTTCATGAGATCAAATATGTAGAAACTGATTCAGAAATTGTTAATTGTTTGTTTAGGAAAAATCATGATTATCAGTAGAACGCGTTTCACTTGTTGAGTTTCGATTTCAGGCTTAAATCATATACAAATTATAAGTTATTATATCGGTTCAGATTGTAATGTCATTTGAGTAACATCAGGTTCCTGATTCAGATCCCGAAAAGAAACCTACCAAATATCGTTTTCCCAAAGAATGGTAAAAAAAATGAGGCAAGTTCAGATTTAAAATACACATAGCCGATTGGAAAATAACATTACGGTTTGTGAACATTCCCGTCAAGTCGTGTGTTTCGTCTGCACAAAAACGCGGCTATAACGTCGTCTGATCGCCTTTGAAAAAATGATTTTTTTTGTCTCGGGAAATCAAAAAAAAATTCCAACTTTGGAGAATGTTTCAAGCATTTGGATCCGTCTTGAAATCCAATGTATTGTCTCAATTCTATCAGAGACCTCATAAGAACAATATACAAATTTTTCCAAGTGCAAGTTTTGGTCAGAATAGTTTTTCTTAAAATTCCAAAAAAATTATTTCGTACAGTACCCCTTTTTAATTATATACCTGTTTTCCCTCTTAACCTACAGTACCCCTTCTCCTTTTCCCCTCCCTTTTTCTCTCTTTTGTTTTTGTTCAGTTCACTAGTGATGAATTGATGTGTTGAGCCAGAGTGTATGTGCTCTCCTTCTCCTTCTTCTTCTTCTTCTACTTCTGATTTTATTCTTCTTCTTCTTTTCTTTTCCATCTCCATCTTCTTCTTCTCGACACTTTCTTTCATCTTTTCCGACATTTTTGTCTGCGTCTAAAATTCAGAGAAACTAAGAGAAGAAGAATCGCCTTAGATGGTGGCAAAAGTTTGAATTGAGTTTAGATGAATTATCTCGAAATCGGGCATATGTTTAAATTGAAAATGATGAAAGGAAAAAGCCGAAAAGTATGCATGTTTATGAACTCGAAATTGGATATGTCAACAAAAATAAAAAGGACACTCATGTATGACAAAATTCTGAACCAGTGAGAGATTAATTTGAAAAATTTTAAATTTTAAAGAAATGTATTCTTTTTAGTTTCAGAAACAATTTTAATTACATTGTGAAGACGGAACCAGGGTCCTACTTTTGGGGCCATTTGGAACCTAATTGAAAAAAACCAAATCAGTTTGGACTAGGACCTCTTTCAGTTAATTAAATATCAAGTTGTTCAGGAAATCGTGGTCAAGGAACTACCTCTGAAAAACAATACAGTTGATAATCAGTTTTTCCACGTGATCGTCATTTCGAACAGCCCAAAAAGTTGTTTTCATTTACTGTTATGAAATCGGGTGACTGGCCTAATGTGATGTTAATTGATCTTCTTTTTCAGAAGGCCGAGCGTTTGGGTAAAATTGATAATTAATTTTACATGTTACAGTACTTACTCATTTCGATGGCACCGGAAAAACATGTGCTACTGATGCATGTGTCACGTAGTTCTGATTTTTAGTGTGGAACATTTTTAGAACCATACTTTGCAGATGGATTTGAACTTAGAATGATCATTCTTTGATCCACAGAATCTGAATATAGACTTTGGACAATTGTTACTGTAGACTTTCCAAACGAATATCACGGTAATAAAATCCATCAATAAAGCGCGTATGATTCTGTGCACAGATTCCTAGGTTTGAAAACATCGAAATCCAGACAAACTTGTAAAAAAAATCCATTTTGTGTTCTCGATGATTTGAATTTTAATCACAATACAAAAAAAAAGTTTAGTAAAAATTCATTTTGTTTATCCGAAGTTGATTGTGCACGATATAATTTCTTTCTGTTGCTCTCCGCCGTAATCGTCGCGAGACCTTTCTCAATAGAATTCTCCTTTCTCATTCTATATCGAAAATCACGACGTACTTAAACTAATATTTCACATCTTGCTTCACTGTAATTTTTCATTTATTTTGATACCGTTCGCCAATAATTTATCAGAACATATTCATTCAATGCCATCGGAAAGGTTTTAAAATTCACAAAAGTTTTTGTTTGATCCCGTGAGATCTTGTCTGTACTATCATGTTCCCAGACGGTCTTATTGCTAAATCTGAGTTCAAATTCCAGAAAACTGAATCTAGACGTAAATTATTTAAAAACAGGATAACCATTACTTCAAGTTCTTTGAAACTTGTTCTGTATAAGAAAAAGTGTACTTCAATTCATTTCACCTAAATAATATAATTTAATTAATTTCACATAATATGTTTCCCTCTTTTTGGTGAGTTTGAAACAGTGAAAAAAAAATACTCTAAACTTGTAATTTATGTCTCAATTAACATGTGAACTTACTCTGTTTTTCGAAAAATAATATTCAATTTTATGCTAAAAATCTTTGTTTTGATTACTAAATTGTGCGAACTTCATAACGGCGTTATAATTTATAAAAAAAATAAGTTTTTTGTAAAACATTTTAAAAAAATTAGTCATAGAAAAGTGAACCTATTTTGAGCTTTTGCTGAGCCATTTTCCTATTTCTATTTTTATCTTGACGTGATTTTATTTGACTCATAAAATAGTACTATTTTCACACGCAAAGTTCTAAGAAAAAATGCCATAAAACATTCTCATTATCGTGACTGTCTGGAACTATGATTAAACCTTTCGTGTTAGTCAAACATTTTCCGAGAAAAGAAGTTGTATAGTTGCGTGATGTTGGAAAACGGGTATAAATTGGAACTCATTCCACCTGAAAATCAGTTTATTTCTGTTTTCTTATCCAACTTGGAATATTTCTGACATAAAAGTAAGTCTGGGGTTATGATAGTAAGAAGTGAGAATTGGGACCAAAATATAGGGTTTCGAGGATCCCTTATTTACTTCAGGTCAGTCGAAGGCCCAGTAAATTCTCACTCCCGAAGTAACCCCGTAAATATAAATCAAAAATGAAAATTGATCGTTTCAGTCGATTGATATGATTGGTTGGTGTTATAGTTTGACAACAGTCGATCATCATTTTGGAACTATTTGGCCGAATGATTCCACCTTATGTTCTCTACAATTGTACGTGAAGTTTGAAACAAAAATGTGGGCTCATTTTTGAAAATATTGTGGGTGAAAGGCACTTTTAGATATATTTTTCGCTCGCGCTGGTTTTTCTGATGATCTGGATATGATATCAGTTGAAAGAAGCACTACGAAATAATTGCATGTTTTATTTGAAAACAAGTACGCGTTCTCAGTTGAATATTCCCGTTTACCAAAAAAAATCTGATAATTTTGGTGTGGGAGCAACAAACAAACCGAAAAGATACCTGCGCACAATGCGTTATGTAGCTCAAAAAATGTCGCAATATTTGGTGTATGGCATACACTGTATGCAGATTTTAAAGTATTACGACGCATTTTTGCAGACAATACTTTTGAATTATTTCGCAGCATACCTCTAATCACAGAACAATTCACCATCTTTTATCTTGCTCCTACTAGTTCACCTTATAAAATATTCGTTTTTTTTTTAAATTTAGATTGAGGCAGAGTTCAGGCAGAGTTCAGAAGTTTTACTTTCTTGTCCCATTTCAATTCTCTAGTTCAATTTCACTTGATCGTCAATCATTTCAATATATTTGCATCCGGTCCGAATAGTTTTCAGAATGTTGAAAAAACGCATGAGGAGAAAACTTTCAGCAAACAATGCTGTTTTCTGAAAATGTAGAATAGATTCCAAACTGACTGGGTTGCGATCAATTGACCAGTTTGCCAGAATCGAATCTTTTTCCTCAAGTTTTGTGTGACAACTCTGAAACATAGAAAGGTTCTTGTTTCCTTTACCTGTAGGTACTACGTTTCTATGAATTATCAAGGTTGAACCTGGATTCACATTCTGCTGAAGTTTGAAGATAAAAATTTTTTCATGCTTGCAAAAGTTTTGGAAAAAATTTCAGCCCTGGCAACCTGTTCATTTAATTTTTGACCAGGTTTCCACTCGGACTCAATCGAGAAAACATTTTAGGATTTATAATCTTTCCCATAGTTGATCGATTTTGATTCTGGAAACTTGTTTTGTAAAAATAACAGACTTTGGGCTAGCCTAGTTCAACTTTACATATTAGGATCAAAATTAATATTCTTCTTCAGAACTTCCTTATGAAATAGTTCAATATGAACCTTTTCAAGTCAGTGTAGGTTTTTGCTTCTTTTTTTTAATTTGAGTTAAACTAAAGGAAATTTTTGGGATTTTTGAACCTAAGCTCTAAGGTTTAGTTCTTCTTGGGCTAACATTCAATTCTTTAGGACAACTTCAAGGGTTGCTCAGGTTCTTAATTTTCTGAATAACCCCTGTCTACCTGGTTATTGACCATTCCAATTCCAATCCCTAGACTCTGTGTCATTTTCCCTTGATCCTGTCTCTTTTATTTTTTCACCTCAAACTCTCTTTTCTCCCAAATAAATCGCAACATTTTCTTCAAACTATTCTCATTTTTCATTTCTTCAACTAACTATATCAAAAAATAAGAAGCGATGAAAAAGAAGAAAAAAAGAAACATAGAGAGAAAATAAGCTCCACCCCACAACCAATAACAACCATTTGTGGGCGGGGCCAAAAACACCGAATTTCTCAGGGCCGACGTTGTGTTGTTGTGTTTTGTCTTCTTCTTCATCTTCTTTTCTTTTTCGTCTCTTTCATTTTTTCGATGCTGAAAATTTTAATTTTATTTTTTTATTTGAAAACTGAACTAAGGTTAGCTATCGATACGATCAGTTAATGTTTTTTAACTCAAAAAAACTTGAAATTTTCTCTTCTTCGTTTTTCCGTTTGCCAAGTGTATTATTCACTTCACAGTACTCTAGTAACCTGCACATCTTACTCATTGTTTTAATGAAATTGTGCAATTAAGAAGTACTGTCATTTTTATGCCGCAATTCTGACCTTTTCCAGACCGTTTACAACAATAATGACAACATCGAATGGTGACAGTGGTGGAACTGTGACAATACCTCCACCAAGTGTTGTCAATACACCATCCACCAATGACTACAGTAATCAATTCAATATTTCAAATGGTGGTGGAAGTGGTGGATCATCATCAAATTATTATGATACAACAAGTAGTCCTAGTCAAATAGCCTCATATTTTGCTGCACAGGGTTTAGCTGGACCGGCTGGTGGATATCATGGTGGATTGGGTGAACAGGTAAGAAATTGGAATATTTGTGGAAGAGGGAGTAAGAAGGGGGTTCCGACAAAAGAAAAATCGAAAGATGAATAGATCCATCTTCTTTTCTATCACTCTACCAACAAAAAAAAGGTTTTCAACAAAGAAACATTTTTGAAGTCAAAAAAAAATTTTCATTGGAAAAATGAGAATTCTAGAATTTCTACAAATGAGGGAGTTTCAAAATACTGAAACTCATAATTTGGTAAAATTTATTAACCAAAAAAGCACGAACAAAAGCTACAGTACCTCTCAGAACATGCACATCAAACTTTCGATTTTTATTACTTGAATGAGTAAGTTGTGCAGGTTCTTCGGGGATACTGTAGATTATTGAGTTATATGGTTTCGAAAAAGTCCAACCTGAATTTGATTATTCAACAAAAAAAAATATGCACTCACCGGGAATCGAACCAACCATTCTGCAAAATGTATTTGTTTGCTAGGCACGTGCGTGGACCAGTAGACCACGTGGTCGCTTCTAAGCCGACGACAAGATTGTCAATATGAACCATATACTAATTTTTTGAAATTAACTTGCAAAAGACCTCAAATTTTGAACATCATCATTTATCACAAAAAAAAATTAAAAACGGTTTTTTAGGAGAGTCAGTTCATCGATGATTTTTTATTTGTATCTTACTATTTTTTGAAAATATTAGGCTTTGAGGACTAAATGGGGTCAGTTCCTAATTTTTTAAATTCAATTTCGATAGATTTTTATTTTTTGAAAATACTCTGGTTCAATTCTGAATTAAGTTAATATACCGATTTTTAAAGTTAAAATGAGGTCTCAAAATATACTCCAATTTCCGAAACTTTTCTCGACTTGTCATGACTCCTCTAAAAATGTATGTCATTTTCTCTGAAACCAATTCCAGTCAATTTGCTTTAGGGCCGAAATCGTCCCCAAAAAATTAAAAACCCAAGTTTTGGGCCCCCAATCGAATTCATCTCAATTTCATATTTTCTTCTCATTTTTCTCTCAATTCTTCTCTATTTCACTCAATACTCATTAATCTATGGCAACAAGATGAGAAAATGAAAAATCGGCGGACTAGAAAATCGATAAAAATCGCGGGGTTCCCGCAGTGAAAAAACGAAGAATACTGTATTTTAGAGGAAATGAAAATAAAGAGAGCTTGAAGAAGAGAAAATCAATGATTGTTGTGGCAAAAAAAGGAAAAAAGAGAAAAAGAGCACACTTTTAAGATTAATTGTTGTTTTTTCACTGCGAAAATGGACCGCACTTTTCAAAATTTCGAATTATTTTTTTGTTTCCAGAATATGGGATATGCTGAATGGAAAGACGATGATAAGGATAATAAGGACAAAGACGATGATCTCGATAAGAACTCGAATGCCGCAGTTTATCCATGGATGACAAGAGTACACTCAACAACAGGTTAGTTCTGTTTTTGGGCTTATTTCTGTATTTTGTGTGTGAACTGATAATAGAACTAATTACTGCAAATCATAAATATTGAAGAACCTAAAAATGTAATGAGAACCAATTTGTTGATAAGGGTCAATTAGAGAAAACAATGATTGTGAGAAGAAAACGGGTAGACCTAAAAAGAATAGATAGTTTCAGTTTTATTTTATGGAAAAATGGGAGAAGGGAAATAGTGTTTTTTGATTGCGAAACATAGTGTTAAAATTCTTCGTGCACTTGTTGAATCCCAGAAAACTCACTTTCAAAGAAAAATCATCATTCAAAACTCAGTTAGTGAAATATGATCTATTGAAAATCATGCGTTTTTTTATTTTGGTTTAAATTTTAAGAAATTGCTAGTATTAATTAGGTCAAAAAAATTGTCACTGAATAATTGAACTAATAACCTATTTCATAAAAAGAAACACAATTGTGCAGTGGAGCGCATCTGTCACGTTTTTTTTAAATCTATTTTAATATCCCATTGCAGAAAACCCCCTCTGTTAAATTCATTTTCAAAAAATTTCCAAAAGGATACCTCGCCGCAAAACAGAATTTTTTCGATTTAAAAAAAAACCAAAAATTACTGTTTTTTTTTTTGCTTTTAAAGTATAACAAATTACCACACAAAAAACGTGCGTTGCGGTTATGCGTCGCGTGTTTTTGACAGTACCGCTAGTACAAAACATTTTTCTTAATGTGTGCAAAAGTTCTTCAAATCATGTGTAATACTTTTCCACTAATTTCTACAAAGTCAATCGACAAAAAATTAGAGTTTCCTATATTTTTTTAAAGTTATATCTCATATGGGTTCTTAAAAATATTGATTTTTCTATGCAAATTTCGAATTTCTGATTTCACAATGTATCTTCCATTAATATATTTTTGGACTTGAGTTCTAAAATACCTAAGTCATGAAAAAATCCTTTGAAATCTGAACAGCCACAGACGTCACTTTTAGTTAATTCTGAAAAATCTCTGAAGTTTCCTATTTTTCCCTAACTATATGCCAAAAATAGTGCCCTCTTTACCATATCACATATTTTTTCTCCCCATCTCCTAACCTGATTTTCATTCCGATTCCTCCTGTTCCCACACATATTTCAATCCATCCATGTTATTGTTTTTGTTGTTGTTTTTGTTCGAACAGACGAAAAAAAAGAAAAGAGACAAAACTAGTGTGGTCATATTTCATCAAATGCCGCTTCTCGCACTTTCATAAATCACTTCATTCGAAAACAGTTGGAAAAAAAACGAAGAGGAAGATGTTGCGAAGAAGAGGAAGAAGGCCCAGATTTTTAAGAGAGAGGAACTAGGGTTGTATTCAAACAGACAATCTAACAAGATGAGGACTTTGGGTTATGAAAAAATGAAGAATGAATTTTGATTTCCAATTTTTTTCTGAGTTCTTAGACACGTCTGAAGGCAAAAACGTAGCAAAATCCATTTTCACAACCCGTTAAGGTCATTAAAACGTGTAGCCGACAGTTGACAGGTTTTGCGCACTGCTATGTTTCATGTGTTTCTCTACCGTCTCTTCAGCGCTGAGCTGAGCTTTTCTGTATTTTTTGAACTGTACTTTTCTCATTCCCATTCTTTCTTCTTTAAGTTTTTTTGAGCATTATGTTTATAATCATATTTTGATATATCTACAGTACTCTTTCTCTTTTTCTATTGACATATGCTGCTTATAAACAAAATACATAGGAAATGGCTTGTGGCCGGCCGAGAAGCGCAAAAATAGAAAAGGCAATAGTAGTAGTGGAAAAAGAGAGATGGCATGTCGCGAACCGATTTGTCTTTCGTGTCAAGACTCGCCGACGGAAAGAAAAAAACCAAGAAAATAAGACGAAGAAGACCACAAAATGTTTTGTGCGTTTGCGCATCAGTGATTAGGGAAGAAAATAATAATAGTCTGTGACTGGAAATTTCAACGTTTTGGAGAATGCAAAAAAATGAAGTTAGAAGATTTGTGTGTAAACACGGCGACGAAATGATGTATATAAATTTTGAAAATTATTTTGATATTTCATCCTTTTCTGACAAATCTTCTCAAAAACCATCCTCATTATTTCAGTATTTTTTTAAAGAGAAAAAAGGGGAAAACCCGTTGATGTGAGGAATCGAACCCTCGACCCCACAAAAATGGTTAGATCGGCGAACTGAGCGCATACCTACTGAGCCATTGTGGTTAATAAGCTTTGCCGACTTATCTATCCTAGATATTATCAGTGAGGGATGGCAATAATAGAAATGAGAAGTATAGAAGTTCACTGTCTAAGCCCGATTTTTAGGCCGATGACGTCATAGGGCCGATGTTGGGTCTAGGCCAAGTCAATTATATTTTTTTAATGTAAAGAACTCACAAAATTGAGTTATTGATTTTCTGTGTATACACTATGACGAACAAGTGCACATTTTCTACTGTAATGCATTTATTAAAAACATTTCCAAATGTTTTTGTAGTTTCTCTGATCCATTCATTGAATTCTTGTTATTGTTATTGTTATTAATATCTTTAATTCGAACCTTCTTTTTTTTCTCGCAATTTGTCCAATCAATCATTTGCTACAGTAGTTTTGTTGAGGCGAAAAGAAAAGATACGGACAGTCGTCGTCGCTTTTCTCTTTGATGTCCTTTCTTATCTCCCGACGACTAGAAATTTTCGCAACATTTCCATTTTTTCTGCCGTTTCCAATTGACAGATTACTGTAGATATCAATAATAACAATAATAATAATTTGGGAATAATAATTATTACACAAAAAAGAGGTGGATATTGGGAGGGAGAAAAAAGAAAAGAAGCTGTCAAAGTATTTTGGCAGGTGTCGGGTGGATAAAAGAGAAGTTGGCCGCAAGATCGATTAGTGATAGTTATTGTTATTAAACATGTTGTATTCGAGTGTTTGCACGGTGGCTTGGGGTCAATTCGAGAAATTGAATTGGTTCATTTTGAATCAAATGTCACAATAGTTGTCAGACATTGTTGCCCAGGTGTCTTTTGTCTTTTTTTTGTCCATTTTCCCATCGAAACGTCACCATATGGCGGATGAGAAGGGCGCGGGCGCGGACGACGACGACGACGACTTGTCAAATATCCATTATGAGAAAATAAATTGAAATTAAATATGTTTTTCAACACCCGAACATTGATTTATGGACAGAAAAGAACGGGGAGTAGAAGAAAGGAAAACCGGAAGGAAGTTAGGAGAAACAAAATAAACGAGGGGTATTTATATATTGGGTAGAGAGGTACTGTAGGAAAGCTAGAAAATATTTGCAAAAAGCTGGAATCTGTTATATTTAGGGCCTCAGATAACTTGTTTCTGGAATATTTCACATGCTAAATTGATTGTTTTGGAAGGGTAACCGAATGGTTAATGAGGTTCTACTAAAATATCAAAATCCAGGTGAAAATTCATATTTTTGACCGACTATTTCAATGTTTGCTCATTTCAAGTAGAATTTTCGCTTAAAAAATTTAGATAATAATTTAAGAGGCCAAGTGTGCTCTACTCTAATTTCAAACGATTCTTGAGAATTTTAAACGGAAATTTTCATCACTCTTCGGGTGTATAAAAAAAATCCCGGAAAACATTCACTTCTCAAAAAAAAAACACGCCGACAACATTATCGAGTTCTCACTGAAACAACCAAACAAAAAAATTTTAATTTAAAATTTTGTGTACATTATGTTGTCACCGTTTTTACCCATAAAACAAAATATTGAATATTTGTTTCGAATTTCTGACTGCCAGTGGGTCATTTTCTAGAAATACTCTTTCTTGGTTTTGAAAAATCCAGGTTCCAAAAAACCGGTTTTCGAAAAAACAACTTCTTCCCTGATATTTTATGTATAGAATATCGAAAAATATTTCAAATTTTATTTTGTGTGCAATATTCCGTCGTCGTGTATGCACACAACACAAAAATTTGAGATCTGAATCTATGATTTTTTTTCGCTTTCCGTATATGTTTCAATTTTTCGATTCATCATACCAGGGAGTCGGTTCGACTAAAAAATTAATTTTCGTTTAAAAAAATTCAGAGCCAGAAATCGGACATGCTGATTTTCTTGAGCAAAAAAAATAGTGCTCTGTCTCTTTTTTTATCGCACCAATAATAAATCCTTCACCCTCTTATTATTTTTTCTCCTAATCGGATTACTCGATAGATAGATATACAGTCAGCTGCTTCTTCTTCTTCTTCTTCTTCTTTTCTTCATTTTTTGTCTCTTCTCGCAAAATTTACAACATCAACACGGGTTGGTTGTAAATAAGGCGAGATGGCAATCTTTCTCGAATTGTTTTTGACAAGTGTGAAAATATGGGTGGCGCACGCACGCATTGGTGAGATTTATGAGAGGTGGACAGATAGAGAAGGATAAGAGGGACAAAATGAGGGTGAATGGTGGAAGGGTTGGATATTAATATGATATGTTTACAGGTGGACATCGTGGCGAAAAACGACAACGAACAGCTTATACTAGGAATCAAGTGTTAGAACTGGAAAAGGAATTTCATACACATAAATATCTGACGAGAAAACGACGGATTGAAGTGGCACATTCGCTAATGCTAACAGAAAGACAGGTAGGATCATTGAGATAGATTTTTCGCGGTTTGTTGATTTGTTTTTTTTTTTTTGAAAAATGTATCATTTGAAAATGTTCTGCAAATACTAGAATTTTTTATACATCCAGTACTTCATCAAAATCTCAAAGTCAAGTTACAACATGTCAGAAAAATGAAATTCACCCCAGGAAACGTTAGACCTAGTCTGACAGGATTGGATAATCATTGCTCTATAGCTTTTATTTCTCACAGGCACATATTCGTAATTTTTTTCTTGAAACACTAACTTTGAGAAATTTTGTTTAAAAAGTACTCAAATTGAGGCAGAAAATTTCAAATTTCAAATTCAAGTTTATTTTCTATGTTTTCAAGTCAACATAAGTCCGTTTAAAGTAACATTTTCTAATTTATTCAATTATCCGAAGTCTTCTTGATCAACTTGACAGTACTTCAGGAAACCTGCACATCTTAATAGTCATTCACAAATTACGGTTTATTGTAGTTTCAGTTTTCCCACTTGAAAATGAGTTTGCCGGAATAATGAAACCATGGAATAAAATAAGTTCCGTAGGGTAATTTTACACGTAGAATTTGAATTCAAAAATGAAATTCACTTGTATTCTATAGCTCAAAATTATCAACAGAGCGCACGTTACCGATTGACTTTTGTCTTGTCATATTCCGAAGAAAAAAACGATTTTTTTGTATAAGATTTTTGGAGTGTAAACTAAAGTCCAAATCATTGACATCAGATCCTCAAAACGACTTTATTTTTTCGAGTTTTTTTCATGTTGAGGGCATATTTTCTATCCTTAATTTTTTACCACGTTTACCTGGTCTTGAACAAATTCCCACTGAATTTCGATATCAAAGATGGATTCTACGATTCAAAAAACCTTACAGACTAACTTGATTCTGAATCTACCAAAGTTTGGCTTGCCAAAAAATACTTTAATCTAAAACTCGAATCTTAAATATTGGCAGCTTCCTAGAAACCCCATAGAAATGTGTTTTTTTTCTAACAAAATTCTTATTTTTCAGGTCAAGATATGGTTTCAAAATAGGAGAATGAAGCACAAAAAAGAGAACAAGGTGAGTCCCTTTTTCTTCTTTTTTTTTTTGAATATTTACATCTCTGAAAATTAATATCAGACAATTTTTCCCGAATCCTTTCGGTACCCCCAAATAATGCCTTAAAACGTCGTAATTATTTTGAAAATTGCGCACATATGTTCTCATTTATCACTGTGAAAGTGAGACGAGAGATTATAGTGTATAGAAGAGACGACAGAGATGGAAAGAGAGCATGATTAATTGTAATTGTGGTCGATGAAAAGTCGCAAAATATTTAGAGAGACAACAAAATTGAGCCGGTTGCAATGATTAATGTAACAGGTGCAGTAATTTATGCAGTAGAGGAAAATAGAAATAAAAATAAGAAGAAGAGAATTGAGAATCGAAAATGAGGTGTTTAGGGCGAGATTTTGGAACGGCCGGAATTTCCTCTGGTTACTATTCAATTGGTCTGATTTTTCAGAATTGAAATCAATATCAATTTCACACCAGGAGACTTCTTTCTGAAAAAGTTTCAATGGATCCTTTCAATGCTGTTCTTAGAGGGGAAAAACAAAAACTACAGTAATCCGGTACCTGCTAAATATTCAGTAGAGTTTGAAAATGTTGACTTTGTATGAGAATATTTACCAGATCTCAAGTCATTCAACAAAATGTGAGACATTACGAAACACAGAGAAAATTTCTAAATTGTAAGCAGAAGTGGGCAAACTTGCCTCAAAGTGAATTTGGCGTTCAAAGAAACCATCGTTAACCAGCTCCATGGATTTGAAATATTAACCGGATCCTGATCGATACCAAAGATATTTTTCTTTCAGACTATTTTTTCCATGTCCACAACAATGTAATTTTAAAGAATATGATTGATAATTTTTCACCTATGAAAACCCACATTACCAACCTTAGGCAGGTTGAGCGAAATAAAAAATAGATTATACCATGGTGAGGCCAGTCCAGATTCCTCGAAAAGACATACTAGAACCCCATTTTGCTAAAATTATATTCCAATTTTTCATTTAAAAAATCGAGTTCAGGTGTCAATCCCAGTTTGAAGAATTTTTTCTAAATGCTTTCAGGAACTGGTTCAATAGGGTTTTCAGAAATGTAAAAATCAATTCTGTCATTGAAAAATCTTAAACGCTCGTCATGACGGTAATAGAACTATAATTATCAATAGAGCATATATTACCAATTGAATTTCAGCTGATAAGCCTATTTCGAAATTCCCTTGTCTTCCATCTATAATTTCCTTGTTAAAAATTTTTAACCGTTTCACCAAGTTTTAAAATACATCGTCTATAATTTGTTTTTAATACCTGGCTTTCTTCTATCAGAGTTGACAGACACCCGGAAATGTTCAAAAACCATAGTCAAAATAATTTATCGCAATGAAGAACATATAATGAGATGATTCAAGAGAAAAAAATTAGGAAATTTTTCTTTTTTTTCTGGAAAAAAAGCGATTCACGAAAGAGAAAAATAAGCAATTTTTCCATTAAAAATTTGCTTTTTTTCTAGAAAATTTCCAAAATCGGGGTGAGACCTAGTCAATTTCTCATTGTTTTTGAAATTTTTTCCTCTTTTTTTTGGTGAATTAATCTTTTTTTCTAAATAATTTTTTTCTCGTGAATCATCCCATAATTTTTTGCAAAAATTGATCCCAAAGATTTTGAATATTTCTCTAATCCGCTAGTTATATTTTTTGCAGGATAAACCAATGACTCCTCCAATGATGCCCTTCGGTGCCAATCTCCAATTTACTCCATTCCGTTTTCCACTTTTCAATCAGTTCTAATATCCACCTGTATTTTCTCTCGATGGTCTCCATTTTTTCATCCGCTTATTCCTTTTTTCTTGCTTTACTTCTATTCGTTTTTATTTCCATTTTTCATCCCGATTTTCAGTTTTCCAAGCTTTACCTATTTTCTCTATCTATTTTATTCTTCCAACAGGGTCTTTGTTCCATTTTCTTTTTCTACAGAGTATATTTCTCCAATTCTGACAAGGTAGTTGTATTTCGAATTTATTTCAATCCTTCCATCCTCTTCCCCCCAAAATCATTTCAAATGTGATCATTTTTCGCTTTTTTCATTGTTTTATTGAAAATGTTTTTCATCATACAACATATTCATGTATAGATTCGATCAATGAATTATTCTTCATTATGTCGCAAGTTTAGCTTTGATTATCAAGAGATAACATAAATAGTTAGGACCATTTTCAGACAGGTAAACTTAGTAAGAAATTACAAAAGTTTAAGAGATTGAATTTAACGAATCAGTTGTTATCTTGGTAAAGTTTGTTTTTTTTTTTTTTTTATGAGCTCAAAGCTCAAGCTCACAAAAAATTTATTTTGATGGAGAAGGTTGTGTTGGTTATTCCAAAGGATATGTTCTGAACCAAGTTCAAATTGCATCATGTTCTCCAGGAACAAATTTTGAGCTTCAATATTTCTGACAAGTTTAAGAAAATTTTAAAAAATGTACGAAAACCTGTTTTTATTCTTGATTTATTAGCTATATTCACCAGAAAATCATTAGAGAGTGACTTTTTCATTTTTATTCCATGCATATTTTCAATGACCAGAATTCGGAATTCCAAAATTAAATTTCCACAGTTCGAAATTTTGGTAGTTTCTATGTTAACATTTCCTTTCAGTAGTTGTTTGGTTTCACAAGAAAATAATTAGTTTAACTGTTTTTTCTCAAATTCTTCAACACCAATGAATCGGGATCTGAATTATTTCTCAAGACTTAAAGACACCTGGCCAATTGGAAATATGTTTTTTTTCACTTAAAATTTCAAAATGAAACAAACAAGCTTGTTTGCTCCGTTGATAAAAAACAGTTCGTTTTTACTACGGTTTTCTGCACATTTACGTCAAGTTGTGTGTTTGCACACAATTTACGGCGTCTGAGCGATTTTGAAAAACGGATATTAATTTTTTTTTCCTCGGTAAATCACAAAATTCGTGAAAACGTGTTTCACACATTGAAAACTCATGGGAAGATAAACAAAAATTTTGTAATAACTAAAAAATGATTTCCAACTGTCTAGGTGTCTTTAAGACCTTCGGGCCAAGCTCAAGCTGTAAGAGTGCGCGAGGAATGTCTGGTTTCAAAAAGAAACTAAAAACGAGAAGTTAAATTTTTTAATGACGGTCACGTGGTAAACTTCATTCAGAATATTATTATGTTAAAAAGTGGAATAAATACACTTGGCAAATTACTCTTAAATGAAAGAACCCATTTTTTAAATAAAGAAACCCTCGAGAGTTTTTTCACCAAAAAACGAGATTTCGAAATATTTTTTTTTACGTGAAGTTTCCAAATTGCAACATGTAAACTATTTTTCCCGAAAACTAGACTTTCCTGTAAACAATCCCTCTAGCAGTTCACTAAAAAATTTGCTCTCTTATTTCAGAACAATTTGCCGAGTTGCATTACTCCATATGACCATCTATTCTAACAAATGAAGCTAGTAGACCTGATTTTGATATCCAGTTGCGAACCCACTGAGTTCAAAAATACAACCTTTGGCTTAGAAAACCCTACTTCTCCGAGTTTACACGCATGTCCGTTAGGCGTGGAAGAATACAAAAAATTATTATCTAATGGCTTTCTGATTCACAAATGGAATGAATCAAAAACCAAGTCACAATGAATACCACAAAAAAAAACAGCCTGACTATTAAATTGAAAGATCGAAGTCATGTCAAAAATTCAAGAGAGAAAACTCTATTCATCGGATCAAGATTATAAAATTGGACCTTGAAAAAAATATTTTTCCAAGAAAAATTAAAAGATTATCAAGTTTGAAAAGCGCGATCATGACCTGATTAATTGAAAGTCAGCAATTCGTATTTTTTTAATATTAAATTTTCTTTCAAAACTAAGAAAATGAAATTCAAAATTTGAGAAGATTAGACTTGAATCAATAAATTGTTTTTGATGGTCTGTCAGTTTCAAGAACTTCCATCTAGGAACCACCAAAAACCCTAATCCCAAACATTGTCTGCTTTCTCCCCATCCTCTTCTCCCATCTCAAAAACATCGCATCCAACAAACATCACAACATCGGCACAATTTCAAGATAACTAATTGCTTTTTTGTACAACTGAACAACTGTAAAACAATTAATACATGCCAACAAATGCTCTTTTAATCCTCCCGACCGATCCCTTTCAATATTTACGACAATTGAGAGACCTCCCTGTCTTCTCACTTGGCACATTGCCAGCTGTGACAATAGAGACAGACTACGGTAGAAGAAGATGAACGAATTGAAAGAGAGATGGGCGGGGTTTTTGAAAGGAGAAAATGAAAAAGGAAAAGGTTTTGACTAGGTTAGGATTATATAGTTGGTCAGGTTCATATTCTGAAGATGGAGAAGTATTCTGTCTAAAATGGGAGTGTATAACACGCAGAGAAATAGACGGTTTTCAATGAAACTAGTTTTTTCTTCTTCAATTCTGAAGGTAATTTTTTCTCCCGCAAGTCGGCCCGGTTCGATAGGTTTATATCAATTGTGTTATCCACCTCAGACTTGAGAATGATAAGGTTATCTTGCTATTCGTGATAATCCAGGTTTATGAATCCCAAACCCTAGTGCCTGTTCTTATTTAACTATAAAGAAACGTATTTGTTTTCGTTTGAAAATTGAGAATTTTGAAAGCAGCATTTCACATAAACTATATCAAATTATCTTTCATTTTTATTTTGAATTAGAATAAGAAAATTACAATGCTGTCGGCAGAACATGGAAGGAAAATAAGTAAGCCATTGTGAATAGAAAAATGAAATAAAAATTAGTCCACATTTTTCCATACTTACAGGATGGGTAGTTTTTGGATTTCTCGACTGGTAAATCGTTTCACACCGCGACGATTCAATTTAATTTTGCAACACTTGAGTCAGGAACTAAAAATTTTGATAATATTTTTATTTAACGTGTACGAGTTAAAGTCAAATTCAGAAACTGAAATGTATACCAAAAAAAACTTGACGAATGGTATTCAAATCTTGACCCAATGATCTCGTTTTTATAATATCATATTAAAAAATCATGATATTTACAACAAAAAATCTAACGTTAGCCGTTTTGAAATAAAAGGTAAAACGACGATCCTGGTAAGAACCACCTTCACGAAAAATTAAACTTGAAAAATGTTTCGATATCCACTTTATCGGACAACTTCTATTATAGTGAAACAGAAAATTAATCATCGAATATAAACTTAAAATGTTTGATCGGTTTTCGTTGAAAAGGTTCAGTAAAAAAACGGAGATTTGGGACCAATCTGTGAATTTAATGTGCTCCTAAAATTTTCAGTTCATTAAAAAAAATTTTTAAGTTTGATCCAAAGATTTTCTTTTCATTCTCACAGTTCATGTAATTTTTTTTATTCTCATGAAACCGATTCACATTAATACAGCCCTTTCATTATTTTCTGAGAAAACCTTAAAAATCGAAACTTGACACGTGCAAAAACCGAGAAGATAAATGTTGACAGGTTTGTACACATATTTGAATTATTGCTTACAAAGATTGTAACATAGAAGAAAAGACAACAAGTACTTGTCATAAATCACATTGAGGTGTCTCTTGTTTCGAGCTTAAATCTCTCTTTTATTATTCTCGTGTTAAATGTCATAAAACACTTGAGAAAATCGGATTGCATGAAACTGGTAGGATTATTATTGTGAGCTGGATTTCAGGAATGTGAAAAAGTGTGAAATACACTTGGTTTGAATCCGAGGCTAGTCAAAAAATTAAAGGAATATTAAATTATGTTTCACAAGGGAACTTTCTGGATGGTTTTTTAAACAAAATATATTTCATCTGATAGATTTTCGGAAGCCGTGTTTTTGTTTTTGCTTGTATCGATTCCTATTGCGCAAGAATCATGACTAAAATTTAAAATATTTCAGAACTTATAGTTTCCAGCGTTTTTCTCATGTCAAAGAATTTACAGATGGTATATTTTGAATTTTTAGAGAAAAGTTTGTGCTCAACATTAATCAACTTCTGCATAGACTTTACAAAAATTAAAAGCGGAATGTTGATCAGTGACATGAAATAAAGGTTATTTACAAGATAAGTTTTTGTATATCCGGTATAAAATTGGACGCGCCGTGATCTAGATGGATTTATATTTTGCTTGAAATCTGATTTTTCACAGACAAACTGGCTTCATTTGAAAGACTGTTCGAAGATTAGAAGGAAAGTTCAAAAAACAAGAATATTTTTTTAAGTTTAGAAGCTGTACGGAACTGTCGAACATTTATTAAGTTTAGTGTGAAAGTCGGACAATGGATTTAAACAATTGATGGAGAGTGAGTATCAAAAAAAGTTCAAAGAGACCTTGACCCTAAGGTTCTAAGATACGGTTCATAAAAGGGTATTTCGGTTTTTTTTTTAAATTGAAATTCATTGAGGGGAGCTCTGCCAATTGATAAATAGTTTTTTGAAAATTAATCCTGTTTTTTGAAAAGGGTGATTCACAGTGCACAATTCTATCCTTGAAGTTTGCAATGACGAAAAATGCATGAAAAATCATTGAAAAACTGTTATCAAAAACAAAACTAACACTGTTGTGAAATAAAACTACCAAATATGAAAGGCAAGTTCAGAAAAATTTGCTTTTCATAATTATAAATAATGATTTTTACGTTTTGATTTTTGAAGACAGCTCTAACCAAGAAACAAATACTCAAAATCAAGTAATCGTATTAGACCCAACTTCAACATGATCAAATATAGTATATCCTACCTAGACTAAATTAAATTCAAATTTCAAATAAAATATTCGTTCGGTTGGTTCGTGTTGTCAAACCTCATCTCCAAGCTCCGCCCATTTTTTCGAGGCCCCGTCCGTCCAACCTACAGTAATCCTTTTTTTCGGTGTCAGTTGTGTATATGAATGAAGAATTGATCGGTGTCGCCTGAGTCGTCGACGCATTCTGTCCCAATGGAAAGAGAAAAAATGAAATAGAATGAAAATAGAGGAGAGGTTAGACACGGAAAAACGAAAGAGGAAAGACAAAGACTGACAAAATATACATTTACCGGGGGATTTTCGAAATGGACATTTTGAGGGGTTTCGAAAATTGAGGTTATTGAGTATTATTTAGAAGTCTGGGAAAGCAAAGACTGTTACTCAAGGATGTTCACTGATGTTAGGTGAAGTTATATAGAACCAGACCAAGATCTTCGATTTTTCGTGAGCAAAATCAAATTCCAAAACTTGGAAAACGACACCCTAATTATGGTTCATGATTTCCAGGTTGAGAGTTTCTCTATTTCTGAACCACAAAATTGAATTCCAGTTTTTCTGTCACTTTTCTGTGAGTCAGATTCGGAAATGTTGAAAGAATCAAGATGATACCAAAAGAGAGATCTCTTCTATCATTTATCATTTTTTGTTTGCGCATCTACAGTAGTCTTCTTATCAATACCAATGAATGATGTGTTTGAAGAAGAAATTTATGTCGCAACAATTTTCGGTTAACATATTACAACATGTTTGAAGCTGGAAAGGGTCACATGAAGAGATACGGGTCTGATAAGAGTTTGGTCAATCTTCAACAATTACGGGATTTTTTTGAGAAAATTTGCAGAATTTAGTAGTCGCCCATCCAAAAAAATACAATAGTATTTTCAAAAATCTTCACAATTTTATGATAAAACAAAAAAAAAGAAAGATTCACGTGACAAATAATAATATTTTACGTTAGTTTTTTTTCAGTTTTTTTCGTGGCATTAAAAATATTTGAAATATTGTAGTTTTCATGACTGAAAAGGTTTTATATTTTTTTGGTATGAGAATCTAGTTCTGAAAATAAAGTGTGCCGAAAACCCAAAACTAAAATCAAAGAAGTTTTGAAGTTATTCAAAATTGAACAGTTCGGTCCGAAATAAAATTTCCACAACATGAATTTGAAAATTAAATTTCGCTACTCGTCGAATTTGATTCAAAATGATTCCCAGTGGTACAGATTTGTGGCACAGATTAAACTTTCGTTGACCATACATATTTAATGAGCGTGGAGAATTTCCCTATAACGTGAGGGAATCCAAAAATTTCACTTAAAAAACTTCCCTTTCCAGCACTCAAAAACAAAACATCCAGAATCAATCCACCGTGCATAATTTTTCCCGAGGAATTTACTGTCTAAATTTTTCAAAAACAGCCAAATAATTCTGACTTTCTTGATTCAGTGTGGTAATAATTTTACAGATTTGGTAACTAGATCAAGGTTTACAATCACAACATTAGAAACTGTCTCGATATGAGCAAGTTTTTTGAAAACGATCTCAGACCCTTTTAGATGACGTTTCCTCCTTTTCGGCTAATTTACTTGTTATCTAAGATTCCAATCAGTAACCCTGTGCACAGTACTCTTTCTTCTCCTTCTTCTCATCTTTATATAAATCTTTACAATCGATCGATCGAGAGAATATAATTTATTGCCTGAATATAACAAATTGTTGCCATTTATTTATCACATAAGTGTTTGATCAAGATGATGATATCTCGAATTGGTTATGTACACAGTTATGAATAACTTCTTGAGATGTCCAAGGGATTAATTCGTCTTTCGAATCACAGTTTTCCAGCCATTTCGAGCTTATTATACTACATTGATCACGTTGAATAGCTTGATCTGTTTTGGGGTAATTTGGTTTGGGTGCAGTGGCGATGATTAACTGGGTGGTTGGAGCTGAAAATAAGAAAATATTTGAATAAACATCCATATTTGGTTCATGCTTACTTATATTTTTGACAACCTTCGCATCAAAATGCAATAAAATCTCTTCACATTTCTTTCTTAATTTCTCGGAAGTTCCTTGTAGAACAGCGACTTCAATTCCGGACAATGCTGATTCCTTCTTCAATCTTTTCAATTTCACAGGTGAACATGCTGATTGTTGAATTGCTTTTCGAGTTAATCGTTTGTCAACCACTGGTTTTTCTTCAATTGTTTCTTCAGGATCATCGAATTGTGCATCAGACAGTTTGCAGTCCAATACTTTCTGGAAAAAAATGTTCATCAAATTCATTCCCTTGAAACAATCCGCGTCAAATATTTTCAGAAACAGACTCGTTTTTGAACGGATCGTTCGTTGGAATTTTCTATCTGGCTCAACGGATAGAAATTTAAAAAAAATGCTAAAAAACGGGAAAATATCTACTAAAACAGGTCCAAACTTTTTTTTGCTTATGTAGTCCCTGATCCTTTTTTTCACTTTTTGATTTTAAAATTTGTGACGAAAAATTATTCACTTCTTCATTTTTTTGAAATTTTAATTTTTTGAAAACATTTCTATATAACTACAACATAAACTCACATTGGCATAGTCCACAAAATCTTCAAATGTATCGCATTCTTCTACTGGTTTGTCTAATCTCCATTCTCTCATGACAGGATCAACCAATTTTCCATTTCTAACACCGTTTGAATTGATTTTGACAACCTAGAACGATTTTCAGAGTAATTAACAAGAAAGCGAATTCCTAATTTGAAAATTCTCTGAACCATACCTGCCATCTTTCGACATCCACATAACCACCTTGTTCTTTCGATATATTCTTCGGTTTTCTTCCGAATCTATCCAATAATTCATCAGGTGCTTCTTCTAATAATTGTCCACATGATATTCGAATTTCTTCGCGAATCGCATCAGATAATCCATAAGATATACCAATACACATCCGATATTTGTCAGTTCCTGAAAAAATAGAATATTTTGAATTGGATTACAGGATTTTGCTGACCGTTTTGTTTCGTAGCAAACCTATAAAGTGTCTTTCCATATCTTCCACCTCTTGGGTAAATCGCAACTAACGCCATGTCCAAATCACAATCTGATGAAGCTGACGGTTTCAGCTTGAACCATCCATTTGAAATATTTCTGAGAAAAAAATAGACTTTCATTTTTATTCAAATCATCAATCAAGCTGAGAGCTGTCGAAATGAGGCGAGGTCTACGCATTTTTTTTATTTGATTGAGTAAAATTTCATGGGTGTAATACCAGCGTATTCTTCATGAATTTTGTGAAAAATAGGTCTTGTGAAAAATTGTTTTTATTTGTGAAGGACTTTTTAGAAGAGGATTTGAATGCTATTTTTATTTCATCGAACCGATCTTGGTGAAAATGTGAAGAACATCATCTTTCAACTCTTATTTCAACACAAACTAGGAAGTTCGACTTTTTATTGTTCAGTATTTTCAAAAATCATTGAAACTGGATTGTCTCATTCACAACAATTTTTTAATGAGTCGAAGCTTAACCCGACCTAATTTTTTCGCATTTCTTTGTAACATGTTTACAACAGTTCTAATCAAAAGATTACCTTTGTCCTTTAAAGTATTGACTATCGAATCGTTTGACAACAATACCTTCTTCGTTATTTTTCATAGCATTTTCGAAATATTCCATAATCTGTTCTCTGAAAGATAATAATCAATATTCCAACATTTTCAGGTCATTTGAATATCACTTTGTGGATGCTTCTTTATGTTCTGCCACGAAAATCGATTCCTCTGCTGACTTTTTCAGTGCCGCTAGTTTCAACAATTCCAGTCTTTGATTCAACGGTGCTCCAAAAAGCGGTTTTCCATTCAGATATAGAATATCGAACAGTACAACAGCTGAAATCAATTATGGTCATATTTTTATATATATTTATAAAACTGACTAAGTTGTTGATTATCAATTGCTTTTATATGTCGAAATGACAAAACGTTCGAATCACTTGTAGCACTTGCATCATTATGGCGGCCTGAAAAAAAGAACGAGAATAACAAAGAAAAGAAATAAAACAAAAACTCACATAGCTTTTTAGTTTTCTTGTCCCATAACATTAATTCACAATTGAAAATGGCCGATTCGCATTCTTTTTTGAAGTATGAATGAATTCGACTTGACAGTTTTCCGATTTCAGTCGAACAATCACCGTATTCTTTCGAAAAATCATTGTTATTTCTTGAAAACCATCGATATTTGTTTCCTTTTTTGTGAAGAAGAACATTTTCACCGTCGAACTTCAATTGTAGAAAGAATTTGGAACTACCATACTTTTTGATCTGAAAAAAATATGAATACCAGTAAGATAATTATATTTTCAACGGACATTTGAGTACCAATCGCCTCGTTTTTGTTTTGATAACAGCATTGGTGTCCATATTTTGAATAAATGTTCATCTCCAACTTCTTCTTCCTCTTCTACATCTTCTTTCTCGATTTTTTGCTCATTTTCAGATCTAACTTTTCCAGCCAAAACATCTTTCAAATCATGGGATTGTTGCCAAATAGTATGCGCACTTGGAGAGATCCAATCTAATATTTTATTTGAAAATGTTCCTAGGGATGTTTCGACATTTTTCAATATAATGTTGAAAATCCATTCAAGTTCATCTTCTGAACATTTTTTAATTATTTCTTCCATCATGTCACGTTCTGAATAAAATGATTTTCTCAACTCCTGACAGGATATTTTGATTACTTTTCTGATCATCCATTGAATTTCCATGAGCTAATAAATCGAGTGACTTATTGATTTGTTCAACTGTCAAAGCTGCCGATTCATCGCTTTCAGTTCGATATTCTTCGGCCATTTTTTCTGCTAATTGTCGGGCTATTTGGGAAGTCTAGAAACAGTTTATCTACATCCGCATATTCTATACCAACTCACATCTGATGGAATTGATTTTAAATAATCTGCACGATTATCATGGAATGTTTTGGCTAGAAATGATGCGAGTTTTGTCCCTCCCATGTCAAATTTCCGATTTCTTTCTAAATCCGACAAAAATAATCGCAAAACTCCTATTTTCTCTTCGTCTTCGCATGTTTTGAAGAAGTTTTGGAAAATAGTCTGCTTGTTTTTCGGATTTGATGTTCGTTTAATTTTGTTCAATATATTCACCAAATCATCGAACAGTAGCATTCTAAAACGAGTTGAGAAGTACAACACTTTCTTGTGCAAGTATAATGTGTTTTTGAACACGAAAAACATGAAATATCAAATATGAAACGCGTTCCAGTTCGACTTTTTATTCAAGCACGTATATACAAAACATTCATTTAAATTGGCAAATTAATCATTATGTTTCTCTTTTTTCATCTCGACATGCCCTCTACAATGACCAGTTTCACAATCAGAATCGGAATCCGAACTCGAATCTTGCCAATTTTTCGGTTTTTTGTAGATACAACAACATTTACTGCTCTTTTTTCCCATTCCTTCATTGTCAACAGTTTCTGTTGACCATGCAACATGCCTTCGTTCTGATGTTGATGGTTGAGTGCCAAGTCGAAGAACAAGATGATCTGATGAAGTGAGAGAAGTTTGTTCAGTTTCCGTTTTTGTTTCGGTCACGGTTTGTGTGGATGACATGCTGAAAACATTAGTTGCGAAGCTGTTTATTTTTAACATTAAGGAACAAATCTCTTACACATAATCTTACACATAAGCGCTAAAAACTTTTTTCAATTAATCATTCAGAACTACAACTTTTAAAGAAGACACATGCTGTTCGATATTTTTTTAACTGAAGCTTTTGTTTCTGAAATATCATAAATCACCTTTGGTGAGGTATTAGAGGTAAAACGTGTATTTTTCTAGCAACCTCGAAAAAAGCACAAATCTTCAAGACATGAATTTTATAAAAAATAACCATCTATGAAAAGTAAAAAAAACAAGACGATTTCGAAAGAGACAAAACAGAAAGGAAAAATATTGTTTTCCTCGAGAACTACACAAACAAAAAATTTGGCAACTTCGGCCACAAAAACCTAGTCCCCCTTATTTTTTCCATGGATACTACAGTAGTCTATTTGAAATATACGATTGGTGCCACGTGTGGAACAAATGATTAATGTGTAGAAAAACCTGAATAATGAAGACATGTCCGTGTTCATGAAAAATTTTGAATTTTTGACGATTTTCGAAATGAAGTTTGTGCTTTGTCGAAATGAAGTTTGTGCTTTTTTATTTCGCTCTATTCACTTTCTTTTTGAATATTGGTTTTGAATGGATCTCGAAATGAAATAGAACCTATTATGTTGTTTATTTTGTTTTTCATATTTTTCTAGGATTATTTTTCTTTTTTTTCAGCTGTAATTAGATTCATTTTCTCTACAATTAGGAGAAAATAATGAGGTATCTAGTATTTTGAAAAATAAATTGTTTTGCAGTTTTTCTCCCTTTTTTTGCAAATCCCCCGGAAGTATCCATGATGCAGCTGTTGTTCATACTTCAATGTTGAGATATATCCCTTTAAAAAAAACAAAAAGTTCACCTTTCCAAAAGCAATTGACATCAAACAAAATGCATATTCACCATAAAGCTCTCAATATCCATAAATATTTTTTCTTCTTGAGTTTTCCTTTCTTTTTCTGCCATTATGCTCGTTTTTTCAGACACGCTATTTGGCTCTTTTTCTGAAAATATAAGAGACGAAGAGAAGAAGAAAACGAAGGAGAAGGGGAAAAAAAGAAGAAGAAGGATTGAGTTCTTTTTTGTGTCGTGTCGGTTGATAGAGTTCATGTTCAGCACATGACATTTTGGTATTTATTGGAAGAAGAAAAGAGTTTTAAGACTAGAGATTAATATTATCATAACTATATTCTATTTTTGAATAATTATATTTATTTTGCAACAAAATATATCGAAATGTGTTTGTCGGATCGCGAATGGAGAGAAGTTAATCGAGAACGATTCAATCAGGTGAGCGATATTAGTGTTTGAGCTCAATACATTTTAGGTTTCATGTTTTTTTTTTGAATTTCAATTCTTATCATGATTTTTAAAAATAAGATTCAACTTGATAGAACCTTCAGTTTCGATAAAACTCGGTACACTCACAAAATTTGGACCACCTAGTCAAAACACCGTCGTTATCCTTTTCCCTTTTATCTTTCTGAAATAAGTTCGATATCTCATAGTTCTAAAATTGATCACTACTACACACGTAGAAAATGTTATATTTCTAAAGTTTTATGTCATATTTTTGCGAAACAATTTTTCATTGTTTTTGAAACTCGGAGACTTAGAACTTCCTCCAGTAGGACAATAGAATGTCCGAATCAATAAGTATACCAAATTTCACCAAAAGTGCAACCTTCAAAAAATTGTTCCCTCGGGGTTTACATTGAAATGTTGTGCTGTTCAACAAACTTTTGAACTCTGGTCAACCTCTCATTTTCCATTTTTGCCAACAACAAATGTTCACAAGCAATTTTGGATATAAAGAAATGTGAAACAAACGAAATAAAATAATGATAAAATTTTACATGAAACTACTAAATTTTTTCAAAAAGGTTTTTTTTTAATCACAATATTTTCAAAGAGCTGAGTTTCAGTCGTTAGAACTTTAAAAAAAACCTTCTCATACCATAGTCACGTTTCAAAAATATGAATATTTTAATTTTTTACGTGAACTTTTTTCTCTAGGTCTCTATACAAACTTTGTTGTTCTAATTTTAAAAAAATTCGCGTTAAAAAAAAAAATTCGTCTTTTTAAAACGTGACTATGGATGATATAAGTAGGTATTTTCGACTTCTAACGACTGAAACTCGAGTCGCTGAAAATATTGTGATTTCACATTTCGAGATGCTATTATTGGCTATTAGTGTCAGTATTAGTTTTGGTTTCCAACAGATTTTGTCGCTTTTTATTGGTATCGTAGCTTAGGATGTTGCTTTAAAGCAAAAATCGAGATCAATCCAAAATTCTGTCAAATGATATAGGTTCTGTTGAAAACCCTTATTGTTTGGAACAACAGCCCTGGAACTTGAACGTTCGAAAAAATTGGAGCTTAATTTTATTTATTCGAAGATGTATTTGTTCATGATCAACTCGTTCACCAGTTGTGAAGTATATTCTTCGAAGCAGAAAGTTTATATCACTACAAATTAACATCAAGATCAATGTCAAAACTAGTTATATTCGCATCTTCTTTCCTTTTTCTCATCCTTTCTCATTTTGTGCAACAAATTGAGCCTTTTTTGATACTTTTTCATTCAACACGGAAGCAAATAAGTGCCTCATTTCAATCCAAAAGTTCATGTTTTACATCCAATTACATTAGTGCCTTCTTTTTTCTCAATTTGCGACCAACAACCAACAAGGTTTTCAGCTTTTGGAAGATGAGACCGAAACAAGAATATCACGAGCCGAATTAGTCACAAGAATCGATAATCAAGGAAGATCATTTAGTGATATAGAGAGATTAGCATTCGAGAGGTCAGAAATGGAATATGTCGATTTTTCATGCTTTGAGAGAATTGTGAGGATTCTAATCATTTTGAATAAAAACGACAGTTTTCTTCCAGATAACATCAAAAGATGCTCAAGCTTCGATGTTCAAACGGTTTTTATATTTTATTGCAGATTTAGTTATAAGTAGGAAGCAAAGACCCAAAGTTCATTCAAACATCGACAGAAGATTATGGCAATGTCCTCCTATTTTCATGACAATGCTTACTGTTTTTCAGGTTGCAAATTTTTATGAACCCAATTTTCAAAAAAAAAATGTTTTTTTCAGATATCAATATTTTTCTATTATTATTCCACTTCTGAAAAGGGAACATTAATGGGTTATTGTGGTGGTTGTACTGAAACAAAATTCATGTTCCACCCACATTATTCACATCAATTATGGAGATTTTTCACTCATTCATTCGTTCATGCTGGACTCGATCATTTGTTGAAAAACATGTCTGTTCAAATATTTATTGGAATTCCTTTGGAAATTGCACATCGAATCACAAAAATAGGACCTGTTTATATTTTGGGAGTTACTTGTTCAGCGATCACTGCATATGCGAGAAATCCGTCATTAGTGTTTTTAGGAGCATCCGGAGGAGATTATGCTATTTTATTTTGTCATATTTCAAATTTAATTTTGGTGAGCAAAAAAAAGGAACTTCGTTACAAGAATTTGTTCGCAGAAAAAGTTCAAACTTTCTGGGTAATTGAAATTTCTCCAGTTTTTTTTCCTGATATCATTAAAGAAACCTAGCTAATGCAAAAAAAAAGTTTGCATAAAACGTTTCAAAATTAAAACAACAAACCTGCTGAGAAATTGAGAAAAAAGCAATTATTTTGGACTAAATCTTGTGAAAATTTCTGTGAAGATGTGTGTTTTAGTGCACATCTAAGAATTTCCGGCGTCTCAACGACTTTTAAAAAAAATTGTTCGGTTAAGTACAACATTCTTAACGTTTTTCACACATGAGGTAACTAACATGAAAAAAAATGTTTGAGAAACAAAAATAATTAATTCATCTGTTGTCGAAAAATGTTGAAAAACGTTGTAAAACAACATTTTTCAATAAATGGAGTACAGTTGTTTTTTAAAGGCTCAGAAAACAAATATTTTTCTCTTGTGAAAGCCATTGAGTTTGAATACATCCTTGTGCAATACCAGAATTCAAATATTTTGACATATCAAAAATACTGATCAATTACGGAACTGAAATGAATATGAACCACGCTCCGACCTGATTCTGGAGCTATGATCAACTTCGATCAATGAAATTATCACAATTGGTTCCGAAACCATTTTTGAGATTGTTTGGCTCCATTCGAGGGTTTCGCGAAAAAAACATTCGAGATTATTTCTCTGAACCAAATATTGGAACCATTTTTTGACTCCTGAAGTTCTGAGAATCGTGCTCCGCACAAGTCCAACTTCTAAAAAAAAATTCAAAACTACAGGCACATTTTTTTCCAGAACTGGAAAGATATGCCATATCGCCGAAGTCAAGCTTCTGTTCTCATCGCATTTGTTTTATCCGATTTCGTTGAAGATATATATTCATTTTACAAAGATAATATTTTTCGAATTGCACACGGAGCCCATTTCAATTCAGCAATCACTGGTTTAATCTATGGGTTTTTTGTATTATACTATGTTAAGGTAATTTTTGAAAACAAAAAACATGACAATTAATTCGAATAATTTGTTTTTTATAGAAAAATCAATGTTGGGAAGCGGCTCGATATATTTCGTTGACTGCATATTTCTTTTATATAATTATTGTTATTTCAATTGCATATTCACGAGCTTCGTAACTAATATTATTTTTGTATGATACGCGTGTTTATGTAGAACTATATTAGGATACGGGTCTTGTAATATTCGCAAATAAATAGTTCTTTTGTATTTTAATTATTTTGTTAATGTATTTTCAGAAAAAAAAATGGTAGTGGAATTAATAAAAACACACTCGAAAAAATAACTTTCTCATCGACAAGTATGGTTCTGGAAACACTGGGTACAACAATTCCAACAACAGAACAAAATATTTTTCATTTCGCATTTATTCGTATCTTTTAGAGCACAAGTTCAAAACTTGGACCAGTTTACTAAAGTAGCAAAAAAACATTTTACGACAGACAACAGAAATTCGAAAAAACTACTAAAGTGTTTATTAGTGATGACCAAGATGTTCGAATTTCTGCAAAATTTCTTATTCAAAGTTTTCAGAAATTTTTCATTTTTAATGTTCGTTGTTTTTTTTTGCATTTATTATTTTTCATTGAATCCCTAAAAATTTCTTCCATACAAAAAACATAATATGTGGATTGAAAGCCAGAATATATTTGAAAATTGGCTGAAATCAAAAAAATGTGTGGCGTTTCCAAACAAAAAATAAATAAACAAATTCTTTTTTTGTTTGTGTTTTTGAGACCGAGAAGTCAATCCATAGTTTATAGTTTTTAATTGGATTTGAAAATGACACGAAATTTCGTCATTCAGAATTATGAGCATCCAGAGTTCAAACTGATTTCTCATCTACATAAAAATAGTAGTCCGAGATACTTTGTTTTACTCATAATAGGGACAAAAAAATAGAGCTTTGGAAAAAACCAATTTGGCCGAGAAAACGAGTTCTCTACAGTAGACTTCAGTGGTCACACGGATGACCAAAAATATTGGGAGTCTAATAAAAATTAATTTTTTTTATCTATTCCCTATTTTTGTCAGATGTGGCTCACAGTGTGTGGGAAATTTTAAATAATTTTCAAAGCCTTATTCCTAGTTAAAGTTGCAAATTGGGCGAACCGTTTGCCCTTCGCCCGTTCGCCCGTTCGCCCGTTCGCCCGTTCGCCCGTTCATCGGTTTGCAGGTTTGTCTTTTTTCTTGTTTTTTCTTCATTTTTTGTCTCGAACAAATGACCGGACAAACGGACAAACGGGCGAACTGGCGAACGGGCGCGTGAATTAACGGGCGAACGGGCATTTGTTTTTACAAGCCTATTTCCAGTTTTAATAGGTATGAAAATCATTTATATTAGACTCCTACATTTTTTAAAATTCCGTGTTGCCACTGAAGTCTACTGTAGAAAAATGGTTTTCTCGACGATATTGGTTTATCCCTAGGCTCTAACTTTTTCGTGCCGACAATATATTTTTTACACATTCTTAGCTACAGCTTTCCTGAATGAGCAAATGCGAGGTTTGGGTAGTTTCCAGCTTTCAAAAAAACCGGGCACGTCGAATCAGGACTGGTACAGATCCACTAGAAATTTTTGAAATGTTGCTTCAAATATGTTCTGGAAAAACACATGAATGTTTCTGACAAGTTAGTAATCTTTGTGCAGATGAGGATTCCGAATAAAGCCAGGCTTTTCCAATAGCCGTATCCGAGTTTCCTAGTCTGGGGTCTACAAAATCAGCCCTGTTTCTGATCCGAAAATGCTTCAAAACCTGTTACGGTAAAAATGTTGAGCTGATCTTCATTTTTCCAGAGATGCTGTTAAAATTGAAATTTATTAACCCCAGTATTTTTAGATCCGTGTATCACGTGACAGTTCAACAATTCCTTTGATTTAATTTTCCCCGATTCAAATCTAATCCATCCAAAGAATGTCGAAAGAGTGCCAAATTCTGAAAACTTTCGAAAATCTGTTTGTTTTTTTTTGAATTTTCAACAAATGTGTGAATGTTTATTTTCTCGAGACAGCTAAATTTCAAAAGAATTCTCGTTTTTCCTAACATATTTTATTTTTCTAATATACATTACTTTTTCAGTCTATCGTGTAAACACCATTTATTATTCAATCATTTTTCATTTTCTGTTTTTTTTTCTTTTCAAGAATTAGAAAGCCGATATTGAGAATCTCTGACCCATAAAAAGTACAATTCTGTTTTTTATTCTTCTTATCATTGAAAGAACACTTCTTTGATAACTGATATGTTCAAATATGTATATAGTTTGTTCTATTTTCTTTTTCACAAGTTATCGTATAATTTTTTTTTTCAATTTAATATGCGAGCCAAAGTTCGGTTTTACGAGTCTAGGTTGATTTATTATCCATTGGAGACATGAAACATATTCATGTTAGTTGTTGATCAAAGTTTTCCAAAAAAATAACAACAAAAAAAAACTGACCCATAATTAAACCATTTTCTAGTCTTTAGATTCTATTTTTCTTTTAGTTTTCGAAAATTCAATCAAAACCTTTTCTTGTCATTTTCATTTATTTTTTCCCATCTTTTTTCCTGTTTTAGACAGATAATCAATAGACGAAAAATCTGCTGGAAAAGAAACTAATTATTATTGGAAATACTTCGCCTGTTCTCTCTGTTTTCTAATTTTTGGGAGTAATTCGAGTGATATTGGATTGAGATGTGTCAATCGAATCGGAAAAGCAATCGAGAGAAATTTGAGCAGGTTAGTTGAACTCAGATGGTGATTTGGAATTGGGGAGCCCAGTTTTGTGCTTGAAATGTATAAAGAAAATGCGATAAAGATAAATATGGAAAAGTTAATTAGTTTTATGAAAAGTTTTTCTTAGGGTCTTTCAATTTGTTTTCAATCCCAGCTGAGATCAGTATTTCCTCCACGCAAGATATTGGTCAGTTGCAAATCACAAAATTCTGGTTCTCTAAATTTTTGATACTGAAAATCGGAATTACAGTAAACCAATGGCAACGATTGAATTCAGACTATCAGTCAAAATTTAATCGGTAACACGCGTTCTATTGATGGTGGTCTACAATTTCGATCTAAATAGAACTTTTGACTGATTTTGATATCAGAATTGAATTCTACGGGTCGAGTAACCCCATAGATCAACTTATCACCATTTGGAAAATTGTGGTTTTCTGAAATGTTTTCTATTCAAAAACGAAACTACAGTAACCCAGTGTTAGCGATTGAATTCTGGCTAATAAAATAAATTCAATGAAGAAAACTTCTAATAGAGAACTGAAAGTATAGTATCTCGTTGGCCGCAAAAAAAATCAATTCTATTGATATAGTCAACATAATATTCTGTGTAAAAATTTTAAGCTTCTTCAAAATGAGAACGAAACAGTTATTCCTTTGTCCCAAATTCCGAAAAGAATAGAAGATCGTGGTCATTATCTAACAGAGCAACAGAAGAAAGCATTGAAATTGACTCAAAGTGAATATGTCGATTTTGTCTGTTTCGAAAGTATTGTAAGTTTGAGAATAAATATCAGACCGATACTGTATTTCGCACATTTTTCAGATAACATCGAAAAAAGCACAACCTTCGAAATTGAAGCGTTTTCTTTATAGTATTGCTGATTTGGTAATAAGTAGGAAGGAAAGATCGAAAGTTCATTCAGATATCGATAATAATTTATGTAGTTTTCCTCCGATATTCATCCTACTTATCACAATAATTCAGGTGAGCTAAATACCGCGTGAAAATCGTAATTTTTGAAATAAATATTAATTTTCAGATAGTGATATATTTCTACTATCATATAATCGATGAGTCATCCACATTATTTCTTCAGTGCGCGTCTTGTAATCTAACCTCATTGGGATTTGATCCAGAAAAACGACATGAATTGTGGAGATTCTTTACACATAGTCTTCTTCATCAAGGAATCGATCATCTTTTCAAAAATATGGCAGCCCAAATATTCATTGGGATTCCTTTAGAAACTGCATATCGAATTACTAAAATTGGGCCAATTTACATTATCGGAATAATATGCACAGCAATAATGAATCATGCATTGTATCCCGATGTCAATTCTGTTGGTGCATCTTGTGGTGATTATGCATTGGTGTTCGTTCATGTTGCAAACCTTATTTTGGTAGTTTACTCCTTTTTGGATGATCTATGAAATCTGTTTTATGTCTTTTTTCCAGAACTGGTCTCATATCCCATTTCATAAAATTCAAGCTTTGATACTTTTCATCTACGTTGGATCTGATTTCACTGATTATTTCTATCGATTTACATCGAATGATCAAACTGAAATAGCACATTTCGCTCATTTTGCTGCTGCGATTGTCGGTCTTTTGTATGGATTTTACATTTTATTTTACAAACAGGTAAATCAAAAAAAATTATATTTCAATTCAAAAAGAATTTTCAGAGAGGAATACTGTGGAGCATTCTACGTTTAGTCTGTCTAACAACTTATGTTTTAGCAGTTTTGCTAGCTTGTTTCTATGCTTATAATATTGATATTGAGGCGTATTTCGAGAAAATGGAGAAAGAATAAAACGTTGCGTATGTTTTTGTAAATTAGATTTGATAAACTCGAAACTTGGACGAATAATGAGTTAACAAACCAGTGATATCCGAGTAATTTTTATTGTTAGACTTTACAAAATAGATCACACACTCAAAACTGAACATTGAAAGGAATTCTATGCTTCTACAATTTCTCCGGCAATGGCGACAGCTTCGATTTCGACGAGACCGCCTTTTGGAAGAGCAGCGACCTGTCAAAAAATTGTTTATAATAATCAGGTCGAAAAAATATTTAAAAGTGAATCGCCTATTCATTCTGCTCCCTTATTAAGAAGTGAATATCGAAGAAAAGGCCAGGAAAAATAAAACGAACTATACCTGATAAGCTGCTCTTGCTGGATAAGGTGCCTTGAAGTATTGGCCGTAGACTTCGTTTACTGTGGCGAAATCACCAATGTTTTGAAGAAGTACGGTAGTTTTGACAACTGAAAATATTTTATTCGAAATTAATTTTTAAAAAGTATTTACCGTTGTTGTAATCGGCACCTGCAGCTTTCAGCACTTCTCCGATGTTTTTGAGCGATTGATGTGTTTGCTCGACGATTCCCTCTTTCAACTCTCCTGACTTTGGGTCTAATCCAAGTGAGCCACTCAAATAAATTGTGTTTCCTGCTCTGACTGCTTGGCTGTATGGTCCAATAGCGGCTGGGGCATTGGCCGAACTGATAATTTGACGTGTTACTTTTTGCGCCATATCAACAACCTTGAGTCTCCTGAAATTTTTTCCAACAATGATCTAACCTAATTCTAACCCTTCCACCAACTAACTTTGCCTCATCTGTTGGTTGATCGGTTTCAGATCTTTTCAGGGCGTTTGTAGTTGGTGGAAGCATAGGCATTATGAATAGTACTAGTAGAGACAAACTGAAAACATACATTCTGCTAACGTTTTGTCAAATGAAAATTGAACGAAATGGCGAGAACCCGAAAACAAAAAAGAGAGAAAGGTCACGGCCGTTATCTAAAATAAATGAAACGCTAGACGCAGCGAAAATAATAAAAATTGTGGGCGGAGTTACATTGTTTGATAACATTTCGACGATTTCATCAACACTTCTCATGTTTTGAACAACAATTTATTGAGTACATAACAACATTTATTGGACTGGAGCAACTGGTTGTGCTGGTGGAATTTGGATGTCCTTCTTCTCCTCCTTGTGCTGTGAGTGTGGCTCGGTTGGCAAAACTTCTTCTTGTGGGTCTTCGATTTGGACGTGGTCTGGGAGGGCGTTTCTTGGTCCGTTTTGTCCTCTTGGGTCATATGGAAGCATGATTTTGACCTTGATTCCGATGACTCCTACAAAAAAGTGGTTTAGGTTGATCTCGACTCTTCCAAAGTGTATGTTTCCTATTGAAGCACAATTTTTTTTTAAATCCAATACCTGAAACTCCAAAAAAACTAGCAGATGTATTTTTACAAAATGACAATAGAAATTAGAAAATAAGAATTGTTGTAATGTGTTCTCCACTGAACTTCGAAATGTTGAAGTAAAAACTCGATGTAAAAAATAATTGTTCTGCATATAATTTCTCATGCGAAGAAATTCAGTATTACATTTGAAAAATTAAAAATTTTAATGATTTCGCATGTATATAAAAAAAACCCAACTTTTTATTTCTCGAGACTGACGAAAAAGCTTGAAAATGTTTTGAATATATCACTTAACGAACATGACTTACTTTCATATGGAAGAACTGATCAATCATTCAAATTGTGGCTATTTTGTTGAATAATTTTTTCCGCCCTATAGCATGACGATTTTTACAATGTTAAAATTTTTCAATAAATCAGGGAAAAGAGAGCAAATTAAAAATTGCTGCAACGTACCTTGACGAAGTTGGACGTGTCTGACGGCTTGTTGGATGTAGTCGTTGACTGGGTGACCAGAGTGGATCATGAGTCCATCAACGAATTTCATAGCCTTGGCACGTTGACCTCTGAGCTTTCCGGAGACGATGACCTGAAAAATAAAAATTTGAAATTGCAATTAAAGCAGCAAACTAACTTCAACTCCTTGAGCTCCAGACTCCATGATGAATCGGAGAACTCCGTAACAAGCACGACGAACGGCGAGTCCACCGACAAGCTTGTATCTGAGCGATTCGCATTGAGCGACGGCGCAAAGTCCTCTGTTCGAGACCTTCTCGGCGAAAAGCTTTAAAAAATATTATAAGTTAAACTAAGCTAGTTTTATACACTTACTTCAACTGATCCCTCTTCGAATCCGAATCTCTTTTGGACGACTGAGGTTAATTCCTTAATTCTGCGTCCACGTTCTCCGAGAACGTTTTGGGTGCGGGTAGCCATGATGATGACCTCAGCTCTGGCTGGTGTGCTGCGGACCTATACAATGAAAACTGTATTTCTAGTTTGCATAAAGACAAAATAACTTACTTCAACTCCGGAGTAACCATCCTCAGCGAGCTCTTTCATCAAGAAGTTGTTGAGTTCAGCCTTGAAGATACCATTTTGTACGGCCTTCTTCTTCTTGGTCAAATTTTGATTGGCAGCCATTTTTGCCCAACGTTCGAAAGCTGAAAATTGAATTTTGATGAAAAAATTGTATTTTTCGCAATTATCGATTTTAAGAGAAGCTCATGGGAATATTTTTAATTGTACAATGTATTTATTTTCATACACATGTCAAAATTCAAAAAAAAAATCACGTGAAACACGTCAAAAAGTCCGTTAAAAATTGAAAAAAAGAAAAGAAAAAATAGTGCAGACGAGAGGGACAATGGTTAAACGTTGAATACTCAGCCAAGTTTAGTTTCCAATTTCGCTGCTCGCTTTGAGACATTTTGAAAGCAAACATAAATGTGCCTTTATTTCTCTGCATCTCTTACCACACTGTCTCTAGGCGTCTATTTTTTGCCGCAATTTTGAATTTTTTTCAATGTTTTTTTTCGGATCGATGCGGCTATGAGCATGTTTAGCTTTATAAATATTTTTTTAGAATACTCGGTCACATTGTTACCTCACTCTTTGTTTTAAAATAATTATTAATTATCGATTTTTTTACAGTTTCTTGATGGAAGAAGGTAAAATTGTTCTAATCGGTAATGAAACAGATCTTCTCCATTGTGGTTACAGCCACGCTATCAAGGATTCGGGCAGGAGGTAAGTGTATCATTTAAAATTATTAATTTTTTATTGAAAAGTTTTAAGGTATCCCAGTGCAGTTCATTACACACATTGTATGATTCTTACGCAATTGAATGTTGACGAATCTGCAGTGGATGAGCTTTTATGTACATCTAGTTATGACGTTCCAAGAAAAGCTCAACAATTATTACTTGAAAATATGCCACATGGTCATGATATGAATTCATTAGCTTCGTATTTACAAGGCAGCCGACAATCTTATACAATGCAAGGCTTACGGCTACGAGTTGAACAAGATCAAGATTTCGAGAGGACACTTATGGATACAAATGAAGCATTACTGATTGTATGCGACTCACGAGATCGTGAGCTAGGAATCGGGATGGATGAAAAAATATTTATGGACTGGATGGGTAAGGAAAAAGCAGATGCAAGGCAGCTTGGTTTCTGGATGAAAAACGAAGCGAGTCGTCCGGCAGATCTTGGACAAAATCAGTTGGGGTATGAAATAAGTTTAGAAAGAAACTGTTGAAATTTATATTACTTATAGTTTCTTCCTGATGTGGATTCGGTACGAAGTGAAAGAACGACGAAAAGCTTCCCTTCTCACTCGTGAAGTTCAACACGTAAACGGTTTGTCTACAGATAAAGAAGACAAACCAGTCAAAATCAGTGTGAATGATCTAATCATTTCTCTCCAGGTGAAAAAACCTGCAATTTTTGAAAAATGATACATTATTTCAGGGAATATTCCGACCATTAAGCAATTACTACCCATTCCCATTCGAAATGAAAGGAGAAAGATATCGATCAGTTGAACATTATGCATACGAAAAATTATTTCATGCATTGAAGCTTGATGATAAAATGATAGAAAAAATACAAACAACTCCGCTGCCAGTGGATGTTCCAGTTGTTGCTGAACGAATATTTAGGAGTTTGGAGGTTTGTGATTCTGCTTTCATTATCAAACGTAAAATTTTAGTAGGATGAGCTAGAAATCTAAATTGTGTTTTTTTTTTAAATTGTCCTTAGTTTTTTTAACAGTTGATTTTCAAAAACTCCAAACAATGCTGAAACATTCCAATATTGAATTTCCTGATTTTCTCTCTATTCAGCTTCAACAAACTTTCATTTTATTTCTTCACATCGCAACTACAGCAAAATTTTTAGGCTACAGATATCAGATGTTTTTTCATAAAACAATATTTTCAGATTTCGGCAGAGGCAATAACTGAAAAAATATCGAAAATGGATCGGTGGCGACAATCAGCGATGAAACATAAAATTGTGCACAACGAATATCTTCAACAACTTCTTCTCTCAACTGGCGATTCGATTTTGATTGACACGGCTTACGGTGATCCTCTTTGGACATGTGGTGCATCAGAAACCGAACTTCAAAGACTTCTAACCAAAAATTACGTGAATCCTGAAAAATTGATCGATTGGATGCGAGGCGACAAAGATAATCATGTTCCGAAGTCCGTAGCCAATCTTTTCGGAAATAAAACAGGCCTTTTGTTGATGGAGTTGAGAGGAAAATTGGCAACTGCAACACAAAGTAGAATCCCGTTGATAAGTCCTATAAACACGGCAACACTGAGTGCAATTGTGACACCTCATGTTATATGCTTCACTCCCGAATCAGTTTGGCATCCATTATATCCAGCCGAAATTCGAGTTCCTGGTGATCATTCGCTGTTACCATCTCCTGCTCATTATGTCGCATTACAGGCAACAAAGTTAGTGAATGGAAAGTTTTTAATCTTACCTAAATCCTGAATTTAGAATCCTTGGAATGAACAAAGAAGATAGTGACTATATTATGGAATGTCAGGGTTCATTGGATTGTTGGACAAGGTTGCATGAAGTGATAGAATCGAAGGGTAGAGTATTAGAAAGAGAGCAAAATTGGTGGATGGAAAAGCGACAACAAGCTATAAAAGAGTCTCTCCAGCTGTTATTAGAGCAACACCCACCGTTGTTAAGAGCTTTGTTGGACACTGGTGATGCTCTTCTGGTAAGTTTCTCATAGAAAAACTTTGAAAATTTGAACGATTTAGGTATTTTGCTCACGATTTTCTTCGATTGATGCCGAGCTCAGCATTGGTATGCGAGAATCCGATTTCAGAGTTTGGATGAATGAAGTTGATATAACAACAAAACAGGTGATTCAATAGTATTATTCAGTTTCAAATAAGACTATAATCGTTCCAGTTAATTGAACTCTGTTCTCGACCCATGGCATTCCGTCCACCATATTTAGGAGGTAATCGACTCGGTCTTCTTCTTATGGAATTGCGGAGAGAGTTTGTCCTCAAAGGAATTTTCCCACAAAATTTACCCGAATTGCTCATAGGTATGATCTCAGTGAAAATGTTTGAAATTATTCAAAATAAAAAATTTTTAGGCGTCGACACTATCTTGGGATCCGATTCACCGTCTGAAAATATGATTACTTTGGAATATTTTGATATTTTGCAACCTTTTAATTACACTTCACTTTGGATAAGTAAGATTTAAAATGGAAATGAATGGAAAAATATTCTCGCTTTTTTATAGATCCACTATTTTTACTCGCGAAAGCTGGCAATTCGGAAGCAATGACGGCTTGTACTCGAGTCAAACAATCACCTCGATTGGTCACAGTTGATGATGAAAAAATATCTGAAATTGTTGAAAAATTGGGAGAAGGAGACGGAAATTCAGAGGATGATGTTGATTTTTTGAGTAAAATCGCGCCTGAAGATTTGAGAGCCGTTTTCATGAAATACTGTGTTAAAATGAGAAATCGAATGAATGAGTTGGATCGACAAAATGTTGAAATGCAAATGATGGCTATGGAGGTTTGTTTTTTTGTTCCTATGTTATTGTTGGCGTAGTTTTTTTGGTCGATTTTACTATTTAAATAGAGAAAACTTTGCAGACTCATCGTCTCCAAACAATTCGACGCAGTCTAGCAGATACAAAAGAAAAAGAAGTTGGACCGACTCCTGGCTCTTCTACATCTGCTCCACCATTACCTCCATCACTTGGAAATATACAAGCTCAGTCCAGAATTGCAGCTGGAAGAGAAAATACATTTGATTTGTCATATGATTATAGTGAAATGGAAGAAGATCGAAGTAGACATGTGAGGAAAGAGAAACAAGAGTATAAAATCCCGACAATTAAACGGAGTTTCGGAAAAGATAGAGCAAATGATGACAGAAGGCCGAGTACGATCAGTAGAAGGAGTAATGAAAATACAAACAATGTATGGATTTAATTTCAAAATGTCTTTTTGATTGTCAATTTTCAGGATACGCTAAATTCAAGAAAACGTGCATTGTCTCCGCCACCGCGTAAGGTAGAAGTCAAAAAGCCGCCACCTCCTCCAGTTGTAGTTCCGCCGAAACCCAAAAGAAATCCAGACGAAGAACTTTCCGATGGTGAAATCTTGTCAACGGATGAAGAAGATAACTAGATGTTTGAAGAATCTGAGTGCAATTATGCAAAACGAGTATTACTGTTATCATCAATTCTGAATGTTAAATAATTTTTCATGTTTTTTGATTTTAAGATCTCTTAGTAAATTATTCAATTTTTTCTTCTCAAAGTATCGAGTTAAAATACGTACATTTCCGACAAAAATACGACACAGATGAAAAATAAATTAATGATTGGAAACGTGGTAAAAAATCTTTGTAGGAGTGAAGGGGACGAATAAATAGAGGAACACCGATAATTTTAATAATCATTGATGTTGATTTCGAAAGTTGCATGCGGCTTCGGATCTGGGTTCGTTGGAGTGGTTTGTTGGGTCTTTGAGACAACCTGCAAAAAAGCAATTTTTCAAAATAGTTTAATTATCAACTTGCCTCTGCGACAAGTTGTTCGTCTCTTTCTTTGTTCAAATTTTCGGCAACAATAATTCCTCCTTTACTGAACGGTTTCATCGGCTTGTAAATGTCAGATTCGCTCAATACAACATAATCGCGTTGTGATGGAATAACTCTTGCTGGATTGAACAATTTATGTGTTGGTTTCGTGTCTTTTCTGAAACTTGTTCTAGTTGGTAGGGCTTAGTTTTTTGACTGAACTTACTTGACAACAACTGGTTTCGTGTCGACCTCCATTTTTTCCTCTTCTCCAGCTGCTGGTGTTGACGAAGAAGCGGTTTGTGCTGCAGAGGCATTTGGTGTAGCCAATAAAGCTTTCTTTTTCTCCTCGGCTGCAGCAGCTCGTCTAGCGGCACTTTTCTTTCCAGTAATAGACAGCACAACTGTTTCAATTTTCTTGACATCTTTGTCTTTTTTCGATTCAGTTCTTGGTGGATACGCGAATTTCTGGCTATTTGCCAAGCAAGTATATTCGACGACTGGGATCTGGAAAACAGATAAAAATGTATTGTTACAACCACAACTAATGGTTAGAAAAAATTTGAAGCTTTTTTTTTAAATCTACCTTCAAGTTTTCGTTAACAAGAACCAAACAACTTGGTTTAGCAGCGAGTGCAATGAAGAAATGCATAGAATGCCAGAACCATCCGTGCAAGAAGCACATCATTCCGACCATACTCGCCATATCAGCTTGTCCATCGCTGTTATGCATCAAAACTGATGCATTCTGTCCACCAATATCAAGAAGTCCCTGAAAAATTTTCAATAAAAAAATGAGCACAATTTTCCAAAAGTCTCACTTGTGCAATGATAGCGCCGAACTTGACCAAACTATCCTCATTTTTCTCTCCAATCTTCTTCACCAATTGTTTACGGAATCCATTAACTTTTGGGCACGAATAGTCGGATTGTTGGCACATAATCAAAGCCATCGCTAGAAGCGCCCCATTTCTGACAAAGCCTTCTTTGTCAGAAATCATTGGTTCTAAAAGCGAAATAGCTTCCAAATTTCCAGATCCGGCACATGCAATTCCCAAAGCTATTGCAGCTCCGTATCTAACGTGTCCATTGAAATGCTCCGTCAACATTCCGATATACAAAAGACAAGTTGTTGGGTCTCTGTAAATATTGTTTTTAATAAATTAGATTTTTCATATTAGTTTGCTCATGAATAATATTACCTGCTGAGAACAAATCCAATACCAATTGTTGCATATCGTTTAACATCCAAATTTGGATCAGTCGCAACCTTTTCCAATAATCTTCTTACAACATCAGCGTTTCCAGTTCCAGCATACGCCATTGACAACATACAAACTCCGGTTGATCTCAACATTGGATTACTTTTGGCTTTCAAAGCCTCTTCGATATAAGTTTCAGCTTCTTGCTGAAGACCAAAAGCGGCGCAGGCCAATCCAGTTCGAATTCCTCTTTGTGTTTTATCGTGTTGAGTGTCAATAGTATATTGCTTCAATTCTGTGAATACTTCATTGTTCAAATTTCCGGCCATGATCAATCCCATTGCAATTCCAGCGGATTCACCAGAAACGGCTTCGTCGCGTTGGAGAACTTCGCGGAGTTTTTCGTAAGCCTGAAAAAGAGAGAATACGTAAAATCAAAAAATCAAACTTTTTTGGAACTGGGAAATCCAGAATACTAGAAAAATGCATTTAACATATTGTTTTCTCAGGAAATCGAACTCACGGAAGTAGATGATGAACCCAATCCTGCGATACCGTATCCGAGGCAAGCCCCGTGGCGAACTGGTTCATTTTCGGCACCTTTGAGCCATTGAGCCAATGTGCTCATGACAGTAGCATCTCCATGTTTGGCATGAATCAATCCTTAAAATAATTGAACGCTTACATTACGAATACTGTGAATATCACATTCGTTGGTCTCAATCGATTCACTATTTTTGTGGAAAAACTCACCATAGGCAAACATAGCTCCTCCTTCCTTGAATCCGAATCCCTCAACTGTCCCATCTCTTGGTAAATACGGATCCAAAACCTTCAAAGCAGATGCTTCTTGTCCATGATGAATCAATCCCAACGATGCGACAGCGTTGAACTTGTTCCAGTTGGTCGCTTTTCCAACCCATTGCAAATTGTTTCGCAAGAAATCATCACAGGTAGTTCCATATTGCATTAATCCATTGGCAATCAAAAGTGCATTATGTCCTGATGCTGTTCGAATATTTTCACGAATTTCCTCCATGAGAACTGGATCGGTGTGATTGTGGCGAACGAAGAAATCGAGGTATGTTTTAACTGTTTCATGCCCATTCAAAATTGAAATAACGCGTTCCATTGGAATCGGATCTGGTGATTTTTCAAGTGCGCCGAATCTACGGAGAATTCGATCGACAAATCCTTGACTAGCATTTTCGTATAAATCAAAAGCAATCTGATATCCAACAGCCGGTTTTCCACTGGTAATCAAATTTACAATGGTATCAGCAGCATCTTCAGCGTTTCCTGTGAAAACATAGCATTCACAAACTTTCGACATATCTGGCGATGGGCACTTCAAATATGTTTTGATAACAAGATCGATGACTTTGAGACGGAAACTTCTCTCGAACCCTCCACTCATCACACGATTTAAGGTTTCTACCAAGGTTGCTGAAAACAACTTATTTTTCATGTTATCAGGAGTTCAACTTACTCTGATATCGACTATTGAGTTCATTTGGTAGAGCATCAATAGCTTTTCCAATCAAAGCCAAATTTTTCAACTCGAATCCAAGAGAAATGACATACCAAATTTCACGACTTGCCAAATTTCTTTCAACAATTTTACCAACCAATTCTTCAAGAATTGCTGGAACTGGAGCATTAACATCATTTTGTTTGATTGATTTATAGGTATCAATGGCAGTTTCGATGATTTTGTTGACATACTAAAAAGATTATGTATTCAAACTGTGAAAGAATCCGCATGGTTCATACCTCTGCATCATTTCCGAGACCATTTCTGGTAACTGGAACAACATTGAAACCTCCCATCAGTGCGAAATGCAATGCTTTATCGTATTGCTCCAAGCAAAAATAGACTTTCGAGACGAGCAAAGAAGCAGCATTCTTTTCCGGGAAACTAGGAGAGTCCAACACTTTTTCAATTGCTGGTAGAATATCGGCAACTTCGAACCAAGTATTAACCAGAATATTCCAGTCATTGAATGCGTGGAGAATTGCAATTTTATCGTGATTAGAGCTTTTAGGAGACTCTAATACACGCATAAAAGCACCTGAACATAAAAAATCTACTTAAGTTCAATTTAAAATTATCAACTGACCAGCATTAGTTGGTCCTCCTGGTGCGCTTTTCCATCTGTTAAGAAGAGTGAGCATCTGAAAATGGAAGAATAGGGTTAAGCTAATGATAATGTCAAAGCAAATCTATCGAAAGACAATGACAAAAACAAGTGTTCGCGAATTGTCATCGTTTTCAAATTTCAAAAAGTGCGCCAGTGAAACACAAAAAGCGCCAGTGATGTTTACTAGCTGACACACATTTTTCATTTTTTCCGAAACTTCGACAATGTTGAAGAAGTTCGCTCTTTTTTCTAGAAAATTCTGAACATGAGCCATTTTTAAGCATAAGAAAAATAGAGAGACTCATAGCATAAAACCTACGCACAATATATTTGTTTTTCGCTTCGTATTTCTTGAAATAAAAACAATGAACAAAATAAATAGACAATTTTAAGGTAAACCATTTGGAATGACGCCGAGTGTCACGTGGAAGTTTATCGGTGAGAGAATTGTTGAGTATGAAGAAGAAGTTGATGGAAAAGCTTATTTCGATAAGGTTAGTCATAAAATTTGTAACTGTAAAAGCCAGTTATTTCAGATCATTTCACTATGGCGGGAGTATCCTAATGCTATAAGTCATAGAATTCAAACATCTGTGAAAGTTGATGCCGAATCTGAAACCGAAAAAGAAGTTCTAGGACATCTTGGATATTCGATTGACCCGAATTGTACTGATTTGGAGATTTACAAGTTTGTAACTAAACAGAGGCCAAATCGGAGAATACCTTTTTCAAAGTCTGCATATGAAGTATCTTTTTATGAGGAAGAGTTTCTGGTCCGATTCTTTCCAGTTGTTCTTGATGGTGAAACACATCCACAATTTGTGAAACCATACGCTTTCGGATTAAAAATCAACAATAGCAAAACGTATGTTTACATCTGCATAATAAATTTAAAAATGTCGATGTTTTTCAGGCTAACTCTTCAACTTTTCCAGTCTCTCGACGCTCCAGAAGAACTCTATCTTAAAACTGATGCTTTCGATCATCTTGTAAAATGGCTCAAAAATGTAGATATATCGAAAACAACAAGAAAAACCAACTCATTAATGAATAAAGAAAGTTATCTTGAAACATATCATCAAATACGAGAATTGTATGGTAAACGAATCTGTGAAACCTGGACCGAAAAATCAAATCCAGAAAAGGCTGTATTCGAAGATTGTGCAATTGCAACATATATTAATGAATGTGTCGCTCATGATATTCTACCAAAACCGAGAAAAGCTGTTGACTTAGGATGTGGAAATGGACTTTTGGTTCATCTGCTCAATAAAATCAATATTCCAACGTATGGAGTTGATGTACGACATCGAAGAATCTGGAAAACTGACTTCAAAGACGATGATTTACGCGAATCGGTTGTAGATCCTCAATTAGTTCTCTCCAATCAACCACATTTCGATAACGATGTTGATTTTCTTATCGGAAATCACAGTGATGAGTTAACTCCGTGGATACCAGTAATGGCAGCAAAGTTAGTTTTTTTGAAATGTAGAAAAACAAGATGTATCTTTATTTCAGAGTGAAAGCAAACTTCTTTTTGATTCCTTGTTGCCCATTCAATTTTTCTGGAAAGTACTGTAATGATGGAAGTCACTTGGGAGTGAAAAGAATGACAAGCCAATACGAGTCTTTTTTCGAATGGACTGTTACAGTTGCTCAACGTTTGGGTTTCGATGTTAAAATCGATCGATTAGCTATTCCAAGTACCAGACGAGTAAGTTTAAGCCACTTTTTATCGTTAATAATATTTGTTCTTAGCTTTGTATCATTGGACGAATACCTGATCACGGTCTTGAACCGGATATTGAGAAAATCATTGAACTTCTAACAGATGGATCGAAATTTGTTGCAAGACCATATGAAATCAAAGTCACCAATTGTAATAACATTCCAAGAGAAGAACGAGATCGAATTAGCAAATATATTTTCCATCATATGTTGAATTTGAATACTAATTCATCTGCAGAGTAAGAATATTCAATAAACTACAAACAGAAATTTTATTTTTTAGCGAGTGGAATACAGGAGGAGTAGTTGAGTTGAGTGAACTGGCTGCCATTTTGAATGAAGATGACAAGAAGTTGATGAAATCACAAGACGGTGGCTTGCAAACTTTTTTGAAAAATCAGTTCCAAATTTTCCATGTAAGTTATGAATTAATTCAGCTATTTATGAGTTTATGAAACGAAGTTTCCAGGTCTTCCAAGGCACTGCTCGAATACGTGACCAACGTGTCGGGTTTCCTGAGAAAAAATCTGAAAAATGGAGAAAAAAGAACAAACCAGCTCCAGTAAAAGCGCCATGTTGGATGGCTGCAAATCATCCGAATGGATGCTCTGTTCCTGCTGAAAAATGTCGTTTCGCACATTAATTTCTTCTTATTCCTTCGCAGGTTGTTTTATTCATTTCTCAATAGCATTTTTCTTCTCATCATATTTATTCTCCATGATTCGTTTTATAAACCCGAATTTTTAATTCGAACTTCGGTTCATATTTTTAGTCTATTTTCTTCGGTCTATATTTTTCATCTGCTGTACATGTCCACTGTTAATTGTTATTTCTTCTTTGTGATTTTTTTGTTGTTGAAATTTAAATATTTATTTCCTCATTGAATAAAAAATCATCGAATATCTCATTGTTCTAATCTACGATAAAATCTTTGGCCTCACCTAAATATACGCACGAATTCTTTTCGGAATCAAATTATGAGAAAATTCCCTAACTTTTATGTCTATCTTTTATTTTTGTATCTTGGTTTTCGAATATTCACAAGTTTTATATCTTCTGGAACAAATGATGTCTCGTTCATATTGAATTATATTCCAAGGTAACTAATATTGCGCCCGTAGAAAATACGTATTGTCAATTTGATTTTTTTCGAACATTAAAAGAGAAATCACATTACCGAGGTTTTGTTACAGTACAGAAATGGAATAAAAAATTTTCAGTAAATCAAAAAAAAAATGTTGGAATCTGATAAAAAATGATTTCATAACTATCTTCCGTTTCCGTTTGAAATTTTTTCGAATATATGGTTCAACCTTTTTCGATTTCAAACGATAGTTGTTAAATTAATTTTTTCAGACCTCAAGTTTTTTCTTTGATTTTCTGCTGTTTTTCATAAACAAGTTGTTTGATTCTTATTTTCTTAATCAGTAGATTCTCTTCCGAGTATTATGAGTGTCTCCAAACTATGATACAGAGCCTGTGTCAGGATAACGAAAAGTTGAACTAGGCTGATATAGGATCCGATAGTCTACAAAGAGAGAGAGAGAGAGAGTTGAAGTCTGCTATTCTAGAACATTTTTCAGAAAATACAATGAGTCTCATAAAACGTCATTATTCGTCTCATTACAATCAACCGACTTTCAAAAGGTAACTTGAGAAATGCTCTATCGTAAAATTTTTGAAAAAATCCAATTTTCAGTCAAAATCCTGCGAACAAAGTTGGCTGCAAAGTGTCGATGACTATTTCATATTTCCAAAATCATTCATGAAATATTCAATGTTCAATGAAATGTGGACATTAGGCCATTTTTCGTGAGCTACAGTAATCCTACAGATATTTATCGTAATCTAAATTTCAGTCAAATTATAAGTCAAACTTATTTAAATCTACCACATCAATCTCGATGGATTCTATTTTCATTTGATGACAATTTCTTTTTTATTGAAAAATTGATTGATGAATTAGCCAATTATGATTCACATAGAGATTATTATTTTGTTGTCAGAGACCATAAAGCAAAGGTAAGAACGGAAGAAAAAAGAACTATTTAAGTGAATAAATATTCTCAGACCTTCCATCGGCCATCGATCATAATGTCGCGAAATGCGTTGGATTTATTTTATGAAAATCAGAACAAGTACTGTACCTCAAGTCCACATAGTGTTGAAGGTTTGTTATTATGATAAATCGATAGGGGAAATCTGGATAGGACTTTAATTTTATATATAGGTTTCATCAAGAAATCACATTGTCATCGAGATACTAAATGTCCAATATGAGTAATAAATTCAAACCAAATATTGCCAACGCACTTTATTGATAATACAATTTTTCTTTGTTTGAAAAGGATTTTGATACAAACATCCTGATTGGACTTTACGAGTCAGAAAATCTCTGATACTTCCATTTTCGTACCAAGAGGTCTGGTTCTGAGCTGCAACAAAATTAAATACAGTAACCGGCAACCACAGGAATGACCCGATGGCGATTTTCAACATTCTTATATTATTTTCTGTTTCAGATTGGTTAACAACATGCTTCCAAGGTGTAAAACCATTCATAATTTCGCGTGATTTTTCCGACAAATCGAGATGTTTTGCATTGAATCGGCATTTTGAAGTTGACGAAATGAAGAAGTATAAAACTGGAACATATGACGATGGGCATTCAGTTAGTTTTAATATCTTTCCAAATTTTTTTTCATTGTTCGCTTTTTTCAGTTTATTCAACAACATAGTTCATCTCTTATTTCTTTTTCGAACCTCACCGTCTCTGATCTTCAACTACTTCCAATTTTAATTGATCGAATTGTACATTGATGATATTGAATGGGTTAATTAATTTATAAAAAAATTTCTGTTGTTTCATTGGTAGAGTATTTTTATTTTAGAGCTTTGTAGCTCCATTTCTATACACTACGAAAGTATGCTTTCCAAACAGATATGCACTAGTTAAACAAATATCGCGAATTTTAGGGGTCACACCATCTTCAATGATTTGAAGCCAATTCACAATAAGCATATTCGAAATAGTTATCCTTCTTTTTTGAAAAACTAATCAAAAAATTTTTGAATTCAATTTCATGAATTCAAACCAAAAGCATGTTATGGGATGATTCACGAGCAAAAAAATAAGAAAATTTTCCTTTTTTTCTGGAAAAAAAAGCGATTCACGTAAAAAAGAAAAAATAAGCAATTTTAGATGAATCGTGGCGAAACCATTTTGATTAAATAGTTGCGCCTTTACATAAATCCGATTGGACGCGTCGTCGACGATGATTGGTCTAAAGGCGCAACTATTTAATCAAAATGGTTTCGCCACGATTCCACTAAAATTGCTTATTTTTCCTTTTTTCGTGAATCGCTTTTTTTCAAGAAAAAAAGGAAAATTGTCTTATTTTTTTGCTCGTGAATCATCCCATTAGGTTTGATGCTTTGTGTGTAAACACGGCAACCAAACAATGCACAATCATTTCAATTTTCAACATTGAAAGTCTGCAATTCTGTTCTGAATAGCCCCATAATAGTCAAGACTAGACAGTTCTAAAATTTAAGACTCCATTTTTTGAAGATTCGCTTTTTGGGAACCCGAAACCCAGTACTGCAACAAAAAAAAAACTAAATCAGTAGGTCCACTATCGTTTCACAAAATTGCGAGAAAAAAATGACAGACTTCGAAAACGCGTTTCATTTTTTCACGTTAAAATTGTAACACGAAAAACTTTGAAGAGTGGAAACATCACTCCATACATGCGCCTTGTTTAGCAACCTTATTTTTCTTTTCGTTTATTAATTTCGCATTGTGTTTCCATCGTCACATCATATGTTGCATTCTTCGCATGAATTATCACTCGAAAGTTATTTCTTTAAAAAATTCTGAAAATTTATATAAGAAAAAATTCCCAAAAATTGTATTTTTGATTATAGGAGTCTCAGATTAGCTCATTTTTGTAAATGCTCTTACACGTCGTTGTGTTATCTTCTTTAAAGTTCCGTAATAAAAAATTAAGATCAGTTTACAGATCAGTTTGACACTCGAAAATGCCCCGAGATGACCCAATTACAGAAGAAGAACGGAAAGCACATTCTGCGACTGATTTAATTCGGATGAGATTGGAAAGATTGCAACAAAATATTGTAAGTTGAACGTTCATGCATTCTTATAACACTTAAATTTAGAAACTTTTCATAGAAATGACCCTAGAAACTAAATTAGAAATCTCGAAATGAGATCTAAACAATAATCATAACCTATGTTTAAAATCGTCTAATTTAGAACATTATTGCAGCATAAACCAGCTCCGATTCCTACTAAAAAAGAAACTCTTCGTGCACCAAAAGCTCCCCTGGAGTTTGTAAGAAATGTAGTGGGATCATCGGCAGCTGCGGGAAGTGCCGAGTTTCACATTTATCGTAATAATAGAAGAAAAGAGCAGAATAGATTGGACTATATTGAAGCTGTGGCCAAAAAGGAAGAAATGGATGAACGATTCAAAAACAAAATAGAAGGAATTCAGAAGTTGGAAGAAGTGAAAACAGCGAAAAAGCGAGCTAAGAGGCAACGTCAGAAAGAAGCAAAACGAAGAAGAAAGTCTAATAAAAATCAAAACAGTGACAGCGACAGTGATGAGGATGACGATAGCGATGAAAGTAAGAAAGTTTTGAACTTGAAAGATTTTTTACAAATTTTTTTCAGGTGAAAATAGCGACGATGAATCCGAGAAGGCCGAAGAGGAGACTAAAAGTTAAATGTTGGCATGTTTTTGTTATTTAATATGTGTGTAAATATGTTGTTTATAATAATTTCGTCCACTAATAGACTCGAAAAATACGGTAGAAATATAACCGTGCAAATGTACCTAAAGATAGCATACCCGATTTTTGAGGAAAAAAAGTTACAGAGAAAAATGCCATCATTTTTGGCATTTTTCAGTGGTCCTCGTTTATACGGACTTTTCCACGAACCAGATAGAACCGAAACAAGCTTAGAAAATGCTGGGAATTCAGCACTTAGTTTCGCAACAGGTAGTGTTCAGATTATCAGACGGTCCAATTTTTTAAGTTTCAGGCGTATATTATGTTGTCACATCACTTGCCTTCTCTCCAATTGTTCTATTTTTCTTGTATACTCGAGATATGGTCAATCCTTCAAGTTTTATGACAATTTTAAAGTATGCCGGATATTTAGCTGTTTTCAGTTATGGATCGAGGTAGCGAATTTTTTTTTCAAAACATTAGAATCATATTAAATATTCAGAATGATTGGTCGAATGATGGACGATCAATACAAACAATTTCTAACAGTTTGGACAAAAGCCAATGAAGGATCAAGAGACGATCAGAGAGAATTGAAAAAATATGATTTTGAACTCACAACAGTTGTACCTGATTTTGAAGCAAAAGAAGAGAAAAAGTTATGGTATTTAAAGCCAGAAGTAGAAGAAGTAGGACCAGTTACTCGAGCACTAGCATCTTATGCGATAAACGCATTTGGTAGACATATGATGTATCCAGGAAGTATGGCATTGTTAAACTATATGATGCGGCAAAACTTGAATCAGGCTAGGAAATTGATGGTTAGAAATAAGGTGAGTCACTTTTCACTCAACATAGGCAACGGCTTAGAAACCAGCTCAGATTTTTCGATTCTGAAATATTCAACCAAGAGTTTTGTTTGAAAAATAGTCTGAAAACAGACTCGCTAGGTTTCGTTCTCATTTTTTTCTCAGAAGATTATTTCCCATAGATTTCAAATTTCCAAATCGAATGTGTGAAAAATTTATTCAATTTTTTTCGTCCAACTCATATTTTTGAAAACACGCTGAAAATTTTTACAATAGAGACCGAGTTCATCTGAAATCGTTTTAATTCTTTGAAGGGAGGAGAACGCATTTGGATTAAGAATACTGAAGGTGATCTTGTGGACGCAATATTCATTCGTGGCGAGAATCCACAATATCGTGATTTGTTGGTCATAACATGTGAAGGAAATGCTGGATATTACGAAATAGGAGTGGCCAATACACCTGCACAAGCCGGATATTCAGTGAGCTTTTTTATTTTTGTAGCGTAGAATTTTTCACTTATTAGTTTCTAATCATGATATCACAAACCGTTTGTGGTTTTTGAAAATAATTTATTGTTTGTTTTTCACAGGTTCTAGCGTGGAATCAACCAGGATTCGGAGAAAGTTCAGGTCTTCCGTTCCCCAAAAATACTTTATCATCAGCCGATGCTGTCATGCAATATGCGACTAAAGTGCTAAAATATCCAGTTGAAAAAGTAGTTCTTTTCGGATGGTCTATCGGTGGTTTTCCTGTTTCATGGTTAGCAGTTAATTATCCAAATGTTCGAGGTGTTATTCTCGATGCAACATTTGACGATGTTCTTCCATTGGCCGAATCAAGAATGCCGAATGTAAGAATAATCCATATTGTTTGTACGCCCATAAAATTCAAATTACAGTTCTTGGCGCCAATTGTGGAATATGCTATTCGCAAACATGCAAATCTACAGATCGATAAAATAGTAAGCCACAATTTTTCCATATTTCATCTAAATATTAACACCTTTTCAGATAACAAAATACGACGGTCCTTTGAGACTTATTCGAAGACTTCATGAAGAAATCCTAACAACTACAGATGATGTACCTGAAAATATCAGAAGAGCCAGTAATAGGTAACAGATAAGAGTTCACAACCATCATAATTGATTGTTTCCAGATGCAATTTTCTTTTGAAATCGATTTTGAAAGCAAGACATCCTGATTTGATAAATGGACTTGAACCACAGGTTAGTCATGTAATTATACATAGGCATTAAAAATCATTTTCACTATTCTTTTGTGGTCACAAGTTTATATCACATAAAAAAATTTTTCAATCACATTATTAGAAGTTTTATATTACCATTATATATTTTCTAGGTTGATCGCTGGTTGGATATGACTGAAACCGAACGTTTGATGCACACTGGTGTTACTCTTCGCGAAGAAACACAACAAAGAAAACGCCTATTCGATGCATGCTCTCATTATTTAGTCGATTTTGATTCGAACCATGTCACACCGCTCGATCCATTGTGAGTTGTTTGTTAGAGTGTTTGTACTGAAATACTATTTTACAGGTATTTCAACATTCCCGAAACTCGCAAGAACTTCTAGGATGAGAGAATTAATATTAATTATGAAAAATAATAATTTATTGCTTGGAATATAAATACCTTTATTTTCATTCGGATATTTACAGTGTTTTCAATGGTTCAATCGGCCGTTTACCTGTTTTAAAATCATTTTGTCAACCTTTTTCCACTATGATTTCAGATGTCATTTCTGAGCTCCTTTGAGAATATGGCATATATTGCTTCCGGGCCAATTTTGGCTGTTCTGAATACGAATAATGCTGATGACACACCTCAGGTTCGAATATAACTTCCAAAAAAACTATTGAATATTTATTTGTTAAGATTCTGTTCCAATGGGAAGATTTGGATGAACAAAAGTTTAGAAAATCAGAGACCGGCGAATCAAATGAAAACGAAGAAGGAAAACAACAAATCAAAAAAGTTGATGAAATTGTGGTAAGTAGCTTTGGTAGCTTCCTTTTTTATGCAAGGTCGGAATTAAACGGATTTCATTTGTTTTCTAATTAAATTTATTTTTCTCAAAACCAAAAAAAAACTTTATTTTTGTCAGATTGAACGATTCTAAACCGAATCTTTGAAAAAAACAGGTTGTTCTGAACTGAAAAATGAGTTGATCGCCAGAATCTGTAGAAATTTGATATGCTAAAAGTTTAAGATAATCGAATCAACCAAAACATCTTCATAGTTCTAGTTTTCAGACTATTTGCCTGGCTCATTCGAATGGTCCAAGAAGACTTCTTGCAGTCGGAACAAATCAAAAACTAGTGCATATTCTCGAAATATCACAAGACGGAACAAGTGCGAAACATTTGATTTCGGCAGTCATTCCAAAAGCACCGACATCGTGCTCATTTGATAGGGTTTGAAATACAATAATAACATATAACAGCTAATTTCTGAGTTCAGGAAGATGCCTATGTCATTGTTGGTGATCGATCGGGAGATGTTCATCGGTTTTCTATTGAAGATGGAATTGTGAATGAATTGGCTGGAGCGATTTCGATGGTTTTATCTGTTGGCCTAACACCGGACGGCAAGAATCTTTTGATGGCGGATAGAGATGAGAAATTGAGAGTCGTCCGATATCCTCATACTTATGTGATCGAATCATTCTGTTTGGGACATACTCAATACGTGAGAACAGCGACAGTGGCTGGAAATGATGTCGCGTATACTTCTGGTCAGTTTTCAAAAAAAAATTATGAACGTCCATCACTATTTTGTACTTTGGTTTTATCACTACATTTTGCAAATCAGTTAATTTGTTTCAGGAGGTGACGGAACAGTTCGCGAATGGCAAATCGATAACGGACATTCATTAAGTTCCACTCTCATCACACCAGAGAAAACCGCTGTTCGAAAAATTGCTCTTAATTCGGAAAATTCGAAATTGGCTGTTATTCTCGAAAATAGCCCGAAATTATATTTCTTGAAAAATGGCTCAAATACAGTTAGTCAATTAGATTTTGAGAACGAGAGCGAGTTGATCGATGTGGAAGCGGTTGGAAATGGACAGTTCGTTGTGTTAAGTCGGTGAGTAAAAGTTTACTGGGAAGACTGCTACTTTTTTCAGTCAGCAGTAATAAAACACAAATTCCGAAAAAAAATACCCACAACAAAAGAACTGCATAGGTTTTTTGAAAATAGAAGACTTGGTGGCCCAACGCATAGTGAAAAGCCACAAATGAATAAGTTTCCTGTACCCAATTCATCCCATGTTCATCGAAACATCAGTTTGATCTGTTCAGAAATATTTATTAGTCCTGTTCTCGTAGTACAGTTAGTAAGCGTTTCGTATGTTTATATATTTTGAATCACATGGGAAGTCTACTAATTAATCAAAGAGAAGTTGTTTGATTTTTGCTTGCGTTCGACTAGTTGAACACATGTCAGATAACAGAAAAAGAGCAAGAAGCACTATATAATTAATATAGAAATTTATAGGGTGATAAATTATATTTGAAAATTGTTTTTAAAAGTTTTTAAGTGTCATCAATCTATTAGTTTTGAGAAGACAGCCCATTTTTCATCATGTGTATACATTTTTCTTTAAATGTAAAAAATGAGGAGTGTAATGTATAATCTTAAACAGACGAAATATTTGTTTTCAGATCAGAAATTCTGCTTATCGACAGTGATTCATCTACAGTGATCCGTCGGATCAGTGTTAACGAGCATCTTTCATCATATCTCCAGAAAACCAACGATGCCATCGAGAATTTGTTCAAAAATGTCACGTTCAACAATCAACAGGAATACGAAAAACGAAAAGTGAGTTTAAATTTTATCCGTCTGGATTGTTTACATTGGTATTCATTTTCAGAGTGAAAAATTCGCCAAAGTTGAAGAGAAAAAAGCGCTGAAACGAAAAGCGACTTGAACTATATTTCTAGAAAATATTTGTTGGAATTTGTTGATTTTTATTGTTGAAAAAAACTTTATATACAAATTGAGAAATTATACACGTAGTATAGAAAGCACTGAAAAAAGCAATGAAAGCGAACATTAAACATGGAACATTGTAACTAAAAATGTGAAAACAATACAAATTGTGGAAAAATAAACAGTGGAAGATGATCGAAGTTGTAGAGTGAACCGCTTATGAGAAGAAGTTGAACGACAACAGAAACGAGAGTTTCCATTCATTAATTGCATATGCCTGGAAAATTCGTTATTTTATAGGCTGGTACATTTCAAAGTAAACAAATATACCTCAGCTTGTCTGAATATCGGAATCTTGCATTATTTGTATTCTGATTATCTCTATCTCTCCTATCCATACTCCAATATCTATAAAAACGAATATTATCAATGAAAAAAGCGAGAAACGTGTTAATCGAAACCAATCCAAAGTAAAACATTGGATTGTGTTTTATGAGTAGAGCTGAATACTATATTCTGTAAAAAAAAGAAACATGGCATATATTTTTTCATGGTTAGAACATATGTTTTCAAAAAAAAGCATATACTTCACAACTAAATATAGGTACCTGACATATCTTTGTCCAGCCGAACTCATTGTTGCATATGATTTACATCCACTTGAGGTGTGTATTCCTAATACCGCACACAGTCTCTCCTTCAAATAAATTTCCTAAATTTTCTGTTAAAGAACAACTATGTTCCTTTACCTGTTGGCATTTACAACTTTTAACTGTTCGATCACTTCGATATGCGTGATCATAAAATCGAACATATTTCGCTTCACAAACACCGCCACAGGTTTGAGGATCACAATCACCAGCAATCACTCCACGACACCAATTCTCACTGAAAAAAAAACAATAAATTGTTGACAATTTATTGTTTTTGTTTTGTTTGATAATTGATGCCCGCACTTAAAAATAAATGTTTCCAGATGTTTTCGAAATAAAACGAATGTAAAATAATATAGAAAAGAAAAATAAGAAGACAAGTATAATACAATGTCAGAAAATTGAATAGGATGGTCGTAGTTTTTGGCCAGAGAGCATAATCTAATAATCTCAATTTTGTTGGTTTTGTGACTTATGCTCTTTTCAAAAAGTAGCTGATTCGAAAGAAAACGAGAAGTTTTGTTCAATTTTACTATTTCGGATTCTGTGATTCAATGTAACTGAGCGGAGTCTAATTAAACGTTCCGAGGTCTAATGTGAAAAATTAACGAAAATGAAAACTAAACTACAGTAAAAATGGTAGTGATTTACAATGAATTACTGTATTTTCCGTTCGCTTCGTTGTCAGCTTTGTTATGAGTATTGTAAAGTTCAAACAAAGTTTGGCTGGCTGAAAGTATTTCTAAAGTTGAAAATCCAAGAAACTTTTCTAAAACTTCAGAAGCTATTCTGGAGATTTCACGCTTACTTTTTTAATTCGAGCCAATTATTTTGTTTTAAAATTCAGTTTTGAGAAATTCTCGAAAATAAATATTAGCTAGTTGTAAATAGTTACCACGAAAGTACTATAGAGCGTGAATGTTTGAGCTATTCTTTTTGAAAAACCCTGAAATGGTGTTCCCTTCACTTCTCAATATAGCCCATATTTCAGATTTAATTTCGGCCTAGTTTGTGCAGAAAATTTCAACTATTAGTCAAAACATAATCGGTAACACGCGCTCTTTCGATAATGTCAGATTGTTTCGATCTAAATGGAACTGATTATCATAACAGAATACAATTATACAGGTGAAATAGCCTCATAGATTAACTCATCACTATTTTGAAGATTCTGCTTTTTTTTAAATGTTCCTGTTGAAAAAAAAATACAGTAACCCAATGGTACCGATTGAATTCTGGCTATTAGACTGGAAAATGTTTTCGAATAGAATATATGGCATCGTATTACGGATCGAGTTATGACTGGAAGTCAATGCCATAATTGTCGACCCATAATTTTGGAAATCTTACCTGTCTGCAATTTTGAAAACGCACAGAATGAGAAAAATAGCAAAGTTAACATTTTTCATAGTAATTCAATATATAAAATGACCACCCGAACCAAAATATAAAAGCTTCTCGTCTTCTTCTTCTTCTTTTTTCTCTACCAAGTTCATTTCTCTCCGCCCATAACGACAACTGACATTTTATAAACGAAAAAAGCGAGCGATCCGAAATGTTTCAAGTACTTTTTGAGATTACAACGAGAATCGGAAAGGTACGCGACGAAAACAAAAAACATGATCCAACAAACATGACATGATATATAAAAAAAAACTGAGTGGACAAATTCTGGATGTATCGAAGATTGATTAATGTTCCAGGGGTTTTTTACTGAAAAACTGCATGTCATCAGGGTTTTAATACCTGAAGAACATAAGATCTATGTTCAAGAAAACTTGTCTGAGGTGTAAAAAGAGTGAGAGCACTGAGTTGATCACTTCTTATATGAGAATAACATTTTTTTTTCAAGTGTGAAACGATATATGAAATAGAAAAAAATAGTTTGTCGAACTAGACATTTTACAACTATCTGGAATTTGGCTCGAACAAAATTTTCAAGATTCAGCTTGGTCATTTTGTTGTCGGGAGATCGCAGACTTCCGATTTCCGATCCTCTGTTGTCGGCTCACCGTCTTGTAAACATATACTATTTTTCATTCGCAAAATCAGTTTTTCGCGTATTTTCTCAGTTTTTGTTCAGTTTATCTAACTTTAACAAAAAACAATTTTTCTATGTTTCACTTTGCGTTCATATCACAAAGTTTCAATTTACCGAAATTAAAAGTTGCATTTTGTAGAACAAGGTTTGATACCAAAGTGAGGAGTTTATTACTCGTAAACCAAAATATGAAATAAATAAAAATAATAACTAATGAAATGGTTGAATTGAGAAATTATACAAAGTTTCGAACCTCATCTATAGTTTTCGTCCTCATCTTCACCAACCGCTCTAGTCTCTTCATCATCAAGAATACGAAATTCAGTAGGTTGACCTATAACGGAGGCAGTTGAAGTGCTCTCAGATAATTCAGATGTGAAAGAAAATGGACTTGGGATTCCTCGACTTGTTGACGCTATTTCTGGATTTGTTGACGGTATCTCCTCATTTTCTGTAGTTGCATAGATTTTGAGTGGTCCTGATGGTCGTTGAAGCAAATCTTGTTCCAAGATCGGGTAGAAATTGAGCCCTGAACTACTTGATGATCCGCCAGAGCTCGGTTCCTCGTCGAGCTCTGATCTACTTGACGATGCGCCAGACGGCGATTCCTCAACTTTAATTATTCTTTTGTTCGAAGGTCCGGCTTCTGATATATTTCCAGATGTTAACTTATTTTTAGACATAGGACGTATAACACGGTAACTGTGAAGGGGGACATTTGGTCTCAAAGGGTCTTCATTTAGTACGTAGTAGCCTCCTTCTTTTTTCTCATCTTCAAGATGTACTTCACTCTCCGCTTCTCTCTGAAAAAAATTAGAATTTATTTTCGACTGATTCTGGTTTTTAACTGAATTGAAAGGGTAGGAAAGAGAGTATTACAAAAAATTCACAGGGAACGTTTCTGTTATTTAAAAACATGAATTTCCAATTTACAGTGTGAAGTGTGATCGGTTCTTTTGGTAACCATAATTTATTAAACGTGGGATAAAAACAAATTTGTTGTTCAATCCAATAACACCTTCTATATTTTCATCGAAAAGTTCATGATGGAACTAATTATATAGGAATTGTTCATGTCGTGTAAAACCACTCTATGGAACTTCTTATTTCATGATTTCATTATTCCGGGAAGCTTATTTTCAAGTAGGAAAATTGAAAATACCGTAGTCCGATGGCAGCGATTTGTGAACGAATATTATCAGAGATCACGGTGAAATAACAGTAGTCCTGAGAATTCTCTACTAACTACCAAAACTCCATTCATGTATCTATTACAGCTCTGAAAGTGAACCAATATGGCCAAAATATGTCACAGTATCTTTAAGCGAGTGTCAAAAAAAGTTTTGAAGTATGAGGAAAAACAACTTCTTACTTTCTCTCGAATCATCGCTTCTCTCAGTGACATTGGTTCACTTGAAATTATCTATTTTTTGGAATTTATGATAAAATGATATTAGAATATAATGGAAACTTTAAACAAACCGAAAAAAATCATATTATTAATAAAGCGGGTGGTAAAAGTGAGCCGTTGTCAGCCTTTTGCAATTAATCAAAAGCCAAAATACGATTGATAGCACGCGTTTTGTTTTGGAGTGTTTTGATATCTTAATTTGATGTTGGGTACTAGTTTCAGTTTCTTTCCCAAAATCTAATGAATTCTCATTTAGTGATCGTAAATACATGATTATCAAAAGACTACATGTTTCCGATAAATCGTTTCATTATAATGAGTAATCTGATATCTCACCTGATGAGATGGACCTGCTTCGTTTACATTCGCTGGTGAAACTCTTGATAGTGATGCCGGTGTTGATGTAGGATTGACAAATAATGAACTGCATGATTCTTTTCGGTATTTTTCATCTACTTCAGCATTTGAACACTCAGCCTCATCCTGAACGACTTGTTACAACATTTTCAGAGGGTTATCAATATGCGGGAAATCGTTACAACATATGAAGTTCAAGAATAGTTAAAAAACTTGTTCATTATCATGGGTTTCATTCTGTTCTATACTGACTCACTGTGCGATCTCCAGTCCGATCTTCCGTTTTTTCTTCTTCCTTATTGTCACCACCATCCACCTTCAAATTATGCTTCGTTTTTAAATTTTTTTTATTTCAAATCAAACCTCGTCTTTTTTCTGATCTTTCTTCTTTGTCATCTAGAAATTAAAATTTCAAAATTTGAAGAATTGCGTCACATAGATAGTTATAAGCTTCAGAACTTAAAATGCAATAGATTTTATTGTAAAATCAATAAGTTTATTACCAATAATAGCGACTCTCCAAGAATATCACATTAAAATTGCAAAATATTCCAAAAGTACGGACCCGACATTAAAAATGGGAAATAAAAAGTTATAAAAAATAAATACACTTGAAGTATCGAACAAAGGAAAACACGCTAGTTCAGTGGGATGCACATTTTTTTCGGTTCAGACACCGAAACGATGCGCCAACTCTTAATACCCTTTTGCATCTTTAACTATAATTTTTAATCTTGCATCGGTCCAACTGGTCCTCTCCGACTAAACACGTTTCCGATCCTAGTGAATACACTTCTAATTCGACCAATAATTCCAACTGAACCTCTATTTTCAGAATTTGGTGGATTCGGGGCAGGTGCTTCACTTAATGAAGAGGCATCCTGACTTGACTGATCTCCTTCGCCTGTGCAACATATACCATTAGGTTGGGTTGAACCATTCGGATTAGGCCGCCGCTGTAAAATGTTCATTTTCTTTGTTACTTTTCGCTTAATGAGGGCGCATCGCAACTCGACGTATTTTGAAAATATATCTTTTTTAAAATTTTGCTATTATAAGTTCAAGAACGTAGACAGAAGTTTTATAGAATATCAGTTTTCTTTAACTCACATCAGCAGAGAGTTGTTCTTCACCAAGTGGAGGAGTTGGACCGGCTGATGATGATTGATCTGTGGTTGGTTCATTCAATTTATCATTTGAACTGCTCTCCACAATCTGGAAATAATTTTTGATTATGTTTGAAGGGATGTCGATTTAAATGAAGAATAAACAGAATCATGCCTTCTTCTGAAGAACTATCTGGATTTTTTTTTTTTAAAGCTAAGAATTACAGCATTATGAAGTTAATGATGTGTGAACTGTTCCCAAACGTTTCTATTATTTTTGAAACAATGTTTGCGCAGAATTTCAGTAGAAAATGATTAATAGTAAGTTTTTGAATATTTATATCATGCTTAGACTTATAAATGTAAAAATTTCTAAAAATCCCCTCATTGAGACTGGAATTACATAGAACCGAAGACATGTTACATGACCTACCTTAGGTAAATCCACTTTAACATCGTCTTCATTTGCTTCGCCTGTTGAAAGTGGATTGGATGAAGATTGTGATGAAACAGCTAGTTGTTCTGGATTCGGTGCAACTAGCCTCACTTCTTGTGATGCCTTCTGAAAAAATTAAAATAGTGTTACTGAATATGAATTTAACCAACAGTTTCTGATTCATTCTTCTGTTCTGTTTTTTGTCCACGAGATTTGTCGGATTGTTTGCGTGTTGAACTTGACATCTGGAAAAGAAAATTGATAAAAAATTACGGACACCAAAATTTTAGAAATAACGCAAGTACTACAAATGCCACATTTCGTTAATTCGAATCGATCAAAATGAAAGCCAGGTTTCAAAGATAGAAAAAAATTCTGTAAAATCTGTTATTTCCCGCAACAGATCAAAACGAAAAACAAATGTGTGAAACTACAAGTCTGAAAATGGAGTTTTCAAATTTAAACCTCGAGAAATTGAACATTTTTTGCACCATCATCAAACTATATTTCTCTGAAATACTGACTTTCCTTATAGTATTTCCTGATCAAAGCAACCCAAAGTATCAGGAGATTTTCATAATTTCTCCGTATTTTTTATATTTATTATGCCGTTCTTCAAAACTGTGATATGATCAATATTGTAAAATAATTATTTTTTTTTTGTGGAAGGCGCCTCTCATTTTTTCCAAATAATCGATTAACGTCAGTGTGACACATAAATATTCATTTCTCAATTTTTCGATTTGGTTTTATTTCGACAAAAAAATAGCGCAATGAATAGCATTTTACAAATGTGTCAAAAAGCTGCACCGAAAGGTTAGTTATATCTTCGCTTTTTATGAAGCTAGAGTCTCCTATTCGGAGTTTCTACCTAAGTGAAAAAACCAAAAACTTCCAAAAAAGTTTTTGAAAAATTGACAAATACATTTTTTCAAAAAAATAAGTTTCGCGCATCACCTTAGAGCGCACTTGCTTACTCCCCAAATTCTAATTTCGTTGATTTTTTTTTGTTTTCAAAAGTTTAATTGTTTCAACGTTGCAACGAACCGTAAAGGTTTTCTAATCTTCTCAGAATGAAGCATTCAAGGGTTGCACATCGTTTTCAGTCCTTTCTAAAAAATGCGCTTCATTCGCAACGTTTTTCAAATGACTGTAACGACAAAAAAAATAAATTTTTCGTACGCGTATCATATACCATCGTTTCTATTTCCACTCTTTTATCTCAATTTCTATTCAGAAACTTATTAATCATTTATTGACAATGGATTGCCCAGTAGTCTATTTTTGGTAAGAAAAAGAGAACCCTTACAAAATTGTTTCATTCTGAGAAGAAATGAAATCAAAATCATATATCTCCATTTTTCATTTCTGCTTCGATCGATGGGATTTTTCAAAAAAAAGAGGAATTCGCGTGAGTCATCCTTTCTCAAATAAACAAACAGTATTGTGTTTTCTTCGTCATTTTCAAACTATTTCGAAACGTTTATGTTTCAGAAACATTCTTTTATTTTCTCCTTTTTACTCCTTCATTCATTCATAAAAACTGAAATATTCATGTCAATTTTTCTTCTTTTTTTCGTGCAAAATTAGCTCATTTTTTGAACTGCTCTTCACCAAGAAGAGAAATGTCGAGTAGTAGACAAACAGAAGAGATATAGAGAAGCAAAGAAACGGCTTTCCTAGACCTATTGCGAAACATTCCCCTTTTTGTGTTAAAAAAATTGTCTTATATTAGTTTTTTCTTTCTTATTCTGTTTTTTACAGCCGGTATGTCAAAAGCGACTTCTCCATCCAGTGAAACATCAAAAGCCGAAGAAGATTATTATGAGTTATTAGGCGTCGAGAAAGCAGTGAGTTTACTTTTTTTTTTTTTACTTTTGACAGGTCATAATTGATTCTATTTCAGGCATCAGAAGCTGAAATAAAAAGTGCTTATCGGAAATTAGCATTGAAATATCATCCAGATAGAAATCCTGGAGATATTCATGGTGAGCAGTTTTTAGTTAGCTAAATTTATATGTGTATATTATTTTTCAGCCCAAGAGCAATTCAAAAAAGTATCGATCGCTTATTCTGTTCTTTCGGATCCAAACAAACGTCGACAATACGATGTTAGTGGGCCATCGGAAAATCAGTTGGATTTCGAAGGATTCGATGTATCAGAAATGGGCGGTGTTGGTCGTGTATTCGGTGCTCTTTTCACAAAACTTGGTGTTCCTATTCCAACTCAAATTGTTCCAAAAGTCTTGGCTCAAGCTCGTCATATTTGTATGGGAGAAGAGTGCGAAGTGAGTGCGAAACCATTGCAACCAGGAGAGGTTATTGGAGCAAGTGTTGGAAAACAACATGCACATTTCTATGAAATCGATGTATTGGATTCATATAGAGAAAATGGAGTGACAATAGTGTGTAATAGTGCTTCGTCGAGCAAATTCAAGTTGGTTCTTTTTGATAGAGAAGGAGGTGTTAGACTCATCCAGGTAATTTTTCGTTTATTTTCGTACTTCACAATTGACCCAATTCGCCAAACTTGATAATCAAGTTTCCAAATGAAGTTCAATAAATTTCTTCCAGGAAAGTCAGAAACGTGGTAAATCCGGAACTCAGGCCGACATGTTTTTTGTCCCTTATACGATTGCTAACATTGGTGAATTCAACGCCATGAAGTATCATTTAGAAGACAAGTGAGTTTTATTTAGTCTTCAAACGCTCAAATTCTTGATTCAGGGAAACTCCACTTCCATTCCATTATCTTGACACATTCGAAACACAAACTGCGCAACTTCTGGACTCAAGAAAACATTATTTCGCGGTTTATGGAGATAATTGGATCAACGATGTCAAGTAAGTTTCATCCTAGATTGAAGGCAAAATTTATAAAAATTTCGAGATTCAACAAAAACCCTATCTTCATTTTATATTAATTCATTTCTGTAAAAACATTAGGCTGAAAAATTGAAACTCCGTTTTGGCAAAATAAGTTATTTCATTTTCTTTATTTGCAGTCTGTAATTTTCCAACTTCAAGATACACATTTTGTTGTGAAACTCTGATAAAAGTGTATTTATTTGATAAAAATACTAAGTTATAATACTCGCAGAATTATCTCTTGCAAAACTCTAATTTCACAGTCAGTTTTACCAACTTCAAAAAAACAGAGACACTGAAATTTCACCAAATAGATTCCGGAGGTAGTTGACTATCGTTCCGAGTGAATTACAGGAGCATTTAGTAATAATTGGCTAAATTAGGTGCATTCATGCATTGTTCTGGAGTTAATTGGAGAATATTGGTTCATTCTCTGGTTTCTCCATATTTCTCTAAAGTTCAATGTACCTTGCACCAGTTTTTTCTGTACAAAAATAGACGCTCGCACTCGAGCTGAATTGATATTAGTAGTATTATACTTTACAAAAATCTTATTTTATTCAGGTACACTGTGTCATTTACTCCAGTTTCGATGGATTCAAAACCGAAATTGGCCGAAATCACAGAACTAGAAAAACTTCTTGGCGATAAGAAAACGGATATGTTGAAGTTCCAGCGAGAGTTCACCGAAGCTAAAAGAGTGTAAGTTGACATCGATAACTTGGGAGATTACGAATTGTAACCATTTACAGCTTCGAAGCCGCATGTGAGAGAATAAAACTCGAAGATAAGTTTATTACTGAATCACTCAAAAAACGAGAAGAATTGTATGATGAAGTAATTTCGAAAAGTAGAGCGCCTTTTCAAAATCAGGTAAATTCCATATGAAATTTTTCAAATTAGTCGTATTTTCCTGCAGATATCACCATCGAAATCATCGAAAGGCTTTCTTGGTGGATGGTTCAAGTAAAAACATTAATGATCATTCAAACAATCATTTACACATTACTAAATGGGTTGCCGGACCATTTTTGCTCTTTTAATAGGGAATATTTGATCTCTTTTGCCTTTTAATTTAAAAATGTAATTGTTCGGTTGTGAATAGTGCTCGAATTAGAGTTTTTCTTATTTTCTGATTAATTTATAAACTTTTATCAGTTTTTTTCTGGGATTTTGATAATATTTAATTGGTTTAAATACCAAATTTTCCATTATTTAGTGTTATTTTTTCTACTGAATACTTCAAAAAATGATTCAAAGAATTTAAAAGTTCGTTTTTTTGAGTGACAGGACCCTATGGCAAAACTTAGCAAATTTTCTAAGAACTCAAAAAATCAACTTGTAATCATGTTCAAAAGTTCAGTTATTTCAAACTTGCTAATAAGAATTAAATATTGGACTCTGAACGTCAAAGAAAACCGAAGTCAAACTAAATTCCTTGTTAAATATGAAGTTTTTCCTCGTTGGTCAAATTTCAATTTTTGATCTCCGTTTAACGTTTGTCGAAGTTCGATCATTTTTCAAATAACCAATGTTTCTTGATGAAACGTCGAATATCGAATTCGGTTTTCAGCACCAGGTAGAAACTAGATTTTGCTTGATGGTGCGTTTTTGACTCAGCACAGCTTTTCTCATCGGGTATCTGCCTCTCTCTGGCCCATCTCGTTGTTCCTGGTGATTTCAAATTTCCCTCAAAAGTTTTCTCATTTTTCGCTAAATACATTAGAATGATATCATTCATTCATTGTGTTTTTCATCAACCGAAAATCACTTTTTGCAAGCCATTTCGCAATCTTTTTCCTCTTCTTCCCTTTTCGTTTGTTTTCTCTTTTTTCCTCTCACTAGTAATGTTTTCTCTCCGTCTCTGAGCATTTATAACTATTTCAATAAAGGTGGGCGGAGTCAACCAATAACCATCTTCCCTGCTGGCACATTATCGACTTATGCTGACGTTGCCTTATTCCTCGATATTCAACAAAACATATCGAATTCTAGAAGATTTCTCTTTGTATTACTCATTGACTGGCCTTAGGGCATGAGTTATCAACCGAAGCAACCTCGTACGATATATGTGCTACCGCCTAGAAGAATTGTTGGCGCTTCTACGGCTATTGGAGCACTACAACAGCAACAAATGCCACCAAAACCGACGACAACTTATCGATTAATTCGACCTAGTTATACACTTCCACCGGTTCCACCTCAAATAAAAATACAGCAGAAGCCTGTTCAGACACTGCCAAAATGTTTGAAACGGCCGAATGATGATGTGATTAACGAGCTGCTTGGTGAAAAATCGGGACCGACTGGACCAAGAAAACGCGAAAGATTAACACATTTGACGGCAGAAGAAAAAATGGACAGAAGAAAGATGAAGAATCGAATGGCTGCTCAAACTGCTAGAGATAAGAAGAAGGTAATTCATTGAAAATTTTGGAGAAAAATCTTGAAATATTAAATCATACTACTCTTGAAATTCATTGAACATAGAACAATCTTTGTTTTTCAGGAAAGATCACAAAAAATGGAAGACGTGATGAAAGATATTGTGGACGAGAACCGCCGCCTTCGCCAAGAAAACATTCGCCTTCGCCAAGAAATTGAAGAAATGAAACAACGGAACAATTCGCAATACTACCCAGTGTCATCTGTTTGCGCTGAAACCTCTCGACTTGATGAGTCCCTTGAATCTGCTGCATTCATTAATGCACCCCTGCTGAGGGTACAGGCTCGTCGTTTGGAGGAATTCAGCAACAATCAGAACAAAAGTACTACGAGCAATATCCGATTGACAATTCACTTGATCGTGTTTATTCTTCAAATTTTGGCCAAGAGCAAAAATGTGGAATCGGAAGCGAAGGAATCACAGACAGTTTGGAGATCGGAGACGAACTTGAAATTGAGAAAATCATTGAAGATCTTAAGGTGAGTACAATACATGCTTCTCCATTAATTCTCTTACAGTACTACTGTATCAGTAGCATTTTCTTATCAGATATAAATTCTTATCTTTCAGAGTTCTGACATCGACTTCGATCGATTGTGCAGCGGTCTGCCGGAATATTATGAAGAAGACACTTCCACATCATCATCATCGCCATCTTTCGAAAATTCTCCAACTCAAAACAGTGAAGGCGCGCAATTTTCGGATTCCATAAATGAACAATACTGGGATGATCCAAACACATCAACACCAACAGAAGTATTACTTGGGGATCCAGATTTCGGCTATTCTACTACTCCACCAACCATTGATCCATTCTTGAATCAACTCGTGAAAGAAGAATCAAAACCTGACATTTCTTCTCCACATTCATCAAGTTCATCATTTGTCGATCCGAATGATTTTGAATATTGGACGCGAGAATCGATGGATGTTGATCTGTTTAACGAAAAAATATATTGAACCCTAATTTCTTTGAAATAGTATTGAATCTTAATTTCTATGAAATTGTAAATAGTATCCATTTACACTATCCAAAGTATTTTCTACTTCTCCCTTCTTATGGTACAAGCTGGTTTTTTCTTTTCATTTTTTTTATTATAATAAATGTATTTATTATTCAATCTGATTTTGTTGATTTGGTTCTTCTTCATTTTCAGATAATGGCTCATCGTCTAAATCAGGCATTGGAAATCGAAGAATAGCGGCACATCCCGTTAATTGTGCCAATTGTTCGCCAGAAACATGCATGGATGAGAAAATATGAACATTTCCGTTCTGAACAACAAATACAAGAATGTATAATTAAAGAAAATAAACCGACCTGCTCCCGAACACTTTCGACCAATTTAACAAAGTTTTTGCGTGTTTCAATGTTTTGGGACCGAAAAAGTGAATCAGCAACGAGAAGAGTTTCGATAGCCAATTCATTATTAGCACGGGAAACATGGCTGAAAAATAGAGAATATTTCGGATTGTACTTCGTAAAACAACTTCTTGAAAGTATCGAGACACTAACATTAAAATTTGAACTTCGTTAGAAGTTTTGAGAAAATTAGGAGGGAAAAGCTAATTTTTTGAAAACATTGTAGTGTTTTTTTTGGCACTTCGAGCGTTAACAATTTTTATATTAAGTAGTATTCTTATAGTGGTAAAGAGTTTCCAAGTCTGAAGCTTTGCTTTCAAAGCCTGAACAAACATATTGTTTTTTTACGACTTGGAATTTTTCTATCCAGAACCAAGTACAAACAGAGTTTTCAGATGGACAACATTGAAAAAAAAAGTCATAAAAATGTTTTTTTTTCTTCAAATTTTCATGAGGTTTTCAGTGAACATTTTCAAATCACGCATCAAAACCCGGTTAAGTTTATGTGGAAAACTTAATATAAAAATTATGTGATTTTTTGTTTGAATACTCTCAACTCGATAACGTTATTATGAGTTTAATAACATGATATGAAAACTCACTTATATCCGTAAAATGCTCTATCCGGTTCGGTTGACATTAATTCTAAAAATTGATTTAAGGCTTTCACTTCAGCTTGTGCCTATAAAAAATAAACATTCATGAAATATTGTATAAAACCTTACTTTGGTATCAGCTAGCCTTGCTGCAACTTGCGGTGTTTCGAGTACTTCCTTTAGAGCATGCTTGAACCCACTACTAGAATGCACTAATAGAAATTTGGATTTTTGTTCTGTAGTGAATTTCTTTCCATTTGCATCCGCATACGTTATAAGATAATTCATGAAATTCTCCTTCACAAATCCACGACTTGCGATCAACACACATTTTACTATCTGTAAGGAAAGTTTCATATATTTCAAAATGAAAATGTCAAAGGACTTACATTTAAGTTGACATGCCGTAAAAATGCAGCACTAACTGCTTCGTAAAATTTTTCCAGTCCTTTTTCGTGTTGAGAAGTGAATCCTTTACGTTTCCGAGGGATCTGAAAAAATAAATTTTAGAGAAAGTTTAATCGTTTTCTTTTAATCGTTTCTTTTTCACTCACGGTCATATCGATCTTGGCTCTTGTCAATGTCATAGATGGCGTTAAAAGGCATACATTCGCTAATCCTTCGTGTAAAACAACAGCGGCGACATCAGCAGTTTGGGTAGGATCGAGTGCTTGATCTAATCGTTCTAAATCGATGCAGTCCCATTCTGACTTTTCTATTGTAAATTTTCTATTTGGTTCCAAATCAATCGTATGATATGCTCCCATTTTAACAATATCATTTTCGACAATGTTTCTGCCTTTCAGATGCAGTTCTTGTTCTCCCGGATCGAAATCGATAGCTTCTACAGAAATTGTGAGCATTGTATGAACCCGTTGTGAAGAAGTTGTGCCTGTTGATGTTTCAGTAACTACTTTTCGAATCGTTGGAGCCTTTATCACATCGCCAACCCGTATTAGATTGTAAATATGCCACATATCTTCTGCCTCTTCTGCCATCAGGCTGACAAAGCTGAAAATACTTTTTGAAAATTTTTATAGATAAAATTAATAATTTACCCAGGACCATCCTTTTCAATTTGACGTTTGAATTGCTTCATCTCTTCCTTATTACAGTTCGGAAACACGTATTTTCAAAGATAGAATTTCTGACGAAAGAAAAAATATTCCTAAAGGCTAGTACGGTGAACGCTCGTCTGCAAAAGTGTTTGCACGCAATTAAATATTCGGTGTAGTTCTCGTGAACAATTCAAAAATTTAGGTCGACCAGTCAGTTTTGAGTCAAATAACCACACAATAACGGGGGGAAAATGTATTTCTTCCTCCTCTTCCGCGATCCCAAAAAAATCACGTGATTTTCTGTTTCCTCATTCCTCAGCGCGTTTTTAATAGCCACCATGAAGCTTCAGTTTCCAGAATTGAAAACGTTGAACTTCTGCTATACAGTGATTTAGGACATCAGAACTATTATTTTTTTTCGAACAACGTGAATGAATTCTCAAGTTTTTCTTGGCCATTCAGGATTTTACGTAGAACTTCACTCTCCCATTCAACAAGAAAATTTCAGGCTTACACAAAAATACGGTATATAAATGGGCAAAACATCACGGGACAAACGGGATATTTATTATCGCTTAGCAAAAGAATACAAATGGAGAGCTAGAAGTGCATTCAAGTTGATGCAAATAGACGACGAGTTTCACATATTGAAAGGTAAGCTAGATTGTCGTTGCTTCTTATTCTTATCAATTCAAGGTGTTACCAAAGCTGTGGATCTTTGTGCAGCGCCGGGAAGCTGGTCTCAAGTTCTTTCTAAACGACTATACGAATCTGATGAAAATTCTAAAATAGTTGCGATCGATCTCCAACCAATGGCGCCAATTCCTGGAGTTATTCAATTGCAGGGAGACATCACTTCGGTAAATATCGCTATATTAAAAATCACAATTATTATATTTCAGGCGGAAACTGCGAATCGTGTGATCGAGCATTTTTCAGGTGAGAAGGCGGATATTGTTATTTGCGATGGAGCTCCAGATGGTAAGAAAATTACGTCAAAAAGATCCTATAAAGTTGAGTTTTTTCAGTTACTGGAATTCATTCGTTGGACGAGTTCATGCAAGCAGAATTAATTCTCGCTGCTTTTAATATCACTTCACATGTTCTCAAAGAAGATGGAACATTTTTAGCCAAGGTAAAATATTAATCCGCAAAATACCGATTTTCCTATTACAGGTATTCCGTTCGAGAAACTCCAGTCTACTCTATGCTCAGCTCAAACAGTTCTTCAAACACGTATATCTCGCCAAGCCGAGAAGTAGCCGACAGTCGAGTTGCGAAGCATTTGTGCTTTGTAAGAACTATAATCCACCTCCAGGTTTCATTCCAACAATGAAACGAACACAATTAGGTTTGAAAGATTCACAATAGTTTATTAGTAACCGATTTTTTTTTCAGATATCACGGATCCTTCCGATGTTCCTTCTAATGTTATTGATGGTTTTGTAACATGCGGTGATTTGAGTGGATGGGACTCTGAAAAATCTTATTCACTGGATATTGAGACTTCTTATCCAAGAGGATCTGAAAAAAACAATTCGAGGTATGTTGTATATTCGGCAACTTCGCTATCATTACCATGTAATGAACTTCTGCAATCGAAGTTCGGTGTTTTGTAATTCTTTAACAAATTGAATACTTTATTTCTGATATTCATTTAATACTTATAGCCAATACGAGTTCAAAGATGTTGTTCAACCACCTACAGAACCAGCATACAAAGAAGCACTGATGATGAAAAAGTCGGGACATTTGTCAAAACTTGAGCACGATTTGGATAAAGCGGTGAGTTCAAAGCCCTAGTATGAGAATAATTTTATTATTCCAGAATCGATTGGCTGTATCTAAAGAAAGTGCTGAAAAACAAGAGAAAAAGTCGAACGAAGAAAAAGGAAATATCGGACTCGATGATCAATTGGTTGAAGGAATCGACAATATTGCGTTGAATAATTGAAATGAAAAACTTATTTTTTGGACATATTTTTGTTAAACGTGAACTTTGTTCGTGAAAGTATTTATTTTTTCATCTTCACTTTTTTCCTTGCTTTTGAAATAAAATCTCACTGTTTGTTCAACAAAAAACAACTCCACACACTTCCCTGGCCGAACGGAGTCTAGGCCAAGGGACTAGTTTTTGCATTTGTATTTTTTTCAGAAAAGAGCTGGGCCTAATTTTATTTTTAACCTGAGAACTTATGTTGCTCACGGTGTACTATGCTAGTGTACGGCTTGCTATTAACTCAAAGTTTTTTTCGTTCATTTTTTGTCATCAATTTGTCCTGGAACTTCTCCCAATTTTCATTGAATTACTGTATGGCTTGGTTTTACAGGGTATAATTGTTTGATTAGCAATAGAAGATGTCGAAGGTAACCAAAGAGAGAAAGAAAGTTGGTCAACTGTTGGATATTGAAGAAAGTATCCAGAAGCTGTGGGATAGTAAAAACGCTTTCGAATCAAACGCGGATGATGCGTATGTTCAAGAATCATCATACTTCTAACAAAAGGTTTTATTTTTAGGGGAAAACCCAAGTATCTCGTTACATTCCCGTATCCTTATATGAATGGACGCCTTCATCTTGGACACACATTCACTGCTTCAAAGTGCGAGTTCGCTGCTGGTTATCAGCGTTTGAAGGGTCGCCAAGTTTTATTCCCCTTTGGATTCCATTGTACTGGAATGCCAATCAAAGCATGTGCGGATAAACTGAAACGGGAAATGGAGGACTTTGGTTTCCCACCAAACTTCCCAGAAGATGTTGAAGAAGAAAAAAAGGAGGAAGTTTCTGTTCTTGATGAGATCACAAAAGATAAAAGTAAAGGAAAAAAGGTACCTAGTTATGAACAATCAAATTTTAATGATAGCTTGATTTTTCAGAGTAAACTCGTTGCAAAGGCAGGAAATGCCAAATATCAATGGCAAATCATGACATCATTGGGTCTTTCTGATGAGGAAATCCGTCAATTTTCTGATCCAAACCACTGGCTCTATTATTTCCCCCCTCATTGTATTTCGGATTTAAAAAAAATGGGTATCAAAGTTGACTGGAGAAGATCATTTATCACAACTGATGTGAATCCCTATTATGATTCGTTTGTTAGATGGCAATTCAATCAACTCAGAGCTGCTAAGAAAATTGATTTCGGTAAAAGATACACGATCTATTCACCGAAAGACGGTCAACCATGTATGGATCATGATCGTTCGAGCGGAGAAGGAGTTGGACCACAAGAGTATACTCTCATCAAGTTGCAAGTTTTGGAACCAAAACCAGCTGCTTTGGCACATATCAAAGTTCCAATCTTTTTGGTGGCCGCCACTCTGAGACCTGAAACTATGTATGGACAAACTAATTGTTATCTTCATCCCGACATTCAATATTCCGCATTCTATGCCACTGAAAACGAAGATCAAGTGTTCGTAGCAACTGCTAGATCGGCTAGAATTATGTCCTATCAAGGATTGACAAAGGAAAATGGTAAAATCCGATATGTTGATGGATTAGAGAAAGTAAGTTCATTTCGTTAAAGTCCATTGCTTACACAATTCTTCATTCAGGTCTTGGGTAGCAAAATTCTCGGTGCTCCATTAGCCGCTCCATTGGCCAAATATGAACGAGTGTACGCTCTTCCTATGCTCACTATCAAAGATGACAAAGGAACTGGAGTAGTAACATCTGTTCCATCGGATTCTCCTGATGATTTTGCCGCGTTGTCCGATTTGAAAAAGAAGAAACCTCTTCGTGAGAAATATGGACTCACTGATGATATGGTTTTGCCTTTCGAACCTGTTCCAATCATTGAAATCGAAGGACTTGGAAATTTGGCGGCTGTCGAAATGTGTGCTCGTTTAAAAATCGAATCACAAAATGAGAAAGACAAATTGGAGGAGGCGAAGAAAGAAGTTTATCTGAAAGGATTTTATGACGGTGTCATGCAAGTTGGAAAGTATGCGGGTCAAAAGACAGCTGATGTGAAGAAAGTGATCCAAGAAGATTTGATCAAAGATGGTCTGGCGACCAAATACGTGGAACCGGAGAAAAAAGTTGTTAGTCGAAGTGGAGATGAATGTGTTGTTGCATTGTGCGATCAATGGTAAAGTCTTTTCAATGAATCGTATTTAATAATGATGAAAATTTGTTTTAGGTATTTGAATTATGGAGATCCAGCTTGGAAAGAAGAAGTCAAGAAGGTTTTATCTCAAGCGAACACATTCAACGATGAAACCCGCCGTGCTTTCGAAACAACAATCAATTGGTTGCATGAACATGCTTGTTCTAGAAGCTATGGATTAGGAACCAAGTTGCCCTGGGATCCACAATATTTGATCGAATCTCTTTCCGATTCAACAATTTACAATGCCTATTATACAATTGCTCATTTGTTGCAACAAGGATCGTTGGATGGAAGTGTTGTTGGACCAGCTGGCATCAAGTAAGGAATTTTTTAACCATGCTACATTCAAATTCTCCCATTCTGAAAAATACACTCTAAAATGTTTCAAAAAAATAATTCTTAAGAGCCATTACTGCTTTGGAAAATGAGAGCATTTTAAGAACACGAAAAATTCCAATATATTTTTAACAGATTTTCGCATAAATAATACTTAAAAACTTCAATGTTGATATTGTATCAATGTATTGACTGTTTATTTTTCAGAGCTGAAGATTTGAACGATGAAGCTTGGAGCTATATTTTCCTTGGATCTGCTTACAATTCAAAAACCATCAAAGTATCTGAAGATAAACTGAAGTCACTTCGCAAAGAGTTCCTTTATTGGTATCCAATTGATATGCGTGCATCTGGAAAAGATTTAGTGCAAAATCATCTCACATATCTTCTCTACAATCATGTTGCTATTTGGCCAGAAGATGAATCGAAATGGCCTCGTGGAATCCGGGCTAATGGACATTTATTGTTGAATAATGAGAAAATGTCGAAATCGACTGGTAACTTCATGACACTCGAAGAAGCTATCGAAACATTCTCGGCTGACGGAATGAGATTATCATTAGCTGATGCGGGAGATGGTTTGGAAGATGCCAACTTTGTGTTCAGTATGGCAGATGCTGCTATTTTGAGATTATTCACAATGATTGAATGGATTAAGGAAATGATCGAATTAAGAGACTCGAACTCATTGAGAAAAGGTATTTTCGTTTCTTAAAGAAGTATAGTTTTTAATTCTTTTTTCAAAATTAGATTCTTCGCTTTTCGCTGATCGTGTTTTCGCAAACGAAATGAATGCTTTAATTCAAGTAACTGAGAAACATTATGATGCCACCAACTACAAAGATGCTCTCAAAACCGGCTTCTTCGAATACCAGGTTCGTCAAAAGTTGAACTAAAAACTCATTTCAAATTATCATATCTTCAGGCGATTCGTGACACTTATCGTGAATTATGTACTGGTATTGATGTAGCAATGAGCGAATCATTGGTTTTGCGATTCATCGAAACTCAAATGATCATTTTGTCGCCAATCTGTCCACATATTACAGAATATATTTGGCAATTGTTGGGTAAAGATGGGCTGATTGTGAATGAGAATTGGCCAACCACTCAACAAGTTGACGAGAATCTCACTCTCGCATCCAAATTCATTACGGATTCAATTGTGGAGTTCAGAGCACGTTTGAAAGCTTATCTTCAACCGAAAAAGAAGAGCAAAGATGTCGTTTCCATTCCGACAGAAGCCATAATCTATGTCGCCAAACAGTATCCACCATGGCAAAAAACTATTTTGACGATTTTGGAGAAACAAGCGAAAGAAAACAATGGACAACTCCCGGATAATAAAATCATCAGCACATTGATTGGCAAAGAAGAAAGTATCAAGAAATTTATGAAAAAGGCGATGCCGTTTGTTCAGATGGTCAAAGAAAATTATGAATTGAAAGGATTGTCAGCTTTGATATCAACAAGTCCAATTGATCAAACCAGCATTTTGACTGAGAATTTGGAATACATTTTGAACTCTTTGGATTTGGATCGAGTACAACTTCGACACACTGACGACGAAGGTGTTGATGCAAACATTTCCGAGTCAACTGTTCCATTGGTTCCATTGATGCAATTCCAGCCAAATAGGGTAAATTGCAATTAAATTTTATAAATTTTATCACTCAATTGTTTACAGGACTTCGTTAACTTGGTTGCTCGAAATGTTGATATTTGCAACGGTCTCTTCGATGTTGTTCTCCCAATTGTTGATGGTGATTCAGTTTCGATGTTAATTCGAAAACTGAGAAGAACTAGCAAATCTGTCAAACGTATGTTTACAATTAATAGATAACCACTCCCTTAAATATTTAGTTAGTGCATGGTATGAAAAACTTGAATTTGTTTTTTTTTCAGCTGAGATTTCGAAAAAGTTCCGGCAATGTTCCTTTCACTTCCGAAAATTGTTAAGTCTTACAGCATTGCAATACTCAACCCTTCAGAACGTTTCTATTTAGTTTTATTATTCTTTATTTTCAAGATCAATGTTAACGTTTTTCTCAACAAACACACATGTTTGAAACGTTTTGTAAAAATGATGACAATTCTTACATTTTGTATCCTGTGATACATTGCTTTTGCTTCACTTTCATGTTTTCTTGGATTATCATGATGCAAAGATATAATTCGGATCCTCTTGGCGTTATTCTAATTTCAAATTTTTTCAGCTCGTTTCGAAGTTTCATTCTGGAGATACACAGATGCTGTTTGGGGCGATCGCAAGACAATTTCATGTGCTAATCCATTAGAAAATAATGAGAAGTTAGCCGATACAGGTAACATTATTGTTATTGGTCTAGGTTTTCAAATAATATTCGTTTTACAGATGTTTTCCATCTGACTGAAACTGGAATCACTGTCGAAACATCATCTGGAACATATCAAGTCGGTGCAACCATTGTTTATGTTGCTGCTCTTCCATAGATTTTTAGATTTTTGGGATCACTTTTCCTGATTTTGTTTTGTTATATCTATCATATATTTATTGCCTAATTATAAAGTTTGTTATTTTAATTGTCTGTCGTGCTGTCTGTAGTGGTTTTTCACATCCACCATATGCCTTCTCATTAATGTCTTAGAACAAAACAGTTGTCTTTTTTTCAGATTATGGCAGATGGGGAATGTCAGAGCTGTGGTGAGTAACTGTTAAATTTTCAAAATGGTTGCACCGAAAAGTAGAATATTCGGCAAAATATATCACTCAAAAAGCTAGTTTGACAAGTATCATTCTTATGAAGTCATTCTTGGAATAACCGGAAACAAAAGTAATTTTTTGAATTTCAGTTGGAATAGTATGCTGTGAGAAAAAACAACCTGTGAATATAGCACAACAAATTGTGTCGAGTTCAAGTGGAGCAGTTGTAACTTCCCTTTTCAGTAAGTCGTAAAAAATTTATAGAATTCAAAATTTGGTGTTTTCAGTGACACCCTTAGATGTTATCAAAATCCGATTACAACAACAAGTTAGGCCGTTTCCGAAAGTGAGTCATCTCTTATCTTATAGGTAACTCAATTTGGAACTTTTCTTAGGGTGAATGCTTTTATTATCATAATGGATTAATGGAACATGTATGTACTGCCTGCGAAATTCAAAAACCCTGTGAATGGTATCAGAGACCTGGACACTTTCACGGAACCGCTGATGCAGTTTACAAAATCGCTAAACATGAAGGCGTGAAGTCACTTTGGAGTGGGCTTTCGCCTACATTGTAGGTTGTTTACCACCGAAAATTTATCGAATATTTCATTTTCAGAATAATGGCATTGCCAGCTACAGTTTTCTATTTTACGATTTTTGATAATTTATCGGAATATATGAAAAGAAAGTTTTGTTGTCGTAGAGTATTTGAAAAGGAGAAGTATACACCGCCTGATTGGGTAGCATCTGCAATTTCTGGTACAACGGCTAGATCTATTTCTGTAACTGTGGTTAGCCCAGTTGAATTGATAAGAACAAAAATGCAAAGTCAAAAGTTGACACATAGAGGTCAGTTTATTCAACATAAAAGTTGATGTAACGATTTGATTTTCAGAAGTTTGTGATCTCATTAAAATATCACTGAAAACCAAAGGAATTTCTAGTTTTTATCTCGGATGGTGGCCAACTTTGTTCAGAGATATACCGTTTTCCGGTGTATACTGGGCAGGATATGACTTCATGAAAACTAGATTGATGAAAGATCGTCCACCCGGTGAAGCTCCATTCGTCACGTCATTTATTAGTGGTGCAACTTCCGGAGCCGTTGCATCAATTTTAACGCATCCATTTGATGTAGTGAGTTTAATTCTATGCTATTTACATGTCCAAAATAATTACAATGTCTCGCTGAGAACCAGAACATATATATTGAGAAACTAGAAAGCTTGAATATTTTTTGCAAGTTCATGATGGAATTTCTGTTTAACGAATAGAAACACACGGAGAAGAATCTTATGTGAATCATTTTTTCAGATCAAAACAAATAGCCAAATTCGATTAGGTGAAAGTGTGGAAAACATGAATCGGTCACTTACAAGTGTTGCACGGGAAATGTATGTCAAAAACGGGTTATCAGCGTTTTCTGCAGGTCAGTTTGTTGAGATTTATTCAGAAAAATTACTTTGATATTTAAAAATGTTTCATTCAATAAACGAAACTACTTCAGGTCTCGCCCCTCGTCTGCTCAAAGTTGCTCCTTCGTGTGCCATTATGATCAGTTTTTATGAATATTTCAAATACTTATTTCAAAAGAAGAACAATTCATAAAATTATAGTAAATCCATAATGAGAAATATTGAGCAAAAAAACATTCGATCATTTTTTTTCGAAAATATTTTATTTGCTCACTGGTTCTTAAAATATTCACCTTTTCATGTTCTAGTCTTTTTTGCTTGATTGTATTGTAGTATTAGTTTTTGTAGAGTTTTGTCGGTTTTTATTTATCCCAGTTCTCAAAATATATTCGACGGGTAACTGTGATTAGAATCAATTTTAACTGTTATTAATTTTTTTCATATTTGACTGGTTATATTTTTCAAAGCGGTTACACACCCGAATTTTTTATTTATCTTCATTCTCATCAGGAAATATCCAATCTTCAAATTAATTTCTAGATGTCTTCATTGGTGAGTATTTCAAAAAAGTTGTCGGGTCAGCGACAGCACAGAGAAAGAGCACAACCAGAAGGAAGGCGGAAATTCGGAGAATTGGAAAAGAAGAAGGATTATAAATTGAGAGCGGCCGATTATCAAAACAAGCGCGACACAATCAAAAAATTGAAAAAACATGCGCAAGACAAGAATCAGGATGAATACCATCATCATATGGTCAACAGTGAGACAAGGGTTTGTGTCATTATTATCTATTCATTTATTCAATGTTCCGGATTTCAGGCTGATGGTCGGCATTTCGACAAACTCACAGAAGAACAGGAAGAAACTACGAAGGTCCAGCGAAAACTGGGAAGTTTGAAAGATTTGGAATATGTCAAGTATAAATTGAGCGAAGAGAAAAAGGTAATTAGTCGATTTTTTTGATGGTTTGAAATTCTTGCTTTCAGAAAATCGACGAAATGAAAGGAGAACTCCATTTTGCCGATTCATCATGTCTCCCGAAGGCAGCAAATAAGCACACTATTTTTGTCGACGATGAAGTTGAAGGTGGGTATTACAGAATTGAGACTACTATGTCGAAAGACAGTAACCAAAAGTCTTAAAATCTTAAAACACCCGTTCATATTACCCCGAACGCGTTCGGGGTAATATGAATACCAAACAAAACTTAACGCGATAAAAAAACAGTGATATTTTGATCTTCGCAGAGATTTTGTAAAAATATATTAGAACTTCTTCGGTGGTTCAAAATCTACGAGACGACATATTCTTGTCTAGAAACCCCATGTCACCTATGTTAATCTAACGCCATAACTTTTTGAGTTCATTTACAATGAATAGTTAATAATTTTAGCGAAGGCCTTCAACCCCGCAAAATATTTCGGAACAACAACCTCGATGTTATCACGAAAATATAATCGCCTCAAAACAGAAGATTTACACGAGAAAACAATCATTGGAGCAGAGACAAAGGAAAAAGTCAAGGTATCGTTCAGTTTCCTATCATTGACTTTTGAGACCAACGAAATAATTTTCAGAAAGCCGATCGAATTCGTCGCGTTCGTTATAACGAGTTGTTGAAGAGAATGGATCGCGCGAAGGAACTCAAAGTTGTCGTCGATAAACTGGAGCTGAAGAAAAATTTGGCAGCATCAGCAGGATCAGAACTTCGACCGAAACGTGTCAAGAAAGGAAAAGCCATGAAGGCCGCTGTTTATAAATGGACATATGAACGCAAGAAGTAAGAAAAATCGTCTATTTGTTTTGTTATGTTTTTGTTGTTTCGATAATGAAGTCTGAATTTCAAGTAATTTAGTCGAGCTGCGCAGTTACTATGATCAACGGCAACATTACCTCAGGCTGAAACAATAACTAAAAATATTAGGTACGAGGTTCTTTTTTGCTAACCTGTGAGTATATGATAGGAGAACATGTTTTACCATCTGGACAACAACACATTTTTTCCTGAACAGCAATAAAATGTAGATAAATATAAGATCTCAATACACACGGTTCTTCGAATTTTGAATTCAAGCATTTCGGAATAGTCGGAAAATCATGATCAATCACAAAACTTGTAAAAAATTTCGGAGCTGCTCCACTCGTAGGTTCTGTTATGTTTGTTGTACAACCAACATGAATTCGATTTGGAGTGAAACCGACTGCAGTCGATTCTGCTGGTAGACACACATAATTCTAAAAATCTAAAGTCACAAATTAACTTGAAAAGTATGATTCACCGTAGCTGTATTCAAGAATTTCATAGCTGATCCCATTGGACCATGCAGTGACTCCCAATAATAGTTCTTTCTCGAAGTTACCGGATCGCGGTAAAAGTACAACAGAGCGCAAATAAACTTTGGAAAAGAAATCGGTATATTTTTCGATATACAAAGCTTAATCAGTTCCGACATTTCCGGTATAGGCTAATGTAAAAAATTATGATGAATCATTTTTGGGACTTGGTAAAAATCTTTTCCTTACCCTATAAAAGTCATTTACTTGCCTTTCTGACAAAATTATATGCTCAATTCCACTTTCATGTTCAGCTGGTATAATATATCGTGGAAGTGTTGGATCGTATATTGGCAATGACTGTAACATTTTTCAATTGCGTTGAATTCAAAGAATTTTTACCGAAACTTGAAGAAATTTTAGAACAACTAGAAATAGAAGCATTACTTAAAAAATCAAATAATTGAAAAATGATGAGAATTGATTTTTTCCGCTTTTTTCGAAACTAGTTCACGTTATGAATATTATTTTTATGGATGATGATAAAAAGTAACAACAAATGAATGAATAAATACAGTTATTAGTAATCCAACTAAATCATCCAGCAAAAAATATCTACTTTGAAAGACAAACACGCAAATAAAAATGAAGGCAGTTTTTAAAAAAAATTAATATTTTCAGTTGGATGATCTTTTTGAATAACTAACATGAGATCAGATGAAATTAGCGGACTGGGCTGCGTTGACGGCGATCAAAATCGCTTCTGCGTCCACCTCCGAAATGACGTTGAGCTCCTGGCATTGTTATGGCCACGTCGATGTAGTCTCCTGCTTCGAATTTGCATTGTTGAAGCTGGAAATTTTCTTGTTGACCGATAAAAAATATAATTGTCAAGAAACACAGTTCGACCACAACAAATTAAAATAACAAAAACGTTTTTCTGTCACTATTACGGTCAGAAAATAGAAATTTTTCTGGGAATCAATAATTTAAAATTCTAAATTTCAAACGTTGCAGCTTCGTTTTCAGTAAAAACATTGTCACCAGAAGTATGTTCTATCTAACTCACTGAGGATAATTTAAATAACGGAGGAATTTTAATCATTTTTTTTAAGATGACGATTTTATTCGATTTCCTGTATTTTTTCTAGGGCAACGTGAACACGTACACATTTTTCTGCGGTTATTTCATTTCTCGAAACTGTTCACTCGATGAATGGGAACCGCAATTTCGATTTGGAACGAAAGAGTTTTTTTTCAGACTTCGAGATAAATACATGTTCCACAAAAAACAAAAAAAAAACAACAATTTCGGTGTGTGCAGATTCAAAAAAAGTTTATAACGCAAATTCGCAGTCCATAATTTTTGATTATTTTGCAGTTTTAAAAATGTAGAGTTCTGAGGAATCAAGAAAACTGGGTTTCAAAAATGTTGCTTTTGAATATTCAAAGTTTGTCCCAAAAATTGAAATACAGAAAACTATCATGTTTGATGCGACAAATCAAAAACTTGAAAATTCAATAAAAATTTTCAAAATCTGTCGAAGTCTCTGCGAAAAGTTAGACGTTTTACTCTAAAAAATCAAAATAAAAATTTTGAAGTTGAAAAAATTATACGAAATTAAGATAAGTTTCGATTCCTGAGCTTACATTTTAAATTTTTCATTGAATTTGTTTTCAAACTTCATTTTTTGAAAATGAAAAGTTCAGGTTTTTCAATATGAAATGAGCAGAAAAACGTGGAAAAAATCATTTAGCGTGACCTAAAAAATGATTAAAATTCCTCTGTTAGATAAAATAATGTAACTCACTGTTTTATTATCGTCTATTCCCTTTTGCCCATTCATGGTGTTTCCAATATCTCGGGACAGGAATCGTGGCGACATCTTGTCTGGTGTTACTGAAAATGCATATTAGTGAAAAAATTTTTTCGATACTCACTGATCGCGAAATCAAAAGTAGTTCCTTTTCGTCGCGCTTCGGGGTTTACTTCTTTGATCAAACTAGTCAACTCTCGTAATGAACAATCGAGCCTGAACAATAATATTAATTTTGGATTGGAAATTTATTGTAATAGTAATTACCATGTGTACATTTGAAGCTCATTTGGTGGTACACTTCCTCCATTTCGATTATTATACTCGCTGAGTGGATGATGTCTTCCATTTGCGCAAAAAACACGTAGAAGCATTGGGCAAAGTTTTTCCCGATCTAATGGCTTGTCGTGGTTTGCCAGTACTTGTGAGCTCACAAATCCGTTGCTCATTTTTCTGTAAAAATTTTTTAAATTAAAAATTCGGTTTTACATTTAAGATATGTAACATCTTCAAGGGAAGAGATTGTCACGAATAGCATACGACAAACTGGGACAAAAACTAGTTTGAACTCTGAAAATCACAAAAAAACTGAGTTATCCACAATTGAATAACAGAAAAGATGCATTTCGACGCCAAAAAAAAACAATATTCGAATAAAAAGGGAGGCGTGGCAAACTATTACACAGAGGCATGTGTGTTTTGCAATACTGCGGCACACTGTCGTGGTTTCTATTTCTTTTATTGATTCGCAAATAATATTTTTTCGAGAAAAAAACAAGATCAGTAATCAATTGCAATTGGTTAACATTCTAATAAGCAATAGAAGATATTATATTCTAGATGGGACAACATGGCGCAATTGTTCTCCAAAACGAAGGAAAAGAACTTGTGGTAACAATTCGTCGAATTAAACTTGTATCAAAAATATTTTAGCCTCATGAACTAACTGAAGAGGAAGAATGGCAATTAGAACATCAACGAATGCACGAAAAACATCGAGGACATGAAGCAATGCATATGGAAATGATGCTGATTTTAATAATCACACTGGTAGTCGGACAAATATTTTTAGTTCAATGGAAAAAAAGACATTTCAAGTCCTATCAAGTAAGTGCGCTATTACAAATTTTATAAAACTCTCCGCAATTTTTTAGTTCTGTACACTGCTTGGTATGTGGTCAATACCAGTTTATGTTTGTACTACTCGTTCTTGGTATCGGTTCCTTTTTACCTGGGTAATATTCACTATCGGGTCTGCATTTATTTGGAAGAAAGCATCAGCAGCACAAGTAAGCGGCTCAACGCCTAGATTCGTTTATAAATGGTTCTTATTCCTACACAAATTATCATACGTCTTGGGTATCGCTGGATACCTTGTTATGATGTTCGCTCTTCTCGGATTGAATTTTATATTCGGTATGAAGCAAAACAATTGCATGGATTTCGGTAATTCAATATATTTTAAAGTTCGAAATTATGTAAATTTTTTTAAAGGAATTCTCTTGATGTTTTACGGATTGTATTATGGTGTTTTGGGAAGAGATTTCGCCCATATTTGCACCGATCGAATGGCAGCCAAGATTGGATATTATACAGATGAAGGGCTACCAAAAAAGCATCTTGAAGACGGTGTTTGTGCTGTTTGTGGAAATCATCTCGGATCAGATGTTGCTCATCATAATCATGAAGCATCTAGTGCATTGTTGAAAGGAACTGATGATGATTCTGATGAAACGAATGAAGAAAACGAAAAAACGTATAAGTGAGTTTTCGGTTTCAACAAAATAGGAGTTTTAGCCTGTTTTTGGCGTACTATTTATAAACTTACTGAAACTTTCGAAAACGTTTTTTCAGTTAACACTCTTCCGTAATGTTAACACAAATAGTGAGCCTGAATTTCCTATGAGCTAATTTCAATCGTTAAATTTTTTTATGTATATACATAATTCTATTCTTTCAGGCTCGCCTGTGGTCATGTCTTCCACGAGTTTTGTATTCGAGGATGGGTTGTTGTTGGTAAACTACAAACATGTCCGTACTGCAAAGAAAAAGTAGATTTGCAAAGAATGTTCAAAAATCCGTAAGTCTCAGTTCTCTCATATTTATTTTCACATTCAATTTCAGTTGGGAAAAACCTCATTTATTCTATGGAAAACTACTGGATTGGATTCGTTATCTTGTTTGTTGGCAACCTCTAATTGTCACATTTGTTCAGGGTCTCAATCATTTCCTTGGGCTAGAATAGCATTTTGTTATCACTGTTATTTACTTGCCGGTGTTCGGGTTATTTTTAATACATACGTTTTGTAATATACATATTTATTAATAATAGTAACTTATTTACAGCATTTTTAAAGACGACTATGAGTTAAAGTGAAGTTTACTAAATAATTATACTTCAATACCTAATAAAACAATTTCATTGAAGTTCGTAGTCGTCTTACATTTCATTTTTCATAATAAAGATTCTGTTATATTTTTAAATTGGATTAAACAATTGGTTATACACCAACTTTATACTTTTTATAAACACTTCATTGTCCAATTTTAATTTTTTTCAGTTAGACAAAATGGATCAGATGAAAAAGTGAGTTTATTTTTGTTTTTGCGATAATTTGTAATTGTGATTTTTGTAGGAAGTATGGATTAATTTTGAAAAGCAAGGAACCAACTGAAAAGATATTGAAGAAAACGACCGTTTTTGGAAATGATGATGACGATGATAATCAAGAGGTTAGTTGAACTGTTTGCATACTTCGTAGATAATGTTTAGAATAAATTGACTAATTTTTTTTGAACTAATATTTGATTTTCTCTGATTAGACGAAAAATAAGCGTTGGACAAAAGCTAAAGAAAGTGCTGATTGCTGACAATTCAATCTACAGTAACCGAGGCAGCATAGAACTTTGAATAATATTTTTCGGAATTGAATTGACACCTGATACCAGATGGCATTTCGTAGTTGTAAATTTAACACTCATGAAAAATCGTCCACAAATTCTGTTTGACCAACTCTCCCACTTTCTCAGCCGGTAACTTCTTCCAACATGTCTTCTGCCTCAGTTATTCGAATTCAAAAAGCAGCTGAACGTGAGCATCAAAGAGCACAAGCTGAAGATCCATCTATTTTTGACTATGATGCGAATTATGATGAGATTCAATCTATAAAAAATGAGAAAAAGGAAGAAGCGAGGAAGGCTGATCGAAATCGAGAATCGAAATATGCTGAAAATATTATTAAAGCACATGCGAGGAGACAATTAGAGCAATTCAGTCGTGATGAGAGACAACAAGCAAAAGAAAGAGAAAAAGAAGGAGAAGAATTCGCTGATAAAGAAGTAACCAGAAATATGTAAATTTAATCCGTTTTTAACACCTCTAAAATTTCAGGTGTTTGTAACTGGTGCATACCGAAAACAACAAGAAGAAGTGAAAAAATATCGAGAAGAAGAAGCTGAAGAGGACAGATTCAATGGTTTGCTTGAAATTTTTGTTTAAATTTATACTTTCGAAATTTTATTAAGATATGACAAGTGTCCAAAAACAAAAAATGTGGGAAATGGGAATTGGTCGAACTCTACTCAATGACATTGCACGTGATCCAACGACTATTATAAAACGGAAAAAAGAGCAGAAAAACACAAGAACAAGAATAGAATCATCATTATCACCAACAAGAGAAGAAGAAGAAAAAAAAGAGAAAGAAGTGAAAAAAGAGGTGAAGAAGTCAATTTATTCGGATGATGAGGAAGAAGAAGTTGAGCCACCGAAGAAAAACTTTGAAAATGAATTGAAGCCGGGATTAAATACTGTAAGTGGAATGCTGGGAAAGTGGTCATCGTGTTTTGAAATAGAATGTATTCAATTTTCTCAAGTTCAGTGTTTATTAACGTTTTAGAGCAAACATCTACAAATTTCAACATTTTCACTTTCAAAAATTAGGTTTCAGCAATAAAAGAAAAAAATTCAACTAAAAATATTATTTCATATATTTTATCGTAGAGGTCCACCTTCATTCTTAAAAATGAACTTAAAAAAAAAACAATATTCCTTTTTTCAGGTAGCGAAAAAAGCGACTACTCGAGCAGAAAGGATTCAACGAAATTTCACACCAACTCCATCTTCTTCGGATGCGGAAAATAGTGATAATGAAGATAGAAATAGAAGAAACAGAAGACGTTCTAGCAGATCACCATCGAAAGAAGATAGAAAAACACGTGGAAGATCAAGAGAAAGAAGTGTGAAAATAGAAGAACCCGAACCAGAGAAGCCTGCATCAAAGGTATGTTTAGTTGAAAAGTTGAAAAAGGACTAATTCAGAATTTTTTTGTAGATGTCTCTCAAGGAAAAACTGAAACCGAAGAAAATCGATAAAGTTGCTAGATTAAACGGATTGAAGGAAATATTGAAGCAGAGAAATACGGCGGAACAAATTGAAGAAATGAGGTAACTATACTGATTCATATGTTAGTATTCTCATTTTTGTTTTTACAGAAAACGTTATTTGGAGCGAAGAGAGTCTGGTGTTGTCGTTCCTCCTTTATAACTTGTTTATTTTGTTTTTTTCTTTAAAAAATAGTTTTTTTTCAACGTTCGATCTAAGCTGTGAAAGCGGTTTCAAAACCGGTTAGAATATCTGCATTTTATGTTCTTAATAAGTGTTAATTTTCGGTTAAGGCGATTGTGATGGAGCAGAAAAGCGAAGAACCGAGTAGTTCGAGTAATGAAAACAAGAGGGATGAAGGAAGGTAAACTTATTTTCTTATTATCAAGTCCAAAATTGTTTTTTGTTGTAGATTTGAATGTAACATTTGTCTGGACACTGCAAAAGATGCGGTTGTTTCGATGTGCGGTCATTTGTTTTGTTGGCCTTGTTTGAGTCAATGGTTGGAAACACGTCCGGATCGACAAGTTTGCCCAGTTTGCAAAAGTGCTGTTGACAGTACTAAGGTTAGTTTTTTAGTTTTTGTTCCAACTGCCATAGTTCTTGAAACGGATTGCCATATATGAATAATATCAAAATGTCCTTCCCCAAACAGAATTTGAATTCTTCAATAGCATATGAGTTTTTTTACAGGCCGGAGAGTTCTAATAATGAAATGAATTTTTGTTCCAGAATGTTCGGATCCACAATTCATTATTGTTCATTTTGTTTTTCTATTCCTTTCGCTTCGAGATATTTTGATCTACAAGTGTCTGATTCTCTCATTTTCACTTACTATTTCGTCTAATATATCAAAAAACGTCTTCTGGCGAAGGGAATAGAAAATCAGAATGGACAATATGTTATCATGACTTAAATCTTCCTTATCCTTAGATTGTTCCTTTTTTCAGGTTGTTCCAATTTACGGCCGTGGAGGAGATTCGACAGATCCTCGTAAGAAAATACCGCCTCGTCCAAAAGGTCAAAGAACTGAATCTCCACCGGTATGTTACTTTAAAACCTCATCATGTTCATTTCATCTTTTTCTTTTCCAGCAATCATTTCCCGGTTTCAATTGGGGTGGCGGAGAAGGTGCTGGTGCTGGAAATGTTCATTTTTCTTTCGGCATTGGAATATTTCCACTTTCATTCGTTGCTTCCTGGTTTAATGCCCCAATCGCTGGATTTGGTGCCAACTTTGGTGGAGGGAATGAAAATGCACAACAGAATCAACAAGGGACTTCTTCGGCCGCACCAGGATCACACCAATATCAAGAAGAAGAATATTTGGCGAACATTTTTAAATATATCGGAATATTTATGCTCATTTGGTTATTATTTGTTTGAGGTATATCATTCTTCTCAAAATTCATCTTAGTTTAGTCAATCGCTACTCTTTTGTAAGATCCAATATCAAACATTCCCTTTTCTTGTACAGTTTTGCCTATTAGATGTATTTTTTTATCCTGTGACACAATTTTCGAATATTTGGGTGATGTCTGTGAAACTTAATTCATAGTTTTTCTTCGTTCCGTAATTCCAACAATCTAATTATTGTTTAATAAAAACGCTACTCGACTTTTTTTGTTGCTGAAAATAGTGAATATAAGATGAAATATCATCGGAAACGCAAGTATTATTCTTACGGATTAGGTTCCTTTTGCGCAAATCAAACTAGATTTTTATATCGAACTACAATCCTGAGAAATTATCCGAGAGAAAAAAACTAAAACTACAGTACCCGACTGCAGAAATTCGAACTTTCTACAAAACTTCAGTAGTTTTTTTTTCAAAACATACTGAATGCTTAAAAAAACAAAGTTTATTATTAAAATGAAAATTGAACACAATAGACGATTCCCGTATTTTCACGAAAAAAGAAAAAAAATAAGCGGCTAGAAAAACTTTAAAATCTGAGATACAATGGAAAATTTTGGGATAAGTTGGTCAGGGTTGGTCTTTCGAATTGTCTCGGCCCGTTAAAAACATCAAAAAGAGGACTGATGAGCCCGAAAGGCCAACCCAAATAAAATGGAATTGAGAATCACATCACTTAGAAGAAAGGTCACTTTTCAAATGGGTTTGGAGCGAAAATTATACTAATTACGAAAAATTGGATAAGAAAACAAATAAGTGTTTTAACATTAAAAGTGCAAAAATAATTAAAGTAGGTTTTGAAGATGAAAATGAGCAAGTATGTGGTGTCACCTGAAAAAAATAAATATTAGATCAATTTTTACGTCGACAAAATCGAAGAAAAATACATGGAATTTTATTTGTTTTCGAAAACCTATCTATCGGCATGATTCCTAAAAGTCTCCACACTTTCTCACATTCTCTTTTTGTATTTAAGACCACAGAAAAAGACACACGATGTTGAACATTCATCAATTACATTTTTCTCCTCTCTCTCAGCGCCCGGTTAGCTCAGTCGGTAGAGCACCAGACTCTTAATCTGGCTGTCGCGGGTTCGAGCCCCGCATCGGGCTAATGCAAATATTTTTTTGTGTTTATATTGCTTTTTCACTGATCAATTTTCCACAATTTTCAAAGTGTGCGCATTTATTATTTGATCGAAGTTCAGAAATATTTCGTATGAACGATTTATTTTTTTCCATAAAAAAGAAATTTTTTGGTATTTTCCCAAAAAAAGGTCACGTCTCATTTTTCAAATTTGAAACATAGTTGGAAAAGGAAAAAAAAAACAAACATCGGCAAGACTCAATGGTGGGAATCCAAAAAGTATAAAAAATCCTTAAATTCAAAACAATACCCTCAATCAAAAAGAGAAATTTGAAATCTTTCTTAAAAAACTGAATGAGTTAAAAAAAACCAAACATAACAAATTTTTTTTTGTGATTACTGCATGACTTTCACAAAAAGCAGGAAAAGTCTAACAGTTAAATTTTTTGAGCTCATCTAGGTGTAAAAATGGACATATATGTGATCCGTAATCCCCCGAAATTAAAAATAATATTCTCACCTTCTCTGATTTGTCAACATCAATCGAATAGCACACATCATTTGCTTTCGACTTGTAGAATCTCTTGTCATCACAAACAGGTTCACTAGGAATTTCTTTGAATTCCATTTCTATATCAGAACCTTTCAGCTTTTTACATGACTCTTCCATATAACACGTATCATTCACTTTCATATGATTTATCCATACCATCAATAGATTTGTTCCCTTCACATAAGCAGCTTCGATATTTCTAAAAATTATTAGGGTTAACTGAATTCGATTAAAAAGTAGACGTAAACTAACACTTCACAATCCGGAGCACAAATCCGTTCATTCAATCCCTGAACAGTGATTGGTTGCTGTTTCTCAACTCCATTCTTATTTGTGAAAAAGAATGTGCTATTTTTTGAACATGGATATACATCAGTTGATTCGTGGAATGAAGAAGTATAAGCATTTGTGATTGGTATATAAGGCATCCATATCAAATATCCTCCTGATATTGTCGATGCTAATCGAACTAGATAATTATACGTGTGAACAACAAATCTAATCAATGAATACAATTGATTTCTTCCTCCAGCTGTATTTGTTTTTGCTACTTCTTCTGTACACGATGCTTGATGATCAACATAACTGAACATATTATAATATTTTGCTTTTACTAATAATTCCATTGCTCTTTGTGATACTCGATTTATCGATCCGAAGAACTGTCCAACTTGTGTACCACCGGCAAGGAACTTTTCATAAGATGTATTTTGAGATGTATAAAATACATAGGCATGTTCATCCAATAATACACACCATTTCTTGTCATCCAATGGTGTACATTCATGTTCACTCATCAATGTCGTGATATGTTCATATGCATATTCATATCCGGCCACACCAAGAACTGCCTTATCTTTGTAGATTGCTTTATAGGCTTGTCCGACAATTGTCATATTCTCATTCAAACCATAACTTGTCAATTCGGTTTCGTTTAAATAGTACAGATGACCTGAAAACGAATATTATGCTTTTGAAATTTGAGGAACGCAACAGAGACCGCCAGCCTGTTTGGAATCATTTTCCATTTTTTTGTGGGCGGCGCGTGCTCTTATCCAAAGGAGCTGACACTGATGGAATTTTGGACACGTTCACAAACCGCTATCTACTGTAGTTTCAGTTTTCCCACTTGAAAATTAGCTCCTTAGAATGATGAAACCACGAAATAAAAGGTTTGATGGGGTAGTTTTACATGTAATATTCGAATTTTACATTGAAGCCAACTTAAATTCCATATTCAGAGCAAATACTTATAAATTATCAATAGAGCGCGTGTTACCGATTTTTGGAAGGTTCTCAATCGGTAAAACGCGCTCCATTGATAACAATGTGTTTGCTAGAGTAAGATGAAGTTGTGACAGATTTTGAATGTAGAAATTGGGTTCTGCATATTCAATTACTCTAGGAAATTGTTCATTGAAAACTTCAGATGTTAATTTTTTTTTAAATGGTCTGATTGTTAGAAAAAAACTGAAACTACAGTAACCAAATATGTTGTTTGAAAACAGTCTTAACGACTATAATTGAAAAAAATAAAAATAAAATCTTACTTTTGTTGCTGACATCAAACACGATAGTATCTGGCATTCGAACTGCTCTTCGATAATACGGATCATCAGAACTCTTCGAATTATACGTATTGATAAAATGACTGTAAGGTTCCGTAATTTGTTCAAACTTGACCAACTCGTTAAACAGAGGAGCCGTGATATTATCAATGAAATCCCCCAGCGATTTATCAAGCTGCGAAAATAGGTCTCTTGGATGTTCATGCGAATATCCATCGAGTGTCCAATTATGATATCGAATCATTCCAGAAGTTGCAGAGAAAAATGCCAAATGTATCAGTTCTCTGGAAAATGAAATGAACTTAGAAATATTGTATTTTTTGAAGAAGTGGAATGAAAACATACTTTTTGAATATATGACTATCTCGTTCCCATGATGCTTGTAAATTGGCAGTTGCTTCCAAATCAATCAATAATCTCTCTACCAAATACTGCCTTTTTGTACAAAGATACGGTGCTTTTCCGGTGGCAACCATTTGTTCAACATATATAACAAATGCCTGTTCTTTTGTTATATCAGTATCCGAATCATTCAGGAAACAATATCTCCTGAAAATCAAAAATGAAGATTATACAAGCAACAATTCGATTATATTTTGTCTATTAAAGACATCTAGAAAGTTAGAAATTATTTTTTTGTTGTTACAACATTTTTGTTCATCTTCCCATGATTTTTCGACGTTTGAAACACATTTTCAAACATTTTTTAATTCATAGAATAAATATCATTATTTGAAGTCGCTCGAATGCCGCATTTTCATCGTGTTTGCACAAAAACACATAACTTGACGAAAAAGTTCACAAACCGTACTCCAGGATAAATGTTTTTTCTTAAAGGGGGGGGGGTAACACCAATTTTTGAGTATAGTTTGTGATTTTGAAACTAAAGAGTACCACCGACATAGTAAAACTACCAAGGGATTTTTTACCGGAAAATCTAGTATTCGAGAAAATTGGATTTAGAACTTTTTTTTGAACGTATACGTGGTAAAAATTGTAGGGGACTGGAGAAATTCTCGAATACTAGGCTTTTTGGTGAAAATTCCTTTGGGGGTTATACTATATCGATGGTGCTCTTTCTTTTGAACACAACGAAATTGATGGAAGCTGCACCAGAACAAAAATAGAGAAGTGCACCAAAAAAAAATTTCGAGGGGGGAGGTGCACCAGAAATTTAATTGTGTGAAAAAGAAAGAGCATCATCAATATAGTATAACCCAGGCTTGTGCTTTCGGGCGGGCGGCCCGCGGGCTTCTAATTAATTTTCAAGAATTAAGCTTCCGGGCCGGGCTCGGGCTTTACCTTAGAAACCCGCGGGGCCCGCGGGCTTCTTAAAAACGATAAATGAAAATAAAAAAATTGTTTACCAGTCTAAAATAAAGGTCACGAAAAAATAATTCACGCATATTGTTTTATTTTGCAATTGTCATTTCAATCTTCGTCAAGCCCGCGGGCTGTTAAGGCTGGTTGTAAATCTTAAAATCGGCCCGGTTGTAAATCTTAATTAAGGGCCCGCGGGGCCCAAAAGCACAAGCCTGGTATAACCCCCAAAGGAATTTTCACCGGAAAGTCTAGTATTCGAGAATTTCATACGTGAAAAAATGTGTAGGGGACTGGAGAAATTCTCGAATACTAGGCTTTCCGATGAAAATTCCCTCGGGGGTTATACTATATCGATGATGCTCTTTCTTGTGAACACAATTAAATTTGTGGTGCACCTCCCCCCTCGAAATTTTTTTTTGGTGCAGCGATCTATTTTTGTTCTGGTGCAGCTTCCATCAATTTCGTTGTGTTCAAAAGAAAGAGCACCATCGATATAGTATAACCCCCAAAGGAATTTTCACCAAAAAGCCTAGTATTCGAGAATTTTTCCAGTCCCCTACAAATTTTACCACGTATACGTTCAAAAAAAAGTTCTAAATCCAATTTTCTCGAATACTAGATTTTCCGGTAAAAAATCCCTTGGTAGTTTTACTATGTCGGTGGTACTCTTCAATTTCAAATCAAAAAAACTATACTCAAAAATTGGTGTTACCCTCTCCCCCCCCTTTAATGGAGCAACAATCTTTTTTATTTGATTTTCAGTGGAGAAAATTATTTTTCCAATTGGTTTAGTGTCTTTAACATTCCTATGTTAACTTCTTAACTCACCAATATGGATGAAGTCTCCATGTCATATTTTTGTCGACCCAATTCAGAGAAACATCCGAGAAACTGTAGTTTCCTGGTTTTTTCATCACAATTCGATGGGTTTCATCTTTTGCAACAGCGAGTCCGATTCTGAAAATCGACAGAATTTCCTTTAAATTCATTTTCTAAAGGATTCCTGAATACTCACACAAAATCAGTGTTGTTGATACATTCGGCATAATATGAATTAACTTGTGGATAAACACGATCTAAAACATCTGTTGCATATAAAATATCCAATTCATATGTTTTTTGATTATTGCATTCAATCATATTCTTTCGCACCTGAAAAAAATAAATACACAGTATTTCTTTTTCCCCTCGAAAATACTTGTCTTTTCAACACACACACACACACACACACACACACACACACACACAAATCACTTTCTTTCCCTCTTTCTCTCTGCGTCTATAATTTTAGTGAGGCGCCACAACATTTATCAACAATGTTTTCCCTCTGTCCACAGGCAGTTCGCGGACCACCGGTTACGGACCGGTTACCGGCCATCTGACGGTTTTCCACCGGTTTTTCACCAGTACATTTTGAACCGGAACAAAACTGGTAGAAAACCGATATGAAAATTTTGAGTTCTCGGTTTACAGATGACAAGAACATATTCAAGTCTGTCATTTGGATGAAGTTCGCACCCAGATCACTTTTACGAATTTTTCATCAGTTTAAGTAAATTTTGAATACTGGTGGAAAACGGATAAAAAACAGACAAAAGAAGTTTTCATATTTTCGCGACATGTCTCTGAATTTTCAGACTTGAAAAAAAGGTTGAAAATTTTGGTACCAACCGGTATAAAACGGATTGAAAACTGATGTTAATTTCAGACATTGTTAACTCTCAAGAGTGATCTAAGTGGTTATTATATGTTTTTAAAAATACGCTCGCACTGTTTTCGACACATTCTGGGTTAATCCGACCAACTTGAAAATTTCAAACCGGTGGAAAACGGGAGGTTTACCGATGGTTAATTTAAATCTCCATACCTTGAAGAAAATTTTGTTCTTCATGATTCAATTAATTTGAAAAACAAACCGGTACTCAAAAAACCACGTGTGAAGGTATTAACTGTGCTCAAAATATTTTTTACATCGATATGGAATATTCATATGATCTTGGCGAAAACCTAGAAAATGAAAATCGTAAAATCCAGTGAGGTAGACTCAAAAAATTTAAATATTAACTTTTTTAAATTTGTTTTTTACAATTTTAAGTGTGAAAGTGTTTGGAATCTGGGTTATATTGCGCAAAAACAAAAAAAATGTTACTGTAAACTCAAAGGCGCATCACTCTATTTCTGTGTGTTCTCTCGGAGAGAAGAGACACGCGCTGTTTGTATTTTGAAAACTCTATTATTTTTATTTTCAAGAATATTTTTTTGTTTTACTGTTTTTTCGTTTTTCAAATGTTCAGATGTAACTATTTATGAAAATTGTATATGAATCAGTGAAGAATTACCCATAGAACCGTTTTAAAATAAATAAAATAAAAAATTCATTAAAAATTTAGTGTTTTGTGACTAAAATAGGATTATTTTTTTTGCTAATTTATTAGTATATCAAATTAATAGCTTCTCGTAACTCAAATTAATTTCTTGATGAATTATTGTTGCTATCACAATTTCATGAATGTTATGACTAATTTTCAAAAGTTTTTCGCCTTTTTATTCTCGAAGATAAAAATTTTGGCTATTTCGACCAACATTTCTTTTATTTTTCAGTTGAAAATTTCTTACCGAAGCAACTCCGGATGGTATGCTGCTCTTTTCAGTGCCGGAAATTAGAAGTGTGAATAAGGTATGGCACTAAAATTTAGTTATGTATATATAATTGTTTTTTATAGATTCGTTGAATCGAAAAGAAGATTGACTACAGCAATAACAAAACGAGTAATCGAGGAGAAATGATGTGATTCTTTATCGAAGCAACTCTGGATGGTTTGCTGCTGTTTTCAGTGACGGATACTAAAAGTGTGAATAAGGTATGCCACTTTTAATTTTTTATGTATAGTTATGTTTTTTTTAAAATAGATTCGTTGAATAGATGAAAGCATGGAGTGCTCAATACAGAAGTTTCGAAACGAGTAATGGAGGAGAAACACTGTGATCAACCGAATTCAGGTATGTCGCTTTTCGTATATTTTCCGAAATAAACCTCATTTAAAAAACTTAAATATAGAATCATAAATTCGTACTTTTGCGAATCATATTCAAAAAATTTTAAAGTTAAATCCTGAAATTTTTCACATCTGATGATTTTAAATGAAATAACTTGCGAAATCAATTAGTAATGGGTTTTTTAAAAATAATTTCTAGACGTTCTCAAAAAAATATCGAAATTTGTTTGCAACCATAACATGAATTTATATAAGCTCTAACAATCTGAGTAAAAATCAGGCAAAAAACTATCAGAAATAATTGATGGATCATTCAAAAAACTATATTTTTCGAGTGACGTTGAAAATGAAAATTCAGTGGTACTTTTATGAGAATTTTTTCAAATTTTAGGTTAAATTCTATGAAATTTCGTTCCAATTCTAGTGTTGAATATTTTAAAAGTGCGAAAGTTTGACTATACCTATAAACTGAAATTGTTTTGAAAATATCGAAACTCGAGGGAAGATACATTTAGTAATTTTGAGCGTATGAGTGAAAAATATAAAAAATCACAAGGGCTGAAACATCTAATGAAACATAATTTATAGTTGATTAATATTGTTTTTACAGAAATCAGTCAACTCGGCAGGAAAAAGAAAAATTTCAACCTTCAAAGGCAACGATCGAGGAAAATTAATCCATTAATTGCTGTGTATTTCATTTTTTGATTTCTAGCTTTTAGCTCACATAAATTTTTATGTCTTAGCCTGTTATAAAGTAGCAAAAGCGTCTAAAAGTGGCTCGGTAAACCGGTGAAATTGAGGACAAAACCCGTGAGCACATTTGGAACATCCGTTTTGAACCCGTTTCCCAACAGTAGAGCATCGGTTTTTCATCCGTTTTCCACCCGTAAAAGTGAACGGAACCGGCCGGTTGCGAACTTCGCAAACCGATCAGTTACGGGTCGGTTACTTTCAAGCCCCGAACTGCCTGTGTCTCTCAGCGCCCGGTTAGCTCAGTCGGTAGAGCACCAGACTCTTAATCTGGCTGTCGCGGGTTCGAGCCCCGCATCGGGCTAATGCAAATTTTTTTTTGTTTTTTTTTACCTTTTCACTAACTGACTTTCCACAATGATCAAAGTGTTCGCATTCATTATTTGATCGAAGTTTCTGAGCGTTTCGGATCTACAAATAAAAGAATATTGTTTTTTTTTGTTATTGGGGAAACCAACATTTTTGCCTTGTAGAATTTCGAGTTCTAACAAATCCATATTATTATAATTCACTTTCTGCGATCTAGTTTTTTGATTAATTGGTCGCAATTGCGGATGAACCATAATAAATCCATTCTGATCGAGCATAAAGAAATATGATTTTGCTCCAATATGTGATGGATGCGCCTTTTGTCCAATTTCTGTGAGTGGAATATTAACAGCAGCAACTCCCATAAAAGTCTTATTATGGATAACTGGATATGATACGGTTGTGACAAACATACGACTTCGAACTTCAGCTGCGATAATACGACTTTTCTGAAAAGAAATATGGTTGATTTTTTTGTTTTATTTGAATTGATGAGAACTCACTCTTTTGGCAGCTTCTTTCTTCATAACAGCATGTTTTCGACTTATAACAGGTTCAGGTTTCGAATAAATCGATTTTCGAGGAAGGTACTGTAACATAATACTTCATTTTGGTTTCTTTTTGTGAATTTTTATCAACTAAAATTCATGATCTCTAAACTAACAAGTTTCTCTCGATACACTCCCGTCCACCATTTCAACATTTTGTCTCTCGATTTTGCTCCAACAACTCTTGACATTCTCTTGATATAATATTGGATTTTCTCCTCAACATCAGCCATATTTGCAATATGAACCATATATCCTCGATTATCGCATGCCATTTCACGAACTTCATTGAAATCAATAGCTTCTTCACCGATTAAAAATGTGAATATACGAACCTTTAAAAACCTACTTATTGGAATGATGCTCTAATATAACTCACATCTTTGTTAGGATTCAATTTATCAATCAATACTTTATTATTAGATGGAGATCCATCAGTTATCAACATGATAACATTTTCACAGGCAGTTCCGCCTTGTTTATCTCCTCCACCTCCATTGTTAATCTGTAATTCGATTAAAATAGTTTTTGAAAGAACACTTCCAGTTGAAAATGTGCTTTTCCCTAGCTCACAAAAGCGACGAATATGAAGAAATATAAAGAGGTTGTAATTGAATATATACGGATTGGGAATAAACCGTAAATACGAGAATTACAACCTCAGTTAACAGGGGTAAGATATTAGATATTAGATAGAAGGCTGGTAAACAAAATGTTTCAAATTCCCGCCACGTTAACACAAACGAGCTAGCAAGTCAACGCTGACGTGTTTCGGGCAACGTTTTTTATTTAATTTTTATTTAAAAAAAAACACTTTTGTTCTGTTTTTAAATTTAAATTTTCACTGTTTCTACCATGAAATTTCTGAAAACTTTCTTTGTTCTCCGGAAGGTCCTATTCAAAATTACTTTTTTTTCAATGATTGTGATTAAAAAAACTCTCATTATTGTTCAAAATTTACTATCCATGCGGTTACTTTATTTTCAATTTTCAGCACTAAATATTTCCAGAACAACACTTTTTGATATGGAGATAACAATGTCCTTTGGGTTCTCTGACTCGTAGAGTCCGATTCTGATATCAAAATACGCTTAAATTACATTTCAGTCCGAGAAAATGTCATATTATCAATAGAGCGCGTAGTAGAGATTGAATTTTGCCTTAGTTTTCGTCAATTAAATATATATTATTCGATATATGAAAAAACCGTGAAAAAATCTCATGCTCAGTTTCTGTGAAAATTATTGTATCTCAAGAAGTAGACATTTTTACCCAAAGTTGGGAAACTGGCTTCCTAAATACTTTTTCTCACCACGATCTTTTTCTACGCCAACAAATATATCTAATCCTCACCCCTGTTTTTTGTTCTCTCCCGTGAAATAATAAACCAAGTGAAATGAATACTCAAAAACAATATAAAAAGCGAATCTTACACTTTGCAAATATTTTTTCGATGCAAGTAGAACATGCTCGTTCAATTCCGTCACATCCATTCCTTGTGATGCATTTTTGCCCATCAATGCCATTTCCTCTTTCGTTAACAATTGATAGTCTCCTTCCAGCTAAAAATCGCATAAAAATAGAACAAAAACAAAAGCGGAACTGTGTTTGATGGGTTTTAGCCATGCCTATATTTGCCTGGGTTTGAAAAGCAGCCACAAAACAATAATAATTTAGCAATTTGACATAATTATGTGAAAACTTACCGTTTAAAAGCAAAAAGCAGAGAAAGCAAATTATTATAATCAGCGTGAAAAGCGATATTGATTAATTTGAAAAGTGCTTTGAAAATTGAAAAAAGAAACTCACGTCCAATAACTTATTAAAAGCAAGAGTCAAAGCGACATCATAATCAGCTTTTCCTTCACTTGACAATGAATTAAGAGCACGTCGAAGGGCTTTTTTATTACGCATTGTTGCTTGAAGAAGACCTTTTGTACCATTACACGAATCGAGCAGCCTTGCACCTTTTGAGAACTGAAAAGTGGTTCTCATAGTTTGTAAAAGATCCGATTATTTGTTCAATAACATACCGCCATAATATTGAAATAATCATTATGTGATAGTGTTCCAAGAAGAGCTTCCGTTGTCTGTTTTGCTACTTCATATCGTTGACCTAACATTGAACCGGACATATCCAACATAAGCATAACATTCTTTGAATTTGTTGCTGAATTAATATACCATTCTGTGTTTCGACAATCAAACAGATCCAAGTTGTCGTCTTGATTACTCCAAAACCACGGAGTTGCGGGATAATATCGCATAAAGCCGGATTCGGAGCAAAACAATTGAAAGGCTAAATCTTTGGTACTGTCGCGTAGGCCTTTATAAACTTCATCGATGTTTGACCATTCGATTTTCTTCAGAATTGTTGGCTCTAAAAATGGAAAAAATAATTTAAGTTGTTGGAAAAAAAACAGTCTGTGTATGGGACGGCAAAACGGGACCATTTAGTTTTTTTTAAACTTCTATTTTTTTTAACTGAAAACTTGCAAAAAAAATAAAAAGTGACTACTATATGTTTATAACGTGAAACATAGAGCTTGGTGCGGATTTTCCGGAACACTTTCAGGAATTATTTATTTAAAAAAAATGCTTTTTGTGTTAGACCCGTTTTTTAAACAGGTGCAAATAACTCAGACAATAATCTGATTTATCTCAAAAAAATATTTTATCTTGAAAAATTCTCATAGCTTTTTTTGAGAACCTTCTAGATTTTTCGTTTTAATAAAACATAAGTTGTTGAAAAATTGAGTCGGTTCGATTTTTGTTGAACTCGACACAATGAGTTTTTCAGGAGCTATCATTTCGAACCAAAAAAGAGAACATCGGTTTACTGAGTTTCGGTTGTTTAATATTCTGGAGAATAAATTTTGAACAAAGATTCATATTTTGAAAAGGCAGTGTTGGTGATAGGTTCTGTCGATTTTCATATTTTCAGCATATGATTTTTCTTCAAGAACTAAAAAAAAACAAACCTCGATCATAAATAGGTGTTGGAACATGAACTGCCGAATAGTTATATGTCGTGTTCAATAAATAAAAATTAGCATTCGGAGTATGTTTGAATGACCGTGTTGGTTCTACTGTTTTACTTTCTGAGAAATGATTACTCTGATATACAATCGTCGCATCATCTCCTGTTTTCGCCGACATATATCGAATAAAATCCGCCGAATCCACATCATTCACTTTTACTTTTTTCGTGAAATTCTTCTGTTCCAATGATTGTTTGGCTGCCAATGCGAATTCTTCTCTAGCCCATACATATTTCTCGATTCTCGCTCGACTGTCTCTCAATTCAACTCTCGGATCATATTGTTCTTCTTTCACTAATTTATCATAACTTCTTCGAATTTCTTCTTCTTTCGAAATTGCCGCGAATCGGCTCATCAGATGTTCTCCCAATATATTTGCACATAATTGTATACTTTTCTTATCTTCCGAATTACCATTTATAATTGAAATAATAAATGCTAATAATGAAAATATAAATAACAATTTCATTTTGAAATTTGTCTATTGTTCGTATTCGTAGCTCAATTCATCTTTTTAACAACTGATATTCTAAATCTGCAAAAAAAACCAGAAAATATCAAGAAAAACGACAAAAAAGGAAAGATATTGGTTTTTCGAAATGAAATCGAAACGGGGAGAAAAGTCATTTTCATTTCAGATTAGATTCAATATTTCAAACAAGAGAAATAATGTAAAAAACGAAAAAGACAAAAAGACAAAAAGCGAGAAAATGGGAAATGGTCGGGGAACAAATTTCAGATTTTAAAGTCAAATTCCAATGATTTCAGAAAAATTATTCTGCATAAAGAAAACGAAGTGCTGAAGAGATGGATGAGAAGTGATAAAACGGTCAGGCAATAAAAATAGAAAAAAAAAAATAAACCGAGACACACAAAACGTATGAGACCGCATAACCCGAAAAGTGTCGGCTACTCGTTTCAACCATGAGAAAAAAGCAAAGCTTGAGAAATTAACAGTTTGGTGGATTACATATTACATAAATTTTTCATGTTTTTAGAGAGGAAAGTTTTTTCCGGCTGAAAAAAGATCCCAGAAAAATTACAAAAAATTTAAAAAACTTCAGAACCAAGCTGATTTTGAGCTGGTTTGTGTTTTTTCCCGCCGAATCCTAATACATTTCAAGAATAGAAAAATTTAAGGCAAGGCCGAGCTTGATCAAGATTTCGAATTATAGAAACAAAACATAAAAATGCAAAAAAAAAATAAACCGGTTAAAAATGGTGCTACACACGATATGTTACAAAATAATCATAAACAGTTCTTAATCCCGCTGGCTTTTGAAAAAAAAAATTGAATGAACTGAATGAATGTAACCTGCTCTAGATCAATCGTTGGTTTATTAACTTAAAAAATGCGAGATCCAAATAAAAAACCCTGTTTAGAGAAAGATTTTTCACACCTGGATAGTCCAGTCTTTGAAAATTGGACCCGGAATGAATGTTCCGAAAAAGGACCGGACAACCCAATCAAATAAAACGTACCTAGCCTATTTTCCTGAAACCGACCCGACAACCTAATAAATTCAGGAACCATTTCGTGAATTGTAGCGATTGAGAATGTTTCAATATCAATTCTTAAAAATGCAATAATTTAATATATTCGTTAGATTGTCGGGACAGTTTCAGAACTTCGGGTTCAATTTAAGCGAACTCAGAAAAAAAATGGTTTATATTTTATGATCGACCGTGAAATTTTTAGGATGTCTGGTCCGTTTTATGCCCATCCATTCAAAAATCGGACACACCCTTATCCAGGTATTTTGTCTCGTGATAATGAAAAAAATAAAAGAGAAACTAGTAAACCTAATCGAAGTGGTTATCACTTTCAATCAATCTTTGGAAAAAAAACCAAAGGAAATAAAATGAGAAATGTTGGAGAAGAAGAATCTGGAAATAGTTTATTTTGAAAAGTCTGCAAACATATGCTGGAAATCACCACTTCGACCACATGTTTTCATTTTTTCGATTAAACAAAAGTCATTTTTTAAATTCAATAGTTATCATTATCAAAAAAAGAAAAAGAAACAATAGAAGTAATAATAAGAAGTATTCATTTTGGAAGAGAAAAAGAAGAAGAAGAAGAAGAAGAAGAAGCTCTTCTTCTTTTTTTTTGCTCCATGTCTGCTCTCTCCTCATATTCATATACTATTTCTTGTCTCGAACCCTCTGGCTTTTTATTGATCCTCCTGGTTTACTAAGCTCAGAAGAGAGAAAAGAGAAAATGTAAGAAGAAAAAGAAGAAAACTACTGAAAAATTGACTGCGTTTGAAGAAATAGTATAGGATATGTGGAGACGTCGAGAAATTATTATTCTTTGTTTTATTTTTTTTTGGAGTTGGGTTGACGAAACAATTTGGAGTCGAGAAAAGGATAGATTGAATTAGGAAAATGTTGAAAAATGGAATATGATCTGGCACGTCTATTTTATATATAAACCGAGTATAGATGGAAGTAAAAATGTGAAACCGGCAGATTTTCTTTTTAAAAAACCAATATTTTAGTTAAGGACAACACATAATTAGAAAATCGGAGGTAGCTTCTGGATAAGGATGAAATTGGGCCAAAATTAAGAATGACCTGTATTCAATTTTTCTGTGGTTCATATTCAGAAAATTAAAACAATTTTTCGAAATTAATTTTTTAAATCAGTATCCACCTTTCTTGTTAGATTTCTTGGGTCCAAAACAAGATGACGTAAAAGTTTATTCGAACAAAAAATCTGGCATTACACAAGGAAATAACAGTCAGTCAAAATTTCGTCAAAAAACGTAGGTTCTCAGTTTTTGAGTGGTCGATTTCTAAATATGGCATTTTTTTCAAGGTTCCATTTTTATTGGCATTAAAGGGGAAATGAAAGAAGTAATTTCAACTTTTTTTGACAACAATTATGCCATTTCATAGGTCTCGAGGGAACAGAAATGTGTTCATGTTTTTTTTTTTCCAAAGTTCTGAAACTTGGCTCAGTACATAAAAACTTTCAGAGCTTTATTTTGAGCCTCACAGAAACTATTGACAAGAACTGATAACGTATTCTCTTTCAGCGTATCAATCTATGACATAAGTTTTGTTGAAAATCTTCACATTTACCGGGAATCATTCCCTTTTTAGTCGAACTCTTATAACATTGTTCACTTTTCCTAGAAAAACAACAGAAAACTTTTTTTGAAAAAGATTTAGGCAATACTCCGCCATTAGTCACATTGTCAGTGTTGCAATTATTCATTTCGTGATGAAAAAATTGATTTTTGTTGAAACTGAAAAGTGTTTAAATTCTACATCACACTGAACAACTAACGCGCCACTAAAGCCTTATCTGTAGTAATTTTTAATTTTTTTTTGTTTTGTCGGTGTTAGTTTGAAATTTGAAAAAAACGCATCCAAGATTCGCAGAGAAGATAGTTGGGTGTTATGTATGTTTATTAGTCAGGATTGTGCTTTTGGATTCCGGAGAGCTCTTGATTAAAAGTGGGATAAATGCACTCGAAAAGTTGATCTCAAATTAAAGAGCATATTTTTCAAAGTAAAATCCCCCCAAGGATGTTTTTAACCGCTAGGTTGAGTTTACGAAAAAAATTATCTCAAAGTTCGAAATTCGTACTCTTTTTACGTATCGCGTACGTGGAATTATTCCACCTTTTAATTTTAGAAAATGATTTTTTCGAAAACTAGAACTTTCAGTCCCTTGCGAACCATTTTTTTTATAGTATGCTCTTTTATTTAAGAGCATCTTTCATAATGTCTCTACACCAACTTTAAGAAGAAATTCGACTAATTTCATGAAAAACTGAAATCTATCAAAAAAAAAAATAGGTTTCGTCAAGACTATTATTTCAAGTACTTATTTTTTTTTATTACGGAGCTCAGTCACATAAAAAAATTCAAAAACACTAACAACCAAGATAATGTCTACTACCAAATCACTTTCCTATGTCGAATTATTCATGAATCTCCAGAAACAGTAAAAAAATATTTTTAAAAAACCAATACATATTTTCGTAATCATTGCCGTCGCATGCTATAAAAAATAGATAAAAACAAATAAAAATAAGCAAGCACAGTGTGGTGAGTCGATCTACTCGACAATTCTCAATAAGCCCACTCAGCAGTCAGTAAAAAGTAAATCTTCTTCTTCTTTCTGCTAACCTTTTTCTCTTTTCTACACAAAGTGCTTTTCAGAAAACAAACAAATAATTTGGCAGCTTTCAATTTTGCCGGAAAAACTAAGATCGAGAGGAAATTAGTGGGCTAATAAATAAAAGAGGAAGAGATTAAGAAATTAGTTTGGAACACAGGTTGCAGGGATAAAAAAGAAGAGAAGAGGTGTTGAAAAATTGAAGACTTTTCTGGAGTATTTCGAGCAGTATAAAACAATTCAAAAGGTAGCACGTGCCTAACTGATAAAAATACAGTTCTAATTGTAAGTGAAATGCAATTTCTTCAGATTCTCTCCGGAATTTTTCAGAAAGTTTCAACCTGTTTTGAACTCTGAAATTACAGTAACTCGATGAAAAAGTCTTGAATAACATTTCAAAAATAGCTGCTCTTGGGCTACTGTACTTTCAGTTTTCTAACTAACAAAAAAATTTTACGGGCAATGGGCGAGTTGATCTTATATGAAAGAGAACCTCCTGTATATCTCAAATTTTTACGCTATACGTGGTCATGATTCTTGGAAACTTTTTTCTGGGCCTTTCGGTGAAAAATTCATAGTTTTTCAGTACTATATGGAATGTGCTCTTTCATTTAAGATCAACTTGTCCAACAAAGGTCTCATCACAATAACAGACTCCTGTTTCTTAAATTAAAAAAAAATAGAAAAATTATTGTGGGATTAGGATATAATCAGAAGTTACTTTACCGAAATTTGAAAAACAATAAAAGAGATTTTTACGAGCATTTTTTCTCAAAGTAAGAAAACTTTTAGATCATAAATTTCAATCACACCTCACTTTAACAATTTGATTGTTTATTATCATAATTGTTATGAATATTATTTACAATTCCTTTTCTTTTCTTTTCAATGCGAATACTTCTCATCTGCCGTCGCCTGCTGAAAAAATAATATTTAACAGTTTGTGTTTTTGTTTTCAACTTTTAGTATTCAGAAAAACTCGAAGGAACAAATTTTCGTTTTCTCGGAAAAATCAGAATAAAAACGTTACGTACTTGTTTGAAAATGGAGCTCCCTCGACGCGGACACTGAGTCACCACTGAATTACTTACAGTAGTCTTCGTCGTCGTTGCTGAAGCCGTGCCGAAACTATGTGCTGTTGAAGGATTTGTCGTCGATTGTTGAGTTTTGTCTTTTATATATCTGGAAAAACCAGTCAATCAGGAGAAAGGTTTAGATTATTTATCAAGCCTGAAATGACTTTATTTTCTGATAAGTATCTGGGTCAACCGACCAAAATAACAGCTTTTTTTGGGCCCCAAAATAGAAAACAGAAATAAGATTACGATTCAAATTATGACTAAGGTTTTGGTGGATAATTGAAAGTCCAATCAATAATTGTTTTTAATACTTTTTCGACTGTTGAAAAATACAATGAAAATGGAAGTAGGCGAAGAAAAGACTTCCTAATAACTTTTCATTGGTTCAAAGAATGTATTATCAGAAATATTAAAAAATGTAACTAGTTTAGATCCCTAACCATTTGGAACAGAGAGTTGAACAGAAAAGATAAACTCGTCGATATATATTTCACATTTGGTCCTAAAATGAAATATAAGTCTAATGTTTGGTTTTTCAAAATTAGATATTCAACAAATGAACAAGGATTTGTTGAGAATATAAAACGCCTAAAAATAAGTAGGCAAAATTTAAACTCGAGTTCAAAAAATAAGATTAAAAACAAGCAAGGATTTGTGTATAATTTTCGGTCCGATCAAAAATTCACCTAAGTAAAGGATATGAGAAATACTCACCCAAAACTTGGCTCGGGTGACATTGCTGTTGATGGCATCGAACTGTATCCTTCTTGTGTCCTTTCCACTTCTACTCTATTACTTGCTATTTCCTTTTTTAATTTCTTCGATATTTTACTCTTTTTCCCTTTTTTAAATTTGTAATTTCTTTTCATTTTTTTCCCTTTTTTATTTTTTGTTTTCTTTTTTTTCGCACTGTTCGAAAGTGATCGAGGCAATGCCGTTCTCGTACTTCCCTTGCTCGTATCGAAATTATTCGAAGAACTATCTCGTATCGAATTTCCACATTTTCGAACTGGACATTCTTTGTTTGGTTTTTCTCCGCATGTTATGATAAGATATACCTGATATTTGAGTTATTGATTTTTTAATGAGAAGGAAATGAGACACTTACTGATAGAATAACAATGTTAAGATAATGGAAAACAAAAATATAATCGAACATATTCTACTTTTGAAAGTATACAAAATACCGTCATGACTAATTCTCAATTTTTTCTTGACTTTCAGGTCACGTTTTTGAGATATATATGTTTTTTTCGTCTCCCGCAATGTTTTTTTCGCTGCCAACAAAAATCATGTAAACGCATTGTATTTATTTGTTTACTTTTCACATGTTTTTGGCTTTTTCGTGCGCGCAAGAAAAAGAAGGTTAGTTGTTAATTAAATTCGTTGACCATCTCTCACATTCTTCTTCTTTTTTTTCCTGCCGATTTGCTCTTCTTTTTCGGACTATTTGCTCAATTGTTTTGGTCTGTTAATCTTAGAATGTCGAACAAGCAAAAACAACGAAAGGAAATGTATTGTGTTGAGGAAACGGAGAAGAACGACTAAGTTCATGGAAATGGAAAAAGAAGAAGAAGAAATGCGGAACTGGAACTGTTTAACAGAATATACGGTTATTCATGGGATTGATCATGTGATGTTGGAATTAGGAACATGGATGGTTCCTGAATCGAACTGGGCCCAGTTTGTTTTATTTTTTTTTTTGAATTGGATTGGACTTCTAAGCAACTCACTGAATCGAGTCCACAACAAAAAATTAGTTTTTTTTTAAATTTCAAACAGATCGATTGCGGAAATGGAACTGGATCAAAAACAGAGTATTCAATATGAATCCGAGATTTTCTGATTCATGATGAAGGCAGTTTTTAGATAGATCATCGAATCATCAAGCCGATTTCTATGATTTTTTTAAAAATAATACTTTTTCACTGCTAAATTTTGGGGTTTTTGGGTTTTCTGGGTTACTGTAGTAGTTTCAATTTTCAGATTCGAGTATTCTGAGAATCACAGTTTTCAAATGAGAATAAATTAATTCGAGTTCTTTTTTTCAACTCAGAAAAGTTCAATTTTTCTTGAGAACACTAAAAATGAAAATAATCCGATTCTGAAGCATCGGTCACCTAGAATCGCAATTTTTTTCAAAATCGATGTGTTTCTTTAAAAAACACTAATGATCAAAAGTTTGTATATTGTTGGTCAATTGATCATAGCCCGGCTCAGAAAGGTCAGTTTGACTCCATTTTTTTCAAAGTTATTTTAAAATATAATAAATATCGGAAAAGTGTTTCATGTTTTGTAATACGATATCTGGAAAAATCAAAATAATTGCAATTTTTCAAAAGTTGTCATTAATAATTTTTTTTTGTTCGTTGAGACTTTGGATCTTGGAGTACATTTTCAAAGTCACCCTGCGTTCTTCAAGTTCTGATATTTTCATTTTTTATTTTGTTTTCAATTGATCTACATAATTAATTAGTGATTCAAATCTACAGTAATCCATTTGAAATCGACACCATACTACAAACCCATTATTCCATTTCCCTATATTTTTTCCCGATTTGAACAGATTAAGTTTTTGTGCACAAGAAGGAGAAAAACAATGTTTCATTGTTGTATTTTGCCGCTTCCAACCTTCTTTTGTTGTTTTTCTTCTTCTTTTTCCCAATAATCCGTTTTTGTCGAATACATTGGCTCCGCCCCTTTTTTCGACCACTTCATGGTTTTTTTTGTCAATTTATGTGCTAAATTCGAAGTATGATATTGTTATTACTAGTATTTCTACCTTTTTCTTGTTTATCGATTGATTTTCGATCAAATAATTATCGAGCAATATTTAATAGTTTGAATAACAATAATAATGTAGTGACATCAATTGATCCGAATATATTAAATCGACAAATTGAAAATAATCCATATTCTGAAATATTCGGACAAAATCAAAAATCGACCGAAAGTTTGTTTCCAATTGCAGAATTATGGAAAGCGACTGAAACTACTGTAGGTTATCTTATATGCTGAATTTGGTTTTAAAATTTAATTTTAAAAATTTGGAGATGAAAAATATGAAGACTATGCTACTATCCTGGGAATTTTCTGAAACTATTTTTTTTTCAAAGTTGTTACAACGATTCTATTCGAGAACTTCTCAGAATTGGCATATATTTTCTATAATTTTTCACATTGATTATTAATCATCGATTATCATCTCTAAAGGCTTCCAAACAAATCGTAGAACTGTTGAAAATAGATTATTTCAAAAAAAGAAAAAGCGTTTCGAAACAACGGGGGACCGAACCTGAGCTTGTCGTACGATCAAAAGACGCACGTGTTAGCCAGTCGGCCATGGAGATTGGTTAACGAATTTCTATCCGAATGTACCTTTTCTCTGGCTTTCATGCTGGAAACAATTCTGTTACTATTTTTTGTTAGGAATTAAATTTAGGGTTTGAAAATTCGGAGAGCAGAACTTAGCCTGGCTGGAACACAAAAATATTATAAAGCTCAAATTATCATCTAACACGAGAATGGTTCCATTGGAAGAGAAATGTCATGGCCTATACTTTCAGTTTTTGGTTGAAATTTTCAACAAAAAAAAGCGTGGAAGTTCAAAAAATGGTTGCACATTGTCTCATATTTTGTTTTACTATTGTAAAACTTTTAACAATAGTGTTGGAATTTTTTCACACTTCCAAAAGGATTTTAAATAAAAACACTTTTCTGCGAAACCGTTCTGAGAACTCCGAATTTCCCAAAACTTTTTCTCTCCAGATATCATTCACCCTTCCGCCACCAACGACGACACCATCTCCAACCACAAAAACCACAACATCCACCACACGAACCCCCGTTACACCAACAACTGCTTCCACCCCATCAAAAACTACACCAACAGTATGGACAACATCGAAATCGACACCATTGAAATTATCGCGAAACCCAAAACCATCAAAGTCTCCAAATGATTCGACAGCTCAATTATCTGTTCTAAGTCATCGATTATTAAATGATATATTGATTATTCCCTCATCAAGGAAATTATATATTCTAGCAATTTTACCAATTCATCAATCATCTTCAAATCATCAAAGTTTTGAATGTGGAGAAATTGATGTGAATTCGATTATTAGATTATCAGCATTTTTGGAGGCACTAAAAGAGGTGAGCGAGAACTACTTGATGGTCTTGAATATTATCATAATATTTCAGATAAATCAATCAAAAATGTTAAAAGAAATCGGAGCTGAAATAGGTGCGATTGTGGTCGATTCCTGTTCAACTGATCTTCGATCAGTCGCTGATTTATACGAACTTTTATCGGGAACAAATATCCAGAAAAGTGATTTGTTCGCAATCATTCGAGATGATCATTCATATATGCCAAATACTGAAGAAATAATGAATCAATTACGAATTCCAGTTATAAATACGTATTTTAGTGCGAACAAATTGGTGCAAACGACTGGTGTTTTGCCATTTATCAATTCGCCAATTCGAGCAATTGTGGATACTTTGAAATATTATCAGAGTACTTGTGTCAATTTGATTTTTGATAAGAAGTTTGAAGAGTGAGTTGATGTTACTGTATTTTCTTTTTTATTTCTAATTTCCCCACCTCTGAAATTTTCAAGAAACACGTATTTCATAATAGTGAGGCACGGCTTGCTGTAGTTTCACATATCAGCAAAAATCAACTTATTAACGAGGTTCTCTGATCCAACGAAAGATTGCAAAAACTTTCATCCAGACAAGAAAATTTGACATTATCAATAGAACGCGTTTCGCCGATTAGATATTAACTGTTTTTTTTGTTATATAGTGAACTACACGCGCTCTATTGATAATATCATGTTTTCTAGGCTTCAGAGAAAATGTTGATTTACTTCAGTATCAGAATCGAATCCACCGGATCAAAGAACACCACCCATCAACTAATTTCCATTTTAAGAAGTCTATTTCTGAAAATATTCTTTGCTCAAATTCAAAACTACAGTAACCGCGTGATAGCGTGTGAATTGTGGACAATAACTAAAGAGTTGAACTATCCATAGTTTTTAGCATCAAGTCTATTTGGATGTTATTTTGGATGGATGTTATGCCTGATTTTTCCGAACGACCAAAAACATTTTTTTTTTCAGAGCCGCCTATGAATTCCAAAAAATAGCGTATGAATCTGGTCTTTGTGTCGAAGCATTCCTTGAAATGAAAAATACAACAAGTCAAGAAGGAGAGCACATTATCCGTCGACTTCTTCTCTCCGAAGCTCGAATTGTTATATCACTTCTAACCGAAGATAATTGGATTCAAATAACAAAAGCACTTCGAGCAGAAATGGTCATATCAGCCAGATTTGTATTTTTATCATTAGCTGATCAAAGATGGAGCACTTCGAGAAAATTTGTGGAAAATTGGCCGACTTTTGAACAAAATATGATAGCAATTGGGGCGAAAAACGAGAAAAATGAAGAAGAATTGCAGAAATTGACGAATAGTATTCCAAAATTAGAACTTCCAAATGTTTGGCTCAAACAATTCTGGGCATCTGCATTCAAATGTCATTTAGATTCATTCGATGAAACAACTTCAAATCATAAGTTTTCAAGAGAATGCGAAAAATCTCAAAAACTAAACATTTCTCAAATTGCTCCGGATGTTGATATCAGCTCAATATCAATTGCAACTCATTCATTATCCATCGCATTTCGAGGATTTGTTGATAAAAACTGTCCAGGAGCATTGGTTATATCATTGAATGATTGTATAAATGATCCATTCGATGCTTTCTATCAATCTATCATGGATTTGAACTTTATTCATCAATTGAGCCCTTCATGTGAGTTCACAGGCGGTGGGCGGTTTACCAATAAATGGCCAATAATTGGACCATGAGGCTTCATCCATAATTAGCGAAAAATGCACCCTGCATGCTTCAGGCCAACAAAGGGTGAAGGTGAAATAAGGCCTAAATATGGGCGAAAAATTTGAAAAAAAAAAGAAAAAAAAAAAGAAGGTTCCACCGAGATTAGAACTCGGGTCGCAGGATTCAAAGTCCTGAGTGCTAACCGCTACACCATGGAACCACACACTTCGGCACACATTTTTTCAAAGATATGTTTTCTCTGATGAAGAAAAATGATTGGGTCGTTTTATCGTCCGAATGAGAGAAGAAAATAACTGCAAAAATCAGAAGTGAAATTTAAAAAAAAAATTGAAATTGGTTTCTGTTTCGCAAAACAAAAAACCGAAATAAGTCACGCTAAACAATTTTTTATTTATATTTTTTTTCCTGAAAAAATCACTTGATTTTTCAGCTGTGAAATATAACCAGACAACTTCGTATCGAGATGTTCCACTTCAAATAAGTCGAGTTCAATTCGAAGATGATAAACTACAATTTTCAGAAGTTGGTTCACACTTTTTTCATCTCCAAAATTAATAACTTTCCAGATCGGATTATGGAATAGTGTCCAAGGATATCGAGATAGTACCGAATTTGCGACAAATAAACAAAATACATCACGTGGTAGCTATCTTCTAATGTCATCTTCTTGTCAAAAATCGAAATGTTCTCAAGAAATGGCAAAAAGATCAGTGAAACAAAAGGTTCCATCGATTCTCAAAGCTCTAACCGACATCGAAATCTTGATATTCACAATCTTCGCAGTTTTATCATGTCTCACATGTCTGATGTGTATGTATTTGAAGTTTATATCGACATGTGATTATCGACATTGCACATCTCTTTGTTTCTTGGGTTTGGCGTTATTATCATTGAGTTCAATTGCTTTTATTATTCCACCAAATAATATATCATGTCAATTAAGACAATTATTATTCCCGATTTCTATAAGTATTACTATATCACCGGTATTGATCAAGACTTTATTATTATGGAAATTCCGAAATTCTGAAATATCTTCGACTTCTGCGATATTATCAAGTATTTCATTTATTGCTATTCAAACAGGTAAGAAACACGGGAAATAGAAAAACAACTACTTCCGAAGCCAAATCCGGATTTTGAGAAATTGTGCATTTATGATTTTTCCGGGATTTTATCAAGATTTATAAGTCGTTCACACATCGCTGCCATCGGGGTACGGTATTTTCATTTTTCCAACTTGAAAATAAGCTTCCCGGAATAATGAAAGCATGAAATAAAAACTTCCGCAGAGTAGTTTTACACGTATAATTCGAATTTGATATTGAAAGCCAGCTTAAGTTTCAGTTTCAGAGCAAAAGTTTATAGATTATCAATAGAGCGCGTGTTACCGATTTGTGAAAGACTAATTTTATAAAAACTAGCACGGTACTAACACCCATTACTTTCATGATTTTTTTCAGTTATCTCAACCGAATGGGTTCTCCTTTCAACATCCGAATCATCAACCGAATTTGTTTCAACAATTCATGGAACAATGTGGAGATGTTCGAACGGCGATTCAGTTAGTTTTGATAATCCCTCACTACCATACTATCAATATATTTTTCTTCAGTCCGAGTCAACTATTCTAATATCGTGTTCACTGTCAGCTATTATGTCAATATTATCAGTTATATTCTCATTGGCCTCATTAAAAGAAGGCCAAAGTCTACAACATTTGATGATTTCAATAATTGCCATCCTGTTTGAAACATCTTTATATGTTTCTTTGCCTTTGTTGAGTTATAAAACAAGAGATTTGGTTATGGCGACAAGTAAGTTGAAATACTGAAAAAACGAAATGATGAACCCATATTTTACAGCTATTTTAATATTTTCATTTGTCACACTTTTGGTCAGTCACTTGAATAGATCAACGGATAAACAAGAATCACAAACTGGTGGATCTATTAAGGTTTGTTATGGGCTCAGGTAATGAAAGAAAAACATTTATGAAGAGCACATATGTAGGAATATAGCCCCTTATAAAAAACTTTTTTCCATAGAATAAATATTGCAAATTTACATATTCCTTCAAAGTTGTTAGTTTATGTTGTTTTCTCAGGCTGTAAAATATCCAATAAAATAAGTTTTTATTGTTTTTTTAGCACACTACAGTACCTTAATAATGTCGATATTAAATTTTTGATGTTCAATATTATTCAGAATACTGTCAACTATGTCAATTCGAAGTTAGGCACAATAGGGTTACTGTACATTCGTATTTTTTGAAAGTAACTTCTACACACAGAAACTAATGATGAAATTGTGAACAAAAATGAAACTATTACAGCGAGAAAAACTAGGTTTATGAAGACAACGTGTTTTGTCGATTAGATTTGAAGTTATTGAACGAAAATGGTTCTGTGATCTCATCGGTTTTACACCCAAAAACATGTGTCAGTTCTCAGAAAACCAATGAACAGTAAATGTTTAAATAATAAACATGCGTTGTGAAAAATATGACAAAAATGTTTTTATGAAAAAGGTCTTTGATGATGTTTGACATTTGGATTTTTAGATTTACCCTGATTTCTCGTGAAAAGTTCAACTTGACAGCTCATTTCACTCAGAATCCATTAATTCCGACGGTTTTGTTTCTGAGAAGAATCTTTAAAATTGTATTTCAGTGTATTTTAAACGGAATACTGGAGCTATCAAATTGAACCAATTCTTATGATCGAATTTAAAATAATTAATTATGGGATTACTGTAGTTCCAGTTTTAGCGCAAAAAAATTCCAGAGGGAGACAATATGTTGTGTTCTTTGAATCGTATGATTTAATTCTGATAACAAATTACGTTGAAACACATTTTCAGGCCAAGAGAACTCACATGATACTAATTAGACTTTGACCTCTTCGTGTCATTCCTTGATAAAATAGCTGCCATGTAGTCCAGTTTTTTTTGAGTTAAAATTCGAAATTTAACGAAAACTTTCAGAAGAATGAGAATTGGCTGCAACATGTTCAACATTATCATACTGCTTCAACAAATCCGCATTCAACCATCCAACTAGAGAAAAAAGTAAAAATTCAGAGAACTAATGGTTCTTTGTATGGAAGTGAAGCTTACGGTAGGCTTTAATCCAGTCAAAAACCTTTCAAGCCGTTTTTTTCAGAACTACCTCCTAATGCAACTTATGGATAAAAACGATTGAGTACTGAAAACCTAATTTATTTCATATGTTTTCCACAAAAAAAAGAAAATCTAACGAAAAAAATATACAAACTACTGTTTTATGCTTATTGAACCAGGAATTTGGCGTTGAGCTTTCCAGTAAGACCGAATTCGATGACATCTCCAGGAACAACCTACAAAATGAATGAATACAGATAATATCACTATTTATTTTTACAAACCCGGGTGACTCCGGCTGGTGTTCCTGTCAAAATCAAATCTCCAGGTTGAAGAGTGACAAACTTTGTAGCATATTCGATCAGGGTTGGAATATCGAAAATCATAACATCGGTTCGACTTCTTTGTTGATCTTTCCCATTGATAAGACAGAAAAGTTCAACGTTGTGTGGATCAGCGATTTCTGATTTTGGAATGAATGGTCCGACAGGGCATGATCCGTCAAATGATTTCGCTAAAAACCATGGAGCTCCTGCTTTCTTCGCCTCATCTTGGAAATCTCTTGCTGTCATGTCCAAGGCTACAGTATATCCTCCAACATAGGACATGGCATCGGCTTTTGAAACATTCTTCAAAATAAATGTTACTTATTATAACAATCACTAATTTAGATATCTTACTTTGGCAGTTTTTAAGATGACAACACCTAACTCAACTTCTTGATGAAGATTTTGACAGCCAGGTGGAGCTACAATTGGTTCTCCTTCGACAAGAAAAGCGTTTGGCGCTTTCAAAAACAACATTGGTTTCTTTGGAATAGCATTTCCTAATTCTAATGCATGATCCTTGTAATTTCTTCCAACACATACAATTTTCGTCGCCAATTGACGGAATGCACTCACAGACATATCTCCAGCTGGAAAAATCTTTTTTTTTTCTCAAAAAAATAAAGAAAAAAAATAATTTCTCTAGAGACTGCCAAACAACACAGAAACTGCAGAGACGCAGAAAGAAAAGGCAGTTTATTAGGGCATGTTTGCTCGACTTCGAGTGTCTTCCCGGGAATTTTTTTTTCGGATGATGAATTCGTCATTTTTCATTTTTTGGCAATCTTTTTTTACTTAGTGCTTATCGATTTTTCCTTTCTATATCTCGTGCTTGGACAGCAACGCTGCAATTGCAGATATGAAAATAATTGAAAATTAGGAGAGTTTTTCGAAGTGTAACATGTGACCGAGAAAAAAGTTCTGAAACGTTTATCATGTGAGTAAAATAGTTATTTCTCCTAACTGAAATTGTTTTTCTATTTTTTTATATTTCGAGAAATTAATAATCTCTCATCTTACGATCGTAAAGTGTTTTCTTCTTATATTATGATAATTAGAGAAATAGTTTCTACCTACAACGGTTGAACCAAAAAATAATAAAATAGAGAATATCAGCCTACCTGACATTATTTAGTGAGAATAGAAGTTTTCTTCCTTTTTTAAAGTATTAGAATAGAAAAAACTAAATGTTTATCAAGGTCTTCTTATCAAACAAGTTAGTGAACTTTGGTGTAATTTTTGAAATTTTTGTTGATCTTTTTGAACTTGAAAAAACATTCCCATATGCCTGAAAACATTCGTACATGCATTCTGCTCAGCACAGTTCGTGCCAAAGTCACAAAAATAGATAACATATCAGGTACCAACAAGGAAAAAAAAAGTTTGCTGTTGTAAATGCCCAATTTTCTGTCTCGAAGCCTACAATGTTTCCTTGTCTCGCCACTAAGATAAGTATACTTCGAACATCAGCTCATTTGTTTTTTACACACATGTACAAATGTTTTGATAAATTTCTCAAAAGTGCATCGAGAAACATTTTAACATTTGTGTGTGTCCCAATCGATAATTCGTGACGTGCCCCCTTTTCTTTCGAAAAGAAGGGAAACTATAAATTTTGTATCTATCTTAAAATCACAAAAAAGTTACACTGGTTGTCATGTGCAATTATATTTTCTTTTTTGAGAAAACTCTACGTGGCACTATACAACCATATTGATGAAATTTCTTTTTTTTTCTAGAATAATTTCTCATATTGATACGAACGAACAATTAAAAATTCTATATGATCCCATATAAAAATAATACATTCAAATTATTCGATTATTTTCCCCATCATTTTCGTTGTTCTGCCTGTCTTATCGTCCACGAAAAATTGATTTATTTTTAGTACACTTGGAACCGTCGAAGTGGATTGAATGGGTGACGACAACGAAGGGAGCAGTAGTCAAACGGCTATGGAAGAAGATGACAGACCCGTTACCATTCGTGTAAAAACATTGACTGACCGAGAATGTACTGTGCAAATTTGTCTAAGTGTGAGTTATTATACCTATTACATGTAAACGAGATCGGGCATAGGGTAATACCAATTTCTATTTCCAAACGGTTTTTTTAAGTGAAATTTCACCACTTTAACTGCGTGTAAGAACATACTCGCAGAGCCTGACGCGTTTTTATTTGATACATTGGGCACAATTACGATAAATTTTTTTAGGTTCCAAACTAAAAAATGTAAATCAGCACGAAATCATAATATGAAATATTTACAGGAGACTGTATCCGTTTTGCGAGAACGAATCTATGAAAAACTTGGAATTGAGCCAACAGAACAGCGAATCATTTTTCAAGGACGAGTTTTGGTCGCTGATAGAACACTTCATTCTTACGGTCTTCAAGATGGGTATACTGTGCATATGATTGACAGACCACCAGAGAGGTTATTTGAATCAATTTGAACTCAACTGAAAATCTTTTTTTTTCAGCAGTGAATCGTTCTTAAATTCTAGAACTGGAGAAAGACCTAACAATGAACTTGGTGGTTCATTGGCTATGAGACGTGCTCGCACATCATTCGATGCAATGCGTCAGACGATGGGTCAAATTATGCCGAGATTGAACAATTTGACTATCGAACAGACAGATGGTGAGGCGATGGACAACACAGCAGGAGCAGGAAGATTCATGTGGAGATTGTTTTTGGAAGAGAGCGAATTCACGGCCGATCGTCGAAATATTGAACATTTTGTTAGAAATGCCATACGACAAATTCCATATTTAACAGAAGAAGATCAAAATCGGTTCCGGCTAGTTTGGACAAACGACGAATTGAGAATTGACTTACCTAGAATGTAAGTTACATTGTTCATTTTGGTTTTCTCAAAAATTCACTTTGAAGGGATCCACATGTCTCTTCGCCAGCTTTTGAACGATTGGCGTTCATTGAATCAAATTCCAATTATTTGAGAACTTTCAACGATATTCTCGAGGTGAGTATTGTGGCTGGATGTGTGTACCTGTGAATCCAACAACTTGTCTGGATTTTACGACACACCTGCTATCCCGGACCTCATACACGTTTGATAGTTTTGATTTAAATTGTTTGTGCGGTTGTCGAGTGTGACTGTTGTGAGCCTACTTGCAAGTACCTTTTGTTCATTCGGAAGTGAATACATGATACTAAAAGTTGCAATATATGTCTATTCGAAATCGTAGTAACGTTCATTCAATTTTTTAAGGAGCCCAATGGTTTGTTGGCGATCGTTTTAAGAGCGATGGAAAATAGTCGAACATGTGACGGATCTGTTAATATGACTGATGATGAAAGAGCAGAACTGAATCGGCAATTGGAACAAATTGTGATCAGACTCGAGTCAATTTCCTCAACTTTACCATCAAATAGATCTATTGGTAAGTAATTAAAAATCTTAAGAAAACAAATTTGTTATCCAGATGATGTTCGAGTACAAAACTCTAGTCAAGCTCAAAGAGACGCTAGATTTGAGCGCATTCCAGCAGAAAGAAACAATCCAAGCTTTGTGATGAGGTATGTTTTATAATAGGAGATCGATCCCTAAAATGGAAAAATACGATTCTCATCCCATAGTTCTCAAAGCCACGAACTCGACACAAAAATTTAAATAAAAACTATAAAATTATTTGTTAAATATAACAACACGATCATTGTATAATATTTTTATAGACACGTGATCAATACTGATTTGACTCAAGTTTTGCGCGAATTCCGTCGTCAACAAGCCCGATTTTTCGAGCTCGAATCAGTTTTGGATGAAGTTATCGAGACGTCCGCTATTACTATTCTCAGGGAGCGAGAAAATAATAGGGTATGTTATAGTTTTCTCGTCTGTTAATATTAAAAATGATGTTCTTAGACTGATGGAAGTTATCGGGCTCTTTCGGCATTCTACACCCACATTCAACGAATGCGTCATCATATTTCACATACTCTTCATATCATCTCAGAAGTCGAAGTTCCGTTTGTTAATGCAACCAATCCACAAAGACTTTTGCCACATTATGACTTATCTCGATTCAATACTCCAGATGCACATGTTGGAACACTGGTTGTTGCTTTCCGGCGGCCACGAGACACTCAAAGAGTATCGGAACAAGTGTCAAACGTATTTTCACCGCCAAAAATCAGTAAGTATAACAAAGAAAAATATTTCCTGTTGTATGTGTTTTAAAGTTTTCCGATAGTTTTATTTTTTGATCTAAAGAATGAGATCTTTCCCATTTTCAAATCTTGAAACGCTAATAGTGGTTACATTTTGTGATCACGTTTGAAAAAATGTATAATGTGGACTTTAGATTAAAAAAGGCCTACAAAATACCGCGTACAAGACTATATGACTTGCTACCCCCAGTTCCTACTTTTAATAGGTATAAAAAATTATTTTAAACATTTTGAAGAGTTTATTAGGATCATCAAACAACCACATTTTTTGTAAAAATATATCCTATTTCCTTCGAAATATTCCATATACCATCCTGCTGCATTAAGATGATCAATACAACTAAACGTTCCTATTTTATTTCCAGGAGCCGATGTGGGAAGGATGCAACCTGGACAGTGGCCATATTTGACATTTTATCCGACTGGAATGTTGCAAGAACAACACGAAATGGCTATACCGTTCATGCATCTAACTGTTGAAAATATGGATGATACAATGGAATATCAACAACAAGCTTCGAATTCACAACCGTCCACATCAACACAACCCACACAACCCACACAGCCGACTCAAAATGCACCAAATCAATCGAATGTTCCAAGCCCATCGCATTTAGAGTTTACTAGAGAAATGGGTGCAACTGTCAGAAGACGTATCCAAGAAGCCAGAGAACAACAACAAAGGCTAGCAGAAGCGGCAGAGAACCAGCCACAACGAAGACCTTCAATTGGACAACAATTTCGTGAACGTGTTGGTTCCTATATTTCAAGATTGCGGCCGGATAATAGACCAAGCAGTGCAAGTCCGACCGATGCGCCTACTGTTACTGATAATACTTCTACTTCTACTGCTGCTCGACCACAATTGCCACCTGAATTGAGAGGAGATGCGGAATCAATTTTGCGCCAAATGCAACAATTACAACGTATGATTCCGGATATGCGAAGAGATATGAGAATTGCAAGAGGACCAGAAACTGGTAAGTCATTTGTTTGATTTGTATTTTAAATCAAATTTTCTAAAGTAAAGATTCATTTTTCAGCAACATTAGCACCATATCCACAAACTGTTTCGCCAACTGAACTTCATAATATTGCTCAAAATATTGCTTCGAGATATAGGGATGAAGCAATCACTAGAATAGCTACGAATTTAACATCTGCCTTCTTAGAACGTGGGTTTCTTTATTTAAAACCTCTAAAATTGTTTTTTTCAGAAGCGCCTGCATGGGATACTCGTCTTACTAGTATTCCTCTTCGAACTTTACGTTTAATGCTTGCGTTGATGTTGGAATTATTGACAATGTCGGCTCGCAATATAGATGAGTCTCGTGAAATGATGTTGGCATTGGTTCGCGATGAGAGTGTGCTCATTCGGGCAATAATTGAATCGATGAAATCAATGTTTTTGTTGGGAGAGTTTCCAACTCATGTTGGTCGAATCATATTACAACAACATAGTACTGTCGGACAACGAGTAGATTATGAATCAAGAGATGGGAGTGACGTGAGTTACACTCAGAGATTTCCTGTTTCTCTGATTGGGACTCTGTTTTGTCTCAAAATGTAGTCCTAAAATAGCATTTTTCGACTTGAAAAATATAATTTCTAGTATGATCATTAATTAAAAAATCGGCTTCAATTTAAAAAATCGGCTTCAACATTCCTTACATTATAGCTACTTTGGGTACGTAACAACGGAGACGTCAGAGACCTCCGTCCCGATCCCTTGAAGTGAAGGAAGGGACTACAAAAATATAATCTTTGTAGTGAATTAATATTTTTTTCAAAATTGTCCATAATTGACTTCTCCGAATATATAAAAAAGAGAATCGATAATGGTTTCTCCTGTTCAGAGACCCTAGAAAAAAATTTCTGCAATTTTTCAGATATTCTTCAGAAATGTTACGGACATGATAGCTGAAGCTCAAGTAATGCTATGACAGTGATTGAATTTTAAACAATATCAATACTATTTTACAGAGTGATGATATGGATGATGTGCTTGTTCGAATGCCGTCTGATGTTTCTCAACCACGAAGCGGATCACTACGAGATATCGCCGACGCGCGTGCTCGTCGTCGTCAAATTGTTGAAAGTCGACGTAATAATGCAGATCGTCCTCGACAACCACCATTGACTGTGACTCCTGGTGCTTCATTCAGACCTCGAGATCAAGCAGCTATTGATGCCGGAGTTCTGCCAACTGGACCTGCCCGGCATCCTTCGTTTCCTTCTTCAGTTAACCCGCATCCTATCCCGCATCCCGCAGGACTTTCGAGCGATGTAGAAGAAATCAGAAGAGCTAGATGTGGGTTATTTCTTTTGATTAATAAAAAATGGATATATGTTTTCAGGGGCTCAAATGGAACAAACATTAGAGAATGCTCGTCAAGCATTTGCCGATAATCGGGCAGAGTTAGCTGCAGAATTGGCCGAAAATCAACCGTCAACATCTGGAGGAGCCAATGATATGACTCCTGTATCAAGAGTAGTTAGACAGGTAAACTGGGGTTATGAATTAGAAAATATCAATTAATATTCTGAAAATTGAAAGCTTACCATGATTTTAACTCACATTTATCAAAAAGAGAGCCAGCCAAAAAACAATTCCAATCGAAGGTGTTCGATTGTTTAAAAGTTTTTTTTCTCGAAATATAGTGCGAATTTTTACGAAAAACGGCAAGTTTCAGAACCGAATTTTTAAAATTATTTGAAACTAAATATAATATCGACAAAAAAAGGGAAATTTTTTAATGGGAGTTATGTGTCTTGTTAGTATTTTTGTAAAATATTCTTGTTTTTACAGACTGTTTCAATAGATCCATTCCTATCTTGTCATAATCGTCACAGCGATTTCAATCGAGCTCATCAATTAGGATCAACTGGCAGCGAAGGAGATAGAATGACAAGTACATCCAATGAACCAAATCCGGATTACACGAGCTATGTTCAAGTATGTTTCATTTCCAAACTTTTCATATAATTGTTGTCATTCCAGACACTGGATATTCCACAAAGAGAGACAGATGTTTTTGTCAATGACGATGACTTCACATACCAGGTTTGATAAGATTTTTCAATTTATTTCAATTGTAAACTTTTTTCAGATTACTAGAAACGGAAGCGGTGAACTAATTATGGAAAGTACGGATGAAGGAAGAATGCAGTTTGAAAGAATTATGAGAACTGCTTTGCGTAGCTTGTTTGGACAATTGGTCGAGAGTGACGCTATCATGGCGTTGAGTAAGTTTATTTTCCGCTGTTCACATTCAAGAAGCGGCCATATACAAAAATTTAACAGTTGAACGATGTTTTGTTCTCAGAGAAAAGGAATTTCATTTTTTGCGGATGCAAATTATCCAGGCTTTCTGTTATTATTTTATATTCATCGTTTTTGCAGATTCAATCAGTTTTAATGGGTTCCCTGCTCCTCGAAACGAAGCGGTTCAAGAAATTCTCGATCGCCATGTAAGCCCTTCTCCTTGAAGTATTCAAATAACGTTAATAGTTTTAGTTCAATCTGAGCAATTCTGGTACTGAACAAAATTCTATACATGTCGTGGTTGCTTCTTCTACCGTTCCTGATCATTTGATACCACCAGATCTTCCACAAAGACCTAGATCCGCTGGCGAAATGTTAGTTTTGAAATTTCAGTCAAATTAATAAAAAAAACTTTGTTCACAGTGTGCAAGGAAGTGGAAATGACCAAAATCGGCAACTTTCGGATCCATTTTTCGATCCATCACAAGCCACTTCATCTTCTCTTCCTGATATTTCGAATCTTTCTGAAGTTGGCTTCCAACATAGTGGGTTGGCACCGAGAAATATGAGAGCACCGGTAGGTTGATTAAAAACTGTCGCATACACATAGAAGTGTACCATTTGGAGTTCTGGAGTTCCATATCATAAAATATTCGAAAATTGATTCCTTTCGTCACATCATAGGTATCTAATCCTGTCCCTGTCATATAGTGGGCTAGGATCAGATTGAAATGAGCCCACTTCGACCTTAGTTTGACACTGACCTCACATGTATTATCATGAAAAAAAAATTGCCAGATTTCTTTCATTGTTCATAACTATTAGTACCATTTAAAAATACCTCTTTTATTAAGTTTTGAATTTCAGTCGGATTATATGATCAACACTGCTCCACCTCGTACCCCGATTGAGATTTCTTCGATGGCTCTTAGAAGCATGCACCAATTCCTTGCATCACATGTTGGCTCATTCCCACGTGGATTATTTGGTCTATTGAGCGAATTGCTCAGAAATCGAATCGGACAAAGTGATTTCGGGAATCTTCTTCATAGCGAGAACGCAATTAGAATCATTGGAAACATGCAGAATGTCTTCAGACAACATTTGATCGAGAATCAGATGAATGGAAATGCGAGAGCATCAAGAGAAGGTAAGTTGTTATACATCATTATCAGTCTCGTTCTATATTTTGTAGATATACAATCGATAGCTGAACGTTTGGCCGCGGAAGAGAGTTTCTTTAACTTGTACAATCGTGGCGATCCTCAAAATTTCTCTATAAGTATTCAAGGACGGGCCTATTCTTTCGGGTGGACTTTTAGACAACTTGAAATTGATACAATTAGGAGATTATTGGAATTGGTTCTCAAGAAGAATGGTATAATATTGCTAGAAACAAAAACATGATCAAGCATTTTTTTGCAGAGAAAGAAGAATTCGCGAAAAGCGTCATCGAGATAATTCAAACACATTTGCAACGTGCAATTTCGTTGTTCTATTTCTTTTACCAATCAAACTTCGATCTCATGGAAACTTCATTGAATCAACATTTCCCGACATGGGTGGTAAGTTTGGGAAGATATAATAAGTTAAATTCTAAAATATAGAAGTGCTACTAATACTTTTTTTTTTGAATATTCACTGTTCATTTACAGAAGTTAATTTGTGACCCATCGAAAGATGCGCAAAACGTGCAAATTATTGCTGCAATACGACGAATGATACCAACCTGGATCAACATGTTCAGCTGTGAGTTTGCAAAAGGTTTATGTTGACTAGTACCTGATGTTAAGCCTGAAAATATGTGGTGGCTTTTTTCTCTCGAAAAGTATTTCATATTTTAGAGATTGAGTAAATTTTTTGCAGTATGTTAAATTTTCCGAACCTGTGAACTTTTCAGTCGATACTGCGCTCGAAGTGGCTTCTTTCCTCGAACGCCTTCAAAATCCATCCGTCACGAATCTGAAATCAAACAATAGCAGTTCAAACTCGCCTTCTTCTTCTCCTTCTACTCGGGAAAGATGTGGAGATGTTGAAGCAGTCGGAGAAACATCTGCAAAAAGAAGAAAACGTGATGACGAAATGGAAGTTGATGTTGGAGAAGAAGCATTGGAAGATTATGATGGAACGGATAAGAACGAACAAAGTAGTAGTAGTAAAAAATAAATATGGTTTAAGTCTTTTTCGCACCTTCTAGGAAATGTTATTCAGAAGTGTTGGTTTTGTATCTGAAAAATGGCGCGAAACTTATCATCGCATTGCTCCCTATGTTGCCAGTTTTTCTCGAATTTATACAAATCTGCACTTGTGTCAACATTTTTGTTATTAGGTTGCCTTTTTTGTCATATCTAGAATATTTTTTCATAAGTTTAACCTCTCTTTCTCTCTTTCATTTATTTATTTAAGTTAATGACTATTCAACGGGAAATATTGTATTTGTCCCCCGGCTTACTTTTGTTTTTTATATTTATTGAATGTTTAAATTACAATTTTAGTCTAATTTCGCTAATTAATGGGTTATTATTCCCGTCATGTTTTTATTTCAATTTTCAACAATAAAATTTGGACTTTTACAGTTTTCAGAAATTGAAGATGAACTATGATGATGCGAGATTAGCTGTTTTCGACGAGGTAATTTTCGCTTTTTTTTAAACAGAAGTTCCACTGACGTTGGTAAATGGATATTGAAAAATCCAAGTTTTAGAAATGAGGTAGTATTTGAAAAAAAAAACGTAATTTACAACATTATTATAGTACTTCTCATATCAGAATCGGATTCTAGAGATAGATTTTTGTTTATTTTTAGGGGAACATTTCTGTTGTGAAAATAATGTTTCTCAATGACTAGTAGTGAACCACAAATTAATTGTAAAGTTTTTTGATGATTAAGCAAGGTCAAGTATTTCTACGGCCCGGAAATCCGGCGTGTTTGGCTATCGAAAAAATTTCAGTATACCGAATTTGTTATTTTATTCCATTTAGTAGATTAACATCTCAACATATTCTGAAAAATACAGAAATTAATCTGGAAAATTATTTTTAAAAAAAAGGCAAAATGAACGTCGATCTGAATAACCAAATTCATTCGTTCAATTTGCTATTTTTCGCGAGTTGATCAAAAATTACAAAATTTGGGTGAAGTTTCAGATAAAAATATATTATTTATGTTTGAATACTACGAAAACTTGAAAAAGACGGATTTAATTACACAGCGCCGTAAAGGAGCTTGTTGCTGATGAAAAATGCTCAGTGAGCAGAGAATTTTCTTTCAATAATGTAAATTTTTTGATCCATTTGTTTGGCTTCAATTTCAAAACAACAGCAATATGATGATATCGTTCAGTTATGTCTGTTAATCACTTTTTTTCAGAAAACTCGTGCTATAATTCGTGCAGACATGGTGAAAATGGGAAAAACTGGAGGATCCTATCGGCACACAAGTGATTCTTTGTTATTAGGAAATTCTTTGAAAGAAGAGGATAATGTAAGTAAAAACAGAACCTCAATTGAAAATGATTTTATATTTCAGCAAGCTGAGTTAGATTTACAACGAATGACATTGAAGAGTGAAGAGGCGAGAATTAGAAAATAAAAACAATAGAAAAAAAGGTTAATATTTTCAGAGTGGCCCATCAGCTGATTCTGTGAATGATGCCGCGATACAAATGATGAAAGAATTGACACGAAAAAGATTGGAAAATGATAGAGATTATGGACGAAAAGGATTCGAGAAACTGGAGCGATTCTCAACAAAATCAAACAAGTAGATTTTTCGATTGGTTTGTTTTTGTTGTGATTGTGATTCACTTTTTGAAAAACGACTCGAACGGCCATTTTATGATAAGTCGATATATAATCACGTATGTGATGTTCTCCCAATATCAGTTTTTAGAATGAAATTACCGTAAATACTGTAATATAAGCGCACCCCAGTTGGCTACAAAGAATGAGAATATCTCGGAAACCACGAAAGTTATCAAAAGGTGGTCAATTACAAAATTGTAGATCATGTCAACCTCTTCAATTTTGTAATTGACCGCTTTTTGATAACTCTTGTCGTTTCTGAGATTGTCTGATTCTTCGCAGTCACGTTGGGTGCGCTTATATTACAGTATTTACGGTATACGAAATTAAAAACATAATTTGGTTCACGCGATTTTATTTTATTATTTTAAACCAATATATTTTCAACAAAAAAATTACTTTTCAGATTTGCTCCGTCGACTTCTTCTTCCCGTGTTCGCCCAACTTCCATTCCAAGTGATACTTCTTCCAGTCAATCTCAAATATCTCCAAAAATTCAACTTTTTCTCAAGTATTTGTTTGTCATTTTTGTATTCCCGTGGCTGTTCTCTTCTCTTTCCCAATATCTCATTGAAAAATTTATGTAAAAATTGCATTGTAAATATAGAATAATTTAAATATATATATATTGAATGAAGCATGACAGTCTTTCGTTTTAAAATTCTTAGTTTTTTTCAGAGAATGTATTCACAATGATCAAAATACAGTACTCTTCATTCATTCCAAGTTATTTGGGACATGTTCAAACAAATAAATAATCAATTGTTTTTTGAAGTATCAATACATTTCTCAAATATTACAACAACAGTTAGTGACACATACCAAAAATGGTTAGTTGGTCGAACAAACTAGTTTCTCGTCGTGTCATCAAACATTTTTCAGTTTTTCGAGAAGTGTTTTTCACAAAAAAATATGCATGTATTTTCTAGGTACAAAAATATGGGGAAAAAGAGAATTGAATATATGCAACGCAGAACAAAGTTAGGTTTTTTTCTGAAATTGTGGAAGTTTTTTCAGTTCCAAAAAGTTCGCCTTTGCGGCCGGATTTATGGTGGCGAGTTTACCAGAGTGTGAGCCACAATTGAATTAACCCAAAATTCTGTTTTTAAGTCAATAAAGGAAAAACACAAAATCGGGACGGAAACTGTAAATCCTGGAATGGACTCGAACATAAAAAAATGTTCGAGTTATGCCAGAAGACCGTATCCGGATTCTTTTAAGATTCTTCTGAAACCCACGGACACTAAGAACCTAAGTTTAAAAGTTCCTTTGGGTAGAGCTGTGCTTTGAAAAGGCCCAATCAGAACAGGTATTTCTAGAAGACAGTTACACACAGGGGTGGGCATTTTGGCCTCAAGTTGGCCTCAGGGTGGTTCACGTTCAAAAAGCCATGGTTGGCCCGCTCAGGTTGATTATTCAAGGTGACTCAGTTGGCAAGCCAACATGAATTTAAAAAATACACGCGACCCTTATTCATAACAATATTTTTGTTAATTTCGATTATTTTTTTCGATTTTCAAAAAATGTCTCATAACAACTGACACGTTTAGTTTGCAAAGAGTATAATCGTGAACTTTTTCATTTTCAAAAATGAGAATAGAGTCCTGAAAAAAGCCAACATTTCTCAATTGCCAGCTTGGAAAGCCAGGGTGGCTCAAAAGCCAAGTTGAGCAGAAAAAAAAACTGAGGGCCAGGTTGAGGCCAGGCCAGATTTCCCACCCCTGGTTACACAGTTTGTTCAAAATCTCGTTCGAAATTATTTTTTCTGAAATACTATACTGAAAAAAGTACTACATTTGCAACCGATTTTCAGATGTGTATGACCTGAAATTCAATCTGTTACATTCGCTCTATTGATAATCATGTTTTTCCTAACCTAAGATAAAGTTTCGTCAAGTTTACGATGTCAGAATCGATTTCTACAGGCTCACTTACCTCGGACTACTTCTTTCTTAAAAGATTCAGAAGTTTTTTTTTTCAGAAAAATTCAGGCAGGAAAAACTGAAACTACAGTAAGCCGATGTAAGAAATTAAAGTTTGGACAATACACCATCTATAGATAACCAGGGGAGTACGAGAAATAAATAAAATTTGACGTTTCTGAATTCTGATGACAAGATTTAGAACCGCGATTCTCAACATTCTAATTTTCGGAATCAGACAGTTTTATGAATATCGAAGGACTTTTGTGAAATTCTCAAATCATCTCATATTTTTTAGATTTCCCAATGCTAAACAAAGTCTACGAAAAAATAAAATCATGTGATTTTGAAACCATTTCTTCTCGAAATCATACATTCGAAAGTTTCAAGTTTTTGTTGAAATCACAATAAAAACAACAATTACTTGTAATAGTAAAAGAAGTTGTTGTTGTTGTTGTTGTATTTGTCACCGTTTTGTGTATTTTCATTTTTTTTTTCGAAAAAAACGAAACAACAATCAATCAAAACAGTAGCCTTGCGGTGTGTAATTGTACAACTTCAACTAACAAGCTGACCGGTGCCCGGCTTTTATTACACTTTTGTTGTTTTTTTTTGAAACCAACCTAAAAAAAAGACATAAAAAATTTAAGCCAATTTTGAACACTTCTATATAATCACTGATTTTGATGTGTTTTTCTCATTTCATTTCAAGTTTTGCTTTTTTTTTCATTTTGCCATTTTGGTTTAGGCCGACATGGTAAGGCTGGTAAGGCCTGGAAGCCTTATTTTGTAGTCTGCCTTTCGAAGTACTGTTTTTTATGAGTTAACCATTTTGGAGGTAAACATGTAGTTGTAAAATGTTCCAATCAGAACGATGTTTGATGTCTTTGAGGCAACTTCACTGATATACCCAGTAACATTAGATCCCCTAAAAAAAGTTTTTGGAGTTAGAAAAATTTGTTCAAGTTCCCAAAATTACAATATCAGTTTTTTGGTTCAAAACCACTACAGGGGAAAACTATTCTCCAAATATTCTTTTCAAATCCAATTCCAACTATTAGTCAAATTTGAATTACTGCCTCTGAGTTACTGCAGTTTCAATTTTTGCTCTAACTCCTCAGAGTGTAACATCTTTTTGTAGAATTTTTCTGAGACATCTTGTAGAACCGATTATGCCATCTAAAACGCATAAAACTTCTGTCCGAAGACAGAAAAGATGGAAAAATTCTGAAACGGATCCTGAAACCTCAAAATCTCATTTGTTTGTTAGATTATCAATTGAGCACGTTTGACCTATAGTATTTTGGCTCATGAGCAGAAAACTGTAACTGAATTGTCTGAACTTTCCACTCGGTTACGGAAAAAAACAAAATATAAACTACACACTCATCTTTAATGCTAATTTTTCTTACTGAATAACACATTTGAATGTATTCTACAGGTTAAAAAAAAACCTCTCATATTCATCGACGAAGTTGGAACTACTGTAGAACTTTGATTCCAAATATCCTATAATTTCCCATGCCAAACCCCTCAAAGAGACGAACGCCAATGACCATTTCCAGTAATGTTGCCATTCTGTCAACTATTCGCTTTTTTCTTCTTCATTATCAATCATCTAAATTTCATTTAAGAAAACAATGAGAAATGATAACTTGAATTTGGGTTTTGTCTCATCAAAAGGTCAAAGCTTTTGTCTGTTTCTCATTCTGACCATTTCGAAAATGGGCGGAGTTTTGTTCATTTTTTTCTTCGTTGTTTATGTTACACACTAATAACTGGTACTTCATCTTTTTTTGATTATTTTGGTCATTTTTTTCGATTAGGCAACTTTTTCGGGTTAATTTTATAATTAGTTTTTCAACTTTTCTGTTTAAAACGTTCATGTTTTTGTAAAAAAATCTGCCTCTTCACGTGTGACTTTTTGAGTGTTAAGAAGTTTTGTATTCCGCATGTCAGTTCAGAAACCATATTTAGAATGGAAAAACTTAACATATGCGAAACAGTAGCCAGTTTTGTGTTGTTTCCATCTAACTTGTGACGAAAAACAGGCGAAGAACAAATTTCGCCAAGTTGTTTTCAGTACTCTGAAGATGTTTATCAGTGCACTTTTTCAGTTTTCAAACAAAAAACATTCGATTCAAAAATGTTCCGAAAAGGCAAATTGACATCTCAATTATAAACCGGTCAGGTCAACAAAAAAAGGGGTTTCAATTCAGATTTTTTTTCCATTTTTGTTTTTATTTTTTCTCATCATTATAACAGAAAGGAAGAAAGAAGGAAACCCTTTTGTGACCTTGTTGAATTTTTTTTTGCAGGTCACTTTTCTTATCAGAACAAGAAAATACCGTCCGTTTGACTTTTTGATTCTCGCTGTGAAAAGTTCGCCGAATTCTTGTGTTTTTCTTTTTTTTGATGACTAACAAGGTCATCCAAGCTCTTTAGCCATTCAATTGCTATTTTTTATTCTATTTTTATTTTCAGATGGGTTGGCTCTCAATAGGCCTCTTTTGTGCTTTTGCACTTTTCGTAGAAGCCGATTTCAATTGTTCACAAGCTCCCGATTCAGGTAAAAAAATAGAAGAATAGAAGATGAAGAGATAAAAAGGATATTTTAGACATGAAACAGACATGTCATATGTTACAAGAATGGGATAGTGCAGCGAGAAAAGCCATTAGGAAACGACAAGTTTTCAATGGAAATGTTGGTAAGTCCGAGTTTTACTTTAGGATTCTAAAATTCTGAATTAAAACTTTACACGTTGATATTAAATGAAAGGGCACGTTTTTAAAATGAAACCCTCTTGGGATTTTTTTGAATACTTCTCAAAATTTTCCGACGATTTTTTCTGATTTAATTTTTTTAAGTCAGTTGTCTCTAAATCAAGAGCCCACATTTTTCTTTTGAAATTCAAAACCCAGCTAGATTACTGTAGTTTCAGTTTTCAAGCTTAAAATATTCTGAATTGGATTTCTGAACTAATGCATCATCTTACGCTAAAAACGTTGTAGTTAACAGGTTCTACTTAGATTGTTCAAAAATCACTCAAACATAGAATACAAAACTGAATTAACTTTTGCAACTGGCTAACACTTTTGACCTTCTTATAATTATTTCCAACCAAAACACGAAAACGAGTACAATTCGACAAGGGTACTTTTGTTTTTTAGGTATAAACATAGGGCTTGGATTTGAATAGTTTGATATCAGGAGCAGAGTTCCGAGGGCGATACCCGATGTACCGCACACGAGTGATACATGTCTTGAAAAAAGGTCTCGATACTCACTTTCAATGCCTATCTTGTTGAGACATATTTAAAATGCTTTTTTTGAATCGTTCAGTACGGTACCGATACACGTATCGTATCGTTGAGACACTGTTCGGTACATGTATCGAATGAGACATGTATCGATACACGTCTCATTCGAGAAATGTCTCATATGATACAGTACGGTATACGATGCTGTTTTATTGATACTTTATCGATACATACGTCTGGTCCATAGTGTACTAAAAACAGTCTTGAATTTTTTACAAAAAATGATTTGCTAAATTTTCATCAGAAGACTTTGTTTAGAGAAGACCAAGCTGGATGTCATATTTGAGAAGATGAATAAAGTTCTGAGTTGATGTCACTAAGCTCGAACCGACCTTGAATTGGCATGTTTTTGCTGTCATGTTTGTCCCTGGTTTTATCCGAGTTGTTATGAAAGAGGAAATCCCGAATAAAGGCTATCAAAATAGTACAATAGTCATTATAATGATCACTTTGAATGAGGAATTGATCCTGGATCGCTGCTTCAGAAAGTCTTTCAACAAAAAAAGTTTTGTTTGTTGACCTTCTGATAATATATTTTCCGGCTAATTCATAGTTTTCTGTTTTTTGATCACATGATCTAGATTTTTGTCCGAACATAGTACTTTAGGATTCTAATAAGTGTCGAAATATTTCTTGATATTTATTACGGAAAAATATCTGGGTTTATTCTAGTATTCGGGGTTCCTAAATAATATAGGGTTCCAGGAATAGTATATGGATATCAGAATAACACGAGGGTTCAGCCAACAAAGCTTGAAAAAGCAGGTATCACAAATTAATGGTCTAAATATGGATTACAGTACTAGGTTTTACACAAGAAATATATTCTTCACAAAAATCATTCCAGAATCGCTTTTTTCTTCGTTTTTGTGAGTAGATTTTCTTTTAATTTTGAATAAAGTGTTCCCGGTTCATTCGGAGAATTTTCTTATTTGTTCTAACCCTATATTATTTTGGAACCCCGAATACTAGAATAAACCCAGATATTTTTCCATAATAAATATCAAGAAATATTTCGACACTTATTAGAATCCTAAAGTACTATGTTCGGACAAAAATCTAGATCATGTGATCAAAAAACAGAAAACTATGAATTAGCCGGAAAATATATTGTCAGAAGGTCAACAAACAAAACTTTTTTTGTTGAAAGACTTTCTGAAGCAGCGATCCAGGATCAATTCTTCATTCAAAGTGATCAATATAATGACTATTGTACTATTTTGATAGCCTTTATTCGGGATTTCCTCTTTCATAACAACTCGGATAAAACCAGGGACAAACATGACAGCAAAAACATGTCAATTCAAGGTCGGTTCGAGCTTAGTGACATCAACTCAGAACTTTATTCATCTTCTCAAATATGACATCGAGCTTGGTCTTCTCTAAACAAAGTCTTCTGATGAAAATTTAGCAAATCATTTTTTGTAAAAAATTCAAGACTGTTTTTAGTACACTATGGACCAGACGTATGTATCGATAAAGTATCAATAAAACAGCATCGTATACCGTACTGTATCATATGAGACATTTCTCGAATGAGACGTGTATCGATACATGTCTCATTCGATACATGTACCGAACAGTGTCTCAACGATACGATACGTGTATCGGTACCGTACTGAATGATATTTACACTGTTTCAAAGAGCCACCAAAAGAAGAGTCGTGTATCATTAGTACGTATCACTCAGTGTCTTGGTAGTGCTGTACTAAATGTATTGGTGAATTCGGAACACTGATCAGGAGGGAGTTTTGTAAATTGAAAAATAAATAATTTTATTCAAAATACACTCCCGTATAGTCTTAGACTTTTAAACATAAAATGGAATTAGAATGAATTTTCACTGTCAGAATCGGTTTCAGCAAGTTTGACTTTATCCAAAATGTCGATTGGTAACCCGTGCTCCTTTTATAATTGTTTGAACTTAGAACGTTTGGCGGGAAAGTTGAAACCATAGTAAGGGGCCAATTTTTGTCAAAATCTCATTTTAGAGTTTTTCAGGCCGAGAAACTAAAACCGCAGATTGTATCAAGTTTCAAATAATTCATAGTATAACTGTTTATATAGATTATTGTATAGTTAACCAAGTACCATTTTTATAGGAGCCCCAGGAGTTGCCGGATTCCAACCATCCAATCCTCCACGTTTTGCTCCATCTGCTCAGGGATGTATGAATATTGCATGCATCTGTCCATATATGGGAGGAAGAATGGCAAATGGATGTATTCTTCCAAATGGACAACCATATCTTATGTCATATCGGAAAGAATATAGGTTAGATTGTTCAACAACTTCTGAAAATATCAACTAAACTTTTAATTTTTAGGATGATGTCAGATAATGAGAGAGTCCGATGGCATAATGCGATGAATCAATTGAAAAGAAGTGGAGAATACGATAGATTATCTGTGATGCATCGACAAGTCGGCTCCGCTTCCGGTGCTCATTCTGGTCCAGGTTTCCTTCCTTGGCATCGAGAATATATGAAAAGAATGGAAATTGCTCTTCGACTTATTGATCCAGGAATATCTATGCCTTATTGGGATAGTGTTCTCGAATCATATTTACCAGATCCGAGAGATTCTATTATGTTTGCTCCACAATTTATGGGAATGACTGATGCTTCCGGACAATTAGTCAGTGGACCATTTGCTGGATTTAGAACTCTAGAAGGACGTCCAAATATCATCAGAAGAATGGCCACGGAAGGCAAAATGTTCACCGAGCAAAACATAAACAATTTGATGTCTCAGAATGACATTGTTAGTGTTATGGCATTCACAGCACCTCAAGGTGGTTGTCCATTTCGACCATATTTTGGAGCATTGGAATATACTCATGCATCAATTCATTTATGGATGGGAGGAGATATGAAACCACCATCAACTTCGGCAAATGATCCAATCTTTTTCTTGCATCATACATTTGTTGATTTCCTTTGGGAGATGTGGAGACAAAATCATCAGAATCGATTCACAAGAGAAAGTGTCAGTTTTTTTTGAATGTGAAATGGCGAGAAGAAATTACAGTACTCCTAGTATAGCATGACTGATATAATACGTCAAAAAATAGATGGATGTTGATGATTGATAATAGTTTAGTTTCTAGTTTCCACGAAATAATGTTGTTCCGAAATTCAAACATTACTACATGGGTACTGTAGTACTCTTTTCTCAGTACAGTGTAGTTTTCATCTCAGACATTTCAAAAACTAGGTTGTAAACCAAACACAAACGTTTTTCTAGGCTATAAATTTCAATTCAAAACTTCAAGTTTCATCTTTCGAACATTTTTCTTTGCATCTTTTTGTTCCGACTAAAGAAATTGAAGTTATCAATAGAGCGGATATTACTGATTGCAAGTTTGCTCATACGAGCTCTTTAAAAGGGGTATTTGGGTTCACCAAAACAATAGTGTGCAAGTTGGATAATAAATTTGATCTGCAGGTTTTCTGAGGTACTGTAGCATATTAAAAAAGTCTTTAATGTTATTATTGATTTTAACCTGTTAAAGAAATTCTAGTTACGAAGTTGCAGACGTTACTTTTAAATAGAAAAATATGATAGTAAAAACTGAACTACAGTAATCAAATTTTTTTTTGGCCCAAAAAATATTTATAGCATATTTTACCATGAAATTTAGATTTTTTGAATCGAAGAACTTTGAAAATTTCATCTTTCAAATTTAAAAATTTTGCTTCGAAAAATAATGAGCCGAAATTCGATTGGTAACTGTATTAAGAAACATTTTTTCTATAGCAAAACGCAATTTTCGTGAATAATTGGTATCAAAATTGGTTTCTACGGATCCAGTTACCCAAGAAAACGTTGTTCTTAAAATTTTTGAATGCCGATTTCAGTATTTTCTGAGCTGTAACTAAATTGTTGGTGATCATTGCAAAACTGGAAAATATTACTGTAATTTAGCTCTTTCTGAGCTCAAAAATTTTGAGGCATCAGATTCTGAAGCGCTTCAGAAACGTTTTCTCTGGTAGCCAACACATCGATGCCTCAAAAATTTCAAATTTCGTTGGAAAATTAAGTGTTTTGGCAGAGCGTGTGTTGTCGAGTAAATCTGTCTACATGGTTTTTAAACTTATCATTCGAAACATGTGAAAAGTGCAAAGTTCATTTCAACGACAAAGATTTTCTGACTTCATTCCTTTCCTCGGTCACGTTTCTATTGTTTTGTTTACAAACATATTCTTATCGTTTCATCTTCAAAAGTGATGTGATAATCTAACTTTTCTTGTTTGTTTTTGACAAAATTTAGCGTAGCTAACACTACGTGACATGGTCAAGGTCTCCCAATTCCAAAGATCAATCTTTATTTTTCAGCAATATCCTCCTGACATTGCTCAATGTGCAAATGCTCAACACTTCAGTTATGCTCAAATGCGTCCTTGGGATAAAATAAATCGAGACGGTCTATCGAATGCGTATACCGATAATCTATATCATTATGCTCCTCGTCCAACTTGTAATCGGAACAATGCTCAATGCGGTTCTCAATATCTATTCTGTGATACACGTGGAAATCCTCACTGCGTTGCCAAGATTAAGCCAGGCGGTCTATGTCGTGGATTCGAAGGTCTCGATGCCTGCTACATGGGAACATGTGTAGCAGGCTGGTGCCGGGCTGGTCAACAATTTCAGCAACCAGCACAAACAACTGCCGTCGCAAATGTTCCTCAACAACCTGCGATTCAGCCGCAACAAGCAGCGGCGACTACTGCGAGACCCGCAGCGGTAGGTGCTGTCACTGTTGCACCTGCTACTGCACAATCTGTAAGTAGAATAGAACAAGATGTTTGTGATGTTTGTGTTCGTGTTCTATGATCAATTAGATTAGATCTTTACGTCAGTTACTGTTCAATAATCAACACATCATATGAAAATATATTTCCTTTTAGAATTGCTACAATGAGGATCCATGTTGTGCACAATGGTCGAGACAGAATGAATGTCGAACAAATACCGCATATATGAATAGATACTGTAGAAAATCATGTGGTTTCTGCTCGAATCCATCAGATACACAAAGAGGTAAGTAATATTGAATTAGAATTAAATCGGTACCAGGCATTCTACTCAACTTGAATTGAACTTAAAGAATGTCAGAAGTGAATTTTTAAGATGAAAAAATTGTCGACATATTCTGATAACAGAATCAGATTCTACAGGTCGGAAAAAAAAATTCTGGTTTTCAAATTATTTCAAGTACAAAATTGTGACTTGAGTGACCGCTTGGTAGCGATCAGGCTTGGTCGGAAACGGAAATTTTTGAAAAAAACTGATTTATGGTTACAGGAGATCCTTTATTTTAAAGTCGAACAATACTTTTTTTGCCTTATGAGAGAACTAGAAGCTCTACGATGTTTTGTGAGGAGTGCTCTCATTTTAAAGTTGTTCCAAAATTTAGGGAATTTCCGACTTGATTGCTCGGAAAACAATTTTTTTCTGACCGAACCTGGTAGCGATTAAACTTCAGCCAATTCAAAAAAAAAAGATCCTGTGCTCAAGATGAAGGTAGCTATCGAAACTCAAATTTCATTTTTCAAAGCACAAACTTCAATACAAAGAAAAATAATTTTTCTGTTGAAAATTCGATAAATAAGTGCTCTTAAAAACGCACAAAAATCGATTTACTTGGAAAATATTCTTCATTTTTTTCATTTTTCATCGAGAAATGAAAAAGTCAAGGTTTTGTTGTTAGAACCATAAAAAAAAAACAATTTTTGCACAATATATTTACTGTTTCAAATATGGTGCAAAGCTCAATTGAGAGGTGTTCGATAATTTTATAAATTTGATCAATTCCGGGATTTTATTACTTTCCCACGTTTCTGAAATTTTTTTCGTTTTCGAAAGTGCGAAATTTGTGCGAAATATTGATTTTCTTCATTTGTCATAATTATATCATCTTTTCCATGCAAGGGTGTTAATAAAAATATACCCATGATTGATAAATTTTCCATCCATATCAATCTTGTATTACTTCCAGGTTGTCATGATCGTCATCTTTCGTGTGGTTTCTGGCGTTCTCAAAACTTCTGTACTCGTCGTCGTCAATGGATGGCCGAAAATTGTCAAGCATCATGTGGTTGGTGTAATCTAAACGAGGCTCAACTATGTCAACACGTGGCCCGAATGTCTCGTCGAATTCGTCGAGACAATTCTCGTTTCTGGGAGCAACACGATGAACCACTCGACGATGTCGATGATTTCATGCTCGATTATGGACGATAGAAAGTTCGAAAGAGGAATTGATGACCTCAGGGGTTCCCTTTATATTTTCTGTTTTATACGTGTCTCTTTTTGTGTATTTTAAATATCTGCCGCATGCCATTCGGGTTAATGTACAAAAAATTTTCTTATTTTTTCATTTCTTTCTTGTATAAATATAAAATGTATTTTTGTCAGTTCATATAATAAACATCACAGAATAATTCGAAAAATCAATAAAGTTTAGTGATATGTTCGACCGGTTTACGTTTGAGATCAGGAACAGTGACATCTTCAGCAGCATAACCAACTGGAAGAAGTAATAAAACCTGCAATGGATAGTACATGAATCTCTGAAAATGAATCATCGAAAGAAAAACGTACACTTTCATTTTCAGGTCGTCTTAATATTCTAGAAATATCAGGTCCAGCATTAAGCGGAGATGTTACAACAGTGCTTAGGCCAGAACTCTGAAATCAATCAACCGGAAATGTTTTTTTTCCAATCAAAGTACATCACTTACCTGAATTGCGGCTAAAAGAATTCCAACAGCTATTGAGGTGCTAATTTGATTATAATGAAATACCCGTTCTGTCGTGTTGTTGACATTTTTGAAAATCTGAAAAAAGAGAGAGTTATAAAGTGTTTGTCTGGTTAACTTACCTCATGACATACTACTAATAAATATGGTGCATCGGTTATATAGGGTCGTCTCCAGGTATCTTGTAATTGGGATACGTCAACTACCCAGGCGGCACCTTTTCTGAAAATATTTAAAGGATTTCAATGAACTTTAGCTGAACACGAAACTGGAAATATGTGTAACTGGATTTCATTTTGTTCGATAGATGTTAGAACACTAACAAGACCACGTTGCTCATTTTAGAGTTTTTTCGTGCACATTTTTCAGCTTTGAAATTTACACTACAAAGACGAAAGATTCTCGAAAAATCATTGAAAAAAAAGCAAATATAATTTTGAAATAAAATATGAAAAATTTCACTTTCAGAAAAAATTATTTTTTTAACGAAATCTCTATGTTCTATGCAATCAGAACGTCAATTCGGATCCGGTTTGGTTCAAAATTATCATTGGTCCTATTTTTGTTCTATAACTTAGGTAAGCCTCTAATGTGTTTCTAAATTTGAAATTTTATTCTAAAAGTCACCACTTCATGAATTCGTCATATTTTCTTGTTAGTCGTTTTTAAAAAAATAGAGTGAAAAGTTGGAAAAGGACACCTTGAACTACACATTTAGCGTAAACTCAAGAAAAGAATAGACCCAATTTTATATTTCGAGACAATTTTGAACATTTTTCGAATTTTCCTTTAAATCTTCTTTTCAATTTTTTTACTGTTTCAAAAATTATTAGAAGTGTCAACTTCTTTGAACTGAACGTTTCTCCGCCGTAATTGTTCACAGCAATTATCTTTTCAGAAAATCAGAGCTGATAAGAATATTAATTTTTTCAAAACCATTCATTTTCATTTTTGATAAACTAACTTTCTCGACACATAATTATCGCGTTCATCGGCTTCCAACATTTTCCTAATCATCATTTTGATATTCTCATCAACGACAACACAAAATGTCCATGGTTGAAGATTTCCGACACTTGGAGATGTTCCCGCTGTTTTTAGAAGATTTTGGACAACTTTTAAAGGAACATCTCGAGTACTAAATTGTCGACAACTTCGACGCATTTTCATTTCTTCGTAGAATATTTGTGAATTTTTGATTGTCATTTCGTCATCGAGATGAGGAGTACGGTAGGGAATCTGCAAGAAATTATGATAGTTATGAAGCAAAGTATATTGGTCATTCAAAGTTAGTAGAAATTTCTTTCCAGAATCCAAGTGCTTGAGAAATTAGTATTTATTATAGTTGATTATTGATTAAATAAAAATTGAAAATCTACTTAAAAAATATACGTTTCTAAATAACCCTTTAATGCCAAAAATTTTGAAACATCAATGTTCATTATCTATTGAATCAATTTTTCTGAATCAAAAAAAATGCGGTATTTATTTATGTCAAAAACTGATTGAGTCAAAAAAAAAACCAATTAATCATATTGTTCACAGACCAAAAAACATGGATTTAAATATTTAACCTCCAGGATTTGTAACTATTTTTAATAAGATGTAAAAATAGGTCCTATCAATGACAGAATGAGTCGAAAAGTTTGCCATGTCGTCATTGGGTGACTGTATTTTCTGTACTTGTCAATTTAATATATACACTGATGGTGGGGTAAAAGGACTTGACAAGTTGCTTTTAAATGGAAGAGCACATTTTTTTTTAGATAGGACCCTCAAGGGAATTTTCACCGAAAAGTCTAGTGTCCGAAAAACTTTTTGCTTTTTTTACGTGGAAAGTTTCCAATTTTTTCTTTCAAAGGATTCCACCTAAAAAATGTGCTCGTTCATTTTGGAGCAACTTGTCAAGTTCTTTTACCCCACATTTAAGAGCCTCAGAAGTACTCTTTTCAGCACAAAGAAACTGAACCTACAGTAATACGATCGCAGCTATTCAAACTTGATTGATATAACCATTAAAAATGTTACTCGTTGTGCCGTGACCGTAGTTTCAAATTTCCCATAAATATCAAGAATTTTTGAAATCAAATTAAGACTCGACAGGTCACTGAATCCTAATGATTAATTTATTTAAGAATCGAAATGATCAATAACCACGGGCTCCAATTTTTCACCCGAAAAAATCTCATTTCAGATCAGATTTTTCAGAATGAAAAAGTGAAACTGTAATGATTCTCAGATTAAAACCATTTGTATCCAGTTGTTTTTCAATCATTTTGAAATACGTTTCACTGGGTTTCAATTTCTATGAAAATTGATTGTGGCACATTCAACTATTGATATTTCCCACCAACTCACCATTTTTTCTCGAATCAAAATTTCATGCAAATCACTGAATACATTCTCATCTCCACACATTTTATCAGTCACATCAATCTTTTGAATATTCTTCGATTTACTTCCAATTTGTCTTTCGACCCTCTTATTTATTCGATATAATAAAGAACCACATTGATATAAAACAAATGCGACTACCTGTAAAGAACAATGTTTGGTGAATAGATATCCTTCAAAATCGAATAAACCTACCCCAATTCCAACAACAATATTCAATATGGATTCAGATGAATGTCCTTCTTTACCAAATGATGTCAACCATTCTCGAATTATTTCTAAATCAATCAACGGTTCTTTGCCTGTTGAATCACCATATGCCTGGAACTATTTATTGATTATTCTTAAAATATAAATATTTTTCGTTCAAAACCAACCTTATGATGAGTATGTTTCTTCATGATATTAACATTTTGTTGTCTGTGGATAGATTGAAAATCTGTAAAATGTGAGATTTAAACCACATTTTTATTATTTCAAACGAGAACCACATGTTTCTCCAATATTTTATCGCTTTTAAATTGGTGTCGCAGAATTGTGCTTCAAAATCAACAACAAAAAGAAATCAGAAGAGGAAAACAATTGGAAGAAATAAATATATTTTTGTGGGAAACAAATCAGCTTGATAATTTATTAGGTCATACTTCTTTCATTTCTTATCTGATCTTACACATTTCAGGCGAGAAATTTAACTTTGAACGTTGCTAGAAAGAAAATTGGTGTTCTACGGTGAATAACATCGAGCTTTTCAACAATCGATATAGCTCATGAAAAATTTCATTGAAAATACAGTTTGAGCCATTGAATTTGGGATCTATTTTTCCCTATCAGTTTGGGTTACTGTAGTTTTATTGATCTTTTTGAGCCATAACACAGTGTTAATGACGATTCCATGTTTCTAATTATAAGTTAGCCGATACCTTATTCATGGTGTCAGATTCAATTTATAGGGATCTGAAGTTTTTCGTGGAGTATTGTTCGAATCCGAATATGTTATCTTAATGGAAAACTGAAGTTACAGAGACCGGCCTGATAAAAGAATAATTCTGTGTAATGAACTAGCAAGCTTAAAATTGAAATAAAAATTATAACTTATAGGCAGTTGTGAGGTCGAGCATAAACGTTGTTCAAAAAAACATTCATTATTTCGAGTAGTGTTGAACCAAAAAAAGGACTGATTTCTTTGTGAATAATATTCTATTTTTTGAAAATGTTTTATTTTTCTGCTTCAAATCTTCATGAAGTTTTAAATTTGAAAATAATCTACGGTCTCTAGAACATTTCAACAAAAATGAATCTTTCGTATGAAAATGAACAGTTTTCTTGTTCTACTTTTCATTGCCTCAGAACTTTGAGGATATAATCAGTTTCTATAGGTCAAAATACTAGTCATTTTCAGTTATAAACGAGTATCAAGATTTAAACTGCTGTGACCTGATGACAACAAAATAAAGAAACATTGTTTTACACTTATTTTGGAACCGATAAAAGAATTTTTACGATTTGAAATCCTGAAGGGCCTGTGTTTAATATCCTCTCAGCAATGGGCACACAACATTTTTCACAATTTGAGCCGTTTCAAAAGTGAAGTTTGAAAATTCCAATGGATAGTGAATCATCGAATTGGTTATAATGTTACCGGATCAAAATTCTTTGCCATCGGGTTAATGTAGTTTCAATTTTCCAATTCAAACATTATCATTGTGAAAAAAAGCTTGATGAACAAAACACTTTCCCGAGAAATACATGATTAATGGAAACTCATTGAAAGTCAATTCAAATCTGTGACATTTAAAATTACTAAATATAAGAGAGTTGGTGTTCTAGATGTTTAGCAGAAGCTTCTAATTACAGGTCTAGTCATGCAAATACAAAAAATTGAAAATCAAATCTACAGTAACCTAAAGTTAAATTTTTAGCTTCTAGAACTCACTCCCAATCAATTTTAACTATTTGTGAAGTCTGAATTCAAGAAACCCAAAAACTGAAAATCAATGTGAAACAAAAGAAATCAATTTTAAAACGATGGAAATTGAAAATCGAGAGATGTATGTATTGACTAGTGAAATAATGGTGGGAGGATGAAAATGAGCTAACAAAATAGTTGTAAAAAATTGAGATGAGAAAGAAGAAAGGGGAAGATGATAGGAGAGCAGTTGTATCAAACAACATCGAAAACAGCAAAAAGGACATGAAATTTGAGAAATTGATTTGTTATTGTACTTTAGAACTTGAAAAATCAAAGAAGGTGCAATTCTGGGTTTGAAAAAACAAGAAATTAACAACTTTATTCAAAAACACAACAAACAATGTAGCAATATAATTATCCAAAAACGAATTAACGATCTTCGGCTTCATCTGCGTCCAATTCATCTGGATACTTGTCTTTAACCTGGAAAATAAATGTTCATTAATTTCAAAAAGGAGCAAAAAATCATAATATTTTTATTTTACACTTTCAGTTTTTATCCGAATAGTTTTTATCAGAGCTTATCATACGTTTGTTATCTTATTTTTAGAGTTACCTGAACTTGCACTTATGAGGAAGGCACTTTTAAATCAAAATTTTCGAAAAAAATTTCTGAACTCGAAGAAAACAGCAGCTGAGGTTGAAAAACTTTGTCTCTCTTCAATTCTATATTTTTATCATGAGTGAAAAACAATGGATCATGTCAGATAAAACTAGCTCAAAAGTACAAATCAGATCGAAAAATAGCGAGATTATCGGTAAAACGTTTTTGGTTTTTAACATGTTTTTATTTTGAAATTCGAAAACAAAAATCATAGGAAATATAATGATTAGAAAAACAAGTTCTTTGACACTTGGTATAGTGGTTATGATTTAAGACTGCTAATCGTAAAACTAATGATTCGAATCACACAAGCGTCCAGAATTCGGTTAGCGGAAACACCACGAAAATCAACGTCCTACCGCAAACGTCAAATTTCCGGTTCGGAGGTTTAGATTCGCTTTCAAATGCTTGAAGGATATTTATTTTCTATGGTGACTGTGGTATACGCAATGCTCTAATTTAAGGACATGACGAAACAAAAAACTGAAAAAGGCCAACGCGAGGCCGATGTGGGCTTACTGAGTCAAACGTTGGATGAGACAGCAACTGAATTAAGGATTTGGGTAGCGAAATATCGAGTGAAGGATAACTAAATGCAGTTTTCAACTGTTTTCTTTTTTCGGAAATTTTCGGTATTCGTAAACAGAATCATAATTTGATCATTTCCGTTATCTCATATTATGTTTTGTGTTGAAAATTCCCCACCTCTAAATCTTCGCCATACTGAATAGTAGTATCAATAGTTAATAGAAGTTGTTCGATACTTTCCTCGTCTTCACAATTTAAAGGAACAAATTTGACAATCGAATAATCTTCAAGAATCTGAAAAAGTACACCTCTAACTTGGGTACACCCCAAACTTCATACCTGTGCAATAGTTCTTGTCAATTTTCGATGTTTGGCGTTCCAAACAGTTTCATCCGAATCAACAATTGCTCTAGTATCAGTTTCTAAGAATTCATCTACAAGTTCCTTGTTTCGTTCTGATAATAAGTCCATTTTTGTGAGGACATTAATCGCGGGAGTTTCGATGGCAATCATTGCAGATAAGGCGGTGAGAGCTCCAGAAATGAATCTTAAATCCAACACGTTTTAAAATGATGTAGAAAAAGAAAACTCACTTTTCTGCTTCTAACACAAAATTTGTGTCGATTAGGAAAACTGAGCAGACGTTGAAATCCCAAGATCTTAGAGCATCGACTATTTGGCGCATGACTGGAAGATGACTGTACAATTCGATTTGTCCTGGACAATCAAAAACGAAATAATCGTCTTCTCCTTCGTCTAGTTCGTCATGTAACCAATCAAGATTTTGTACAAGGTATCTAAACTTCACCAGTTTAAAATATATCGAGAAGTAATATAACTTACTCCATGCAAAAAACCAAGGCACCGTTAGGTCCAAGGATCAATTCCTCGTCTTCTTGAACATCATTAACACTGACAAGATCTCTCACATCTAAAAATTAGACTAACGAAGAAGTAGGAATCGAAACACTTACCAACAACCGCCGGGTAATTGAAGACTTCACATGCTGGGTCTAAATTCACCATTCTGAGTGGTCTGCCGACATTCAGACAATGATTATACATAACTGAGCAGTATGTTGATTTTCCACTACCAGCAGGACCCATAACAAGTTGTGCAAACTTCATTTTTCCTTCAAAACAAGTTCTGAAACCTTTTCGAATAAAAAAATAAATCCAAAAAATGCAGTGCGACAGAGCGCGCTTTCTTTTCTACACTTTTAATATTTTTAATTTTTCAATTTTTTTCGGGTTCCAATGGAAAATTTCACCGATGTCGATACGAAAGATGCTAATTTGATGCTCGGTTCGCTTATCCTATTTTTTGCCACCGGATGGTTATTCTACACAAAGCAATTATTCAAGAATTACGAAGTTCATAATCGAACTGTTCAAGTGATTTTTTCATTGACCTTCGCATTCTCATGTAGTTTATTCGAGTTAATCATTTTTGAAATCGCTGATGTGATGGCACCATTGTAAGTTTTCGTGTCATACAAATTTCATGTAAAACAAAGTATAATATTTAGATCGCGCACAAGATGTTGGACATTCTGTCTGTCATTAATTCTAATCACTTTAGTTGTGGTTATTCCAATTTATATGGCATTTCTAGCAGTTCGTGGTTTATCTTTCATTCAGCCTAAACTTCATATACCACTCTCACTTGGCTGCTGGTTCATATTTATCTACTTTTTCTGGAAAATCGGTGATCCTTTTCCAATGCTAAGTCCACAACACGGTATATTCACAATTGAACAAGTCATTTCTCGAGTCGGTGTAATTGGTGTGACAATCATGGCAATATTGTCAGGATTTGGAGCTGTAAACGCGCCCTACTGTTATATGACTTTATTCACAAGACCAGTCGAAGAAGTACATATTTCACAGTTAGAAAAGAAGCTAATGCATACGTTGGACATGATTGTGCTGAAGAAAAGAAGAGTAGCAAGATATGAATTGGAAATGAGTAGGTCAAATGCAGCAAAAAAACAAAAAGATGGCACATTCTTTGAACGAATGTGGGACAGTTTCAGTGATCGAAGCAGTGGACCAACACTGAAAACACAGATTGAGTTAGTTTTGCAAAAAAAAACATATCTTAAAAAATTGGAAATTTAATTTCAGGCGGATAAAAGATGAGATAATTCCTCTAGAAACACTGAGTCGTTTTTTGTTCATTGATTTGGTCGAACTTCGTCAAATGCTCAATCGTGTCGAGTTCAGCAAAACATACATGGGAATCTATTTCAATGTACTCGGTCACTTCTTTTCAATCTACTGCATTTGGAAAATTTTCATCTCATTCATCAATATTGTTTTCGATCGAGTTGGAAAGGTTGGTTTTTTCTGCTTACATTGAATTCTTACTTGATGTAAATTCAATTTCAGGTAGACCCTGTCACAAAAACAATCGAAATCGGAGTACATTACGTTGGAATCGAGTTAGATATTTCGTTCTGGTCGCAATATATTTCATTTTTCCTCGTTGGTGTGATTGCTCTAACTTCAATCCGAGGTCTACTTATAACAATGACTAAATTCTTCGTTTCGATCAGCAATGCAACTTCGTCGAATATCATTGTTCTTGGAATGGCTCAAATCATGGTAAACAACTGACAAGGGAACAGGCTTCGAAAAATCTGTAATATTTTGACGGAACATATGTAATATTATCTGATGAAAACACTTTAAAAAACGATCCCATATTCAGTTTTTGTGAAATTTCCCAAAATGATAACAGATCTATCAAAGTTTGTAACTATGCGACCCAGAGCCCGTCTTTCTCACAAAAAACTAGCCCAAAAAATATGTCAAATGAATTTTCGAAAATCATGCATTTTTTCAGGGAATGTACTTTGTATCAAGTGTATTATTGATGAGGATGAATGTTCCCTTGAACTATCGGTATGTTTTAAGTTTATCCAGTATCAATATTCCATACATTTTCAGGCAAATCATAACACGAATTCTGGGCGACTTGAAGTTCAACTTCTATCATCGATGGTTTGATGTGATATTTTTAATCTCGGCAGTGTCATCCATCGTCTTTCTCAGTTTACTACACAAATCGGGTCCTTCAATTTTCCGAAATTAATAATTCTGTTGATTCGGGTAGAACACGCGCGTAATAATATATATATGGCTTGGCGGGTTAAAACTTTATTTAAAGAATAAAACATGAAAGATGAATAAAACTCGTAGTGACAAAATATACAAAATACTCACAATTACAAAATGATTGAATCATACATCAGAAGTACCAGTTTCTTGTTTTTCTTGCTCGATTTCTTCGATAACTTCTTGAAGGACTTCAAGATCATGATCCAATTGCTTGATTTCGTTGTTGATATGTGCCAAAGTGTTGTTGAGCTGTAATGAGTTTCAATAATTATATATGAACCTTCAGATGCGATTTTTGTTGTGTTATATTTATCAGAATTCTGTAGAACATTATATAGAATAACAGGGAACAGAATTAAGATAGACCCTGTCGCCAAAGACTCAAGAACTATATGTTTGACACGTAAATTCTAATCGAGAAAAACCCACCTTCAAGTTTCTTTCGAATTCCTCTTCTAATTCATTCGACAATCTCAAAGCCATATTTCGCAGATAATTAACTGTTGGTTTTTCAGATGTCAAATCATCCTCTGTGATTTTCGGTGTCTTCTCTGGCACCGTTACATTTGTTTGACAATCAACAGATTTTGTTAGCTACAGAAATTGATTATTAAATAAGATATTCTGTTTTTAAATACCTCGAATGTAGTTTTCGTTGTCGGTGTTGTCGCTAATGGACTCGGCGTGATTGGCTTGTACTTTTTGAATGCTGCGATCTAAAGTGAAAATAAGTTTTGGGAAGACAAATTCCAACAAACGAACCTTCAATGGTTCCAAAACAGCATTCTTATCGACAATTTTTTCGCTGAATGGGCTATTTCTGGCCGATGTTGATAGATGTGAAAGTCCAAGACGAGTTGTCATTTTATCTAAATTTTTTATGAACTCAATTCAAGAACGTTTATAAATTAGATATTGATCGATGGCTGAAAACCACTGCGGAATTAATAACTAATAAACTTAAAAGAGTACATTTTATTGGTGAAATAAAAATACAAAAGTGTACAAACTTGGCACCCGTTTTGTTAAATGTATGATGAAGTTTTGTGCCCGTATATATGTAGAATATATGAGATATGTTGTATGCATTAAACCTTGACAATGATGGAGTCTTCTTCATTGTCGCTTTCAGAATATTCGTCTTCGTCTTCTGCTTCGAGATCGCCTGCTACTTCAGCGTAGCGTTTTTCGTACTCTTCTTTCTTCGCGTCTAGTTGGATTGTCGCAAGAGCAATTTCTTTTTCGAGCTGCAATAGATCCAAATGATACTGAACAAATGTATCATTCTAAACTCACATCATCATTTAATTTGCGGAATCTATCCGTTTCATTCGTAACCTTTGACATTACTCTCGTCCAGTAATTGATTAATTCAGATTCTTCATCTTCGGACGCTTCCTCATTTGGTACTGATTCTACGAAGCCTTCCTATAATATTTAAAAAAAAATTATTTGCTTTCTGGAAAAAATAAAATCTCACCTCATCAGTTTGACATGCCACTTCTAATGTTTTCTTTTGCATCTCGACATTTTCGACCTCCTCAAATACTTCGAATTTATCCTTATTAGTTGACATGTTATCAATAAACTTCGAAATTCTGAACAAAAAATAGCTATTTGCAAAAAAAAGAAGACTTCTGAAAATGCGAAGACAAAAGAAAACAAAAGTGCGTGTTGTCGAACAGCAATTGTAGCGCGTCTTTTTTTGTATTCCCGCCAGCTGCATGATTATTATCAATAGAGCGCACATGCGTGTCTGTGAATTTAATTTCGTGTTTTTCGTTTTTTTGCGCGAAATGTTTGAGCTCACACGAGTAGTTGTCTATAAAATTCCAAATAATTTGTGATAAAACATCAATATTATTAGTAGTCATAAGTGTAAACATAGTTCAAGTTTAAATATTTAGAACCAATATAAAAGTTATTTCCAATCGTCTGGCACTCACTGCGTTTTAGACGGGACAAGCGAGAGAGCTGACTCAGAGAAGTAAAGCAAACGTGCTCTACTGTTACATGGGAGAATTTGAATTTCGAATTGCCGCGCGTCTCTTCGTTGCAAGACCTTTCTAATTCTCTCAAAAAATGAATCAAAAAAAAAATGAGCACTTTCTCTCGTTTGTCCCGCTTTTCATTGGGCTAAAATGCAGTGCACTAGCTGTTCAGAATATTGTTCGTTTAGATGGACATAACACCTCCGAACTTTACCGCACCAAGCCATACAGATCAACAACAGTTCGAACGTAATAAATACCGTTCAACTATGCCTAGTAACCCAAGATATACCCAAACACCACGTTCGAATCCAGCTATCTCTCGTTTGAATAAGCAAAATCAAAACTGCCCGTCTCCAACTTCTGTAAGTTGTTTTTGAGAACTTATTTTTTAAAAATTCTTCAAATTCAGAGTTGTGTTTCAACTGACACAACATATGCGCAACCATGGAAATCCAACAAAGATTATGAACAACCATCGTTTCCACCTAAATTCCGACGATATTCTTCAATGTCCGCGAAAAAAGGAGAAGAAGGTGGTGAAAAAGATGGGAAAAATGGAGGAGGTCGCGCACGTATCAACTTCGTACAATTTAGAAAATCCATAATGAAACCATTCAAAGGAAACTCGAAAAAGGGAAAAGAAGTCGATGGGAAAAAAGCGGAAAATGAACCAACAACAAGTGTATCACCAATGGTTCATGGATCACCTCCAAGGCGGCCAATGCAACAAGAGGAAAGATTGAAAATGTAAGCGATTATCATTTTTAGTTGTTTACTCGCACATGCTCTATTCTAGGTTCCGTAAAGTTGGAATGAAACAATCAATGAAAGTAAGCGCTGTACAACGGATGCAAAAAGAACGACAAAGAGATTTCCAATTGGTGAATGAAAATCCGCAGAACAATACAAAACGTCGCACAGATGATACAACTTATGCTCAAATTGACAGTATGCTCGTGTTCAGTTCGCCTCCTCAAAATCATCACGATGAAATTTCTTTGAATGATGATGATGTTGAAGTTGTGATAAAGAATTCCAAAACAGGAAAATTAGCAACGGTTCGATTTTGAATGTCTGTGAAATAAAAAAAATCGTGTCTATTTTCAGCGTAAAGAAATGGCATGTTCGAGAAAGAAGATGAATGAACTACCAATGACAAGTACACCGAAATCATTCACAAACAAACCAGTTCAAGAATCATTGAATGTTTCGAATATGTCGAGTTCTTCACTATGTGTGGTCGATGATGCAACAATTAGAAATAATGAAAAGAACAACACAATTTATTATTCAACAACAGCCCTTGGATCAGAAGAAGCTAATAAAGAAGATGTTGCGAGAGTTGAGCGAAGTAGATCAGTACCTTCACCCAATCAATATTCTTCAATATCAAAGCCAAAACCGGTATGTCCAATAAAATCCGATAATATATTTTTTTTTGTTTTCAGAAAAGCGTGAAGGCCGAAATTATCGATATCACATATGAAACCTCTCAGCAGCCATCTCATAGTCAATGTCCCAGTGTTTCAGGAGAATCTCCCGATCTGGTAAGTCATCTCAAATTCAAGTGAAAGAGTTGAATTTCACTATATTTAAAATAAAAAGTTTAATAGTTTTATTATTTCTATTCTTATTTTCAGCCATTTTTTGGATCATATTCTGGCCAAATGCAACCGATGCAAGCTCCAACACAACAAATCGAAGAACCTTCTGATGTTATGATGAAAGAGTTTTGGAGAGTTTCGAGAGAACTCAAACAACAAAATGAATTATTACAAGTCAGACGAGTTACTCATCAAAATGTTCGTTTTTTTGTTGTTTATAACCAGTTATGTTTTTTTTTCAGATAGTCCAGCGAATGAGAGAAGTAATTCAGGTGAAAATGACTGTTTTGGAAGCTGGTGGAAATGAACCAACTCATGATATGGTGAGTTTCATTTTACTTTTCCACTTTTTTGTCACGTATATGCTAGATTCGTAAATATGCAAATAATGGGTGTGTGTTCAACGGTTACCTCCCGAAACAGTTCACAATGAAATACTGAAAAATCCCGTTTAAATTGTCTCATTTGCAGCTTCAAACAGTTTGGAAAAATTCTCAAGAAGAGGAAATGTTGAGAAAAAGAATGATCGAATCCGAAGATTTGTTGTTCCAAAGCACCATGTCAATCCAAAATTTGGAGCAAAGAAAAAATATGTTGTTAGAATGTGACGAACCCACTAATCCCGTGATTCCTCTTGCACAATAATACTTTTTTTAGACCTTTTGAATAGTGTATTTAGATTGTTTTTTTCTCTTTGTTGAATATTTCATGCTTACTCAGAAACTGGTTCATTATTATGAATATGTTATTATGTTTAATTGCATTGATTATTGAGTTTTGAAGAGATAGCAGTTCAATCCATTTTGACTATGAAGACAATAAGAAGAAGTCGAGGTGACAAACGAGAATGAGCCAGATGAGCAGATCACTGTGAATTTTCCACCGATTTTGTCTTCAGCTGCTTCGACAAGATTGATTTTGATTTCCGAAGAGTTTTTCGATGTCATCTCAGATTTCATAATTTCGAGAAGATCATCAGAATTGCAAGCAGAGCTTGAAGTCGAAGTTGTTGCTTCATCGATTTCAGATGTGTCTGGAAAAAAAATCGAACTATATTTATGAGAAAAGAATATTGTAAGATGAGAGCGACTTCGAGGTTACATGTTTTCAGAGCAATACGCGTAGACTAAAAACACTGATATCAAAATCAAAAATGCCGCTAACTTTTTTGCAAGTCAAAAGATTTGTAGTCTGAAAATGACGGGAAAAGAAGTTTTTCAGATTTGAACTGAGTTTTCAGTTTCTACCCTTGATATTCTATAATGTAATATAATGCCAGGAAGCTGTTTTTTCAATTTCAGCTTGAATTTAATTTTGGCTGATATGCTTAAACTACAGTAACCCGAAGCTTAGCATACTACAGTAAACCAAAACCACAAACCTCTTTTCTTTCTTCCACAAGCACAAGTTGGACAACATGGCTGTGGTAATTCAATACGTGGCAATTGAATGGTGGGAATTTGAATTGGTGGTAATTGAATAGTTGTCATACACATTGGTGGAGGTGGTGGTAGACAGATTGGTGGAGGTGCACATCCACAACCTACAGTATTCCTAATAAGTATATTTCTTTGGATACTATAGCTCACCTCCATTGAAAAGCGTTGCATTAGTGAAAGCAATTGAGAGAATCAAAAAACAAAGGATTTTGTTGTCCATTTTGGATGTCAAATCTCGAAAAACCCGCAACACACCTTCTTATATAATGAATGAAATTTTATAAAAACAAGCTTTTCGGAAAGGTGTTTTCAAGTTTTTTCTTATCTATTTCTCGCGCAACGAAAACAAGATATGCGAAATAAAATTCTGTAGTTTATGCCATGATACAAATATTTTTCAAATAATATCAAATTTTACAAATATAGTTAGTCTTCATCGTCGTCGTCATCCATTACAATTCTTCTTTTATACTTGATAGTTGCTGTGAAAGGATCTTCTGAAGATTCGCGAATTTCCATAGCAGACGCGACAGTTCCATTGGTCAATGTTGGATCAAGATAAGTTCGCTAAAAAAAGAAAATATAAAAAGAAAGGTTCCTGATGATTCGATAGAAATGTAGATACAAAAAACGGAAACTATTTCTCAAATGATCAGAATCACTTTTTTGAGTCGTTTAGATTTCACACACAAAAACTCTAATTATCAAAAATAATCCACATATTTTTAGTTTTTCAACGCCTATGAAACTTAGAGAGAGTCTATACTGATTTTATTTTTTTTTTCTTCGAGTCTATTTCTAACATACCTTATAGGATGCGACTTCATCATCCTCTCCATCTTCCTCTTCTTCATTTTCTTTTTTCTTCTTATTTTCCTCGTCTTCATCATCATCTTCGTCATCGCTACTATCGAATAATTGAGCAAATCTTCGTTTTCGATTTTGAATCAAACTCTTCAGTGATTTCTTCGGTGGTTCTTCTACTTTCTCCTTTTCCTTCTGTTCATTCTCTTTTTCCTTTTCTTGGTCTTCCTCATCATCCGAATCAATCGCAACTCTTTTCTTCTTTTTCTTTATTTCCTTTTCAGACGATTCCGATTTTTCAGACTTTTCAGATGCCACACTTTTGTCATCCATCATTTCCTCTTCTTCATCGCTGTCATTAATGATTTCTTCTTCATCGTCGTTCAAAAATGCATCTTTTTTACGACGTTCGGACGGATTTTTCGAACGTTTTTCGCGTTCAGGAACTTTAGCCCCTGGAATATTCTATTGATAATTATGAACATAAACGTATTTCAGGTTCATTTTGTCATTCGTACTATTTACAGATAACTCTTTTAGCTGTCACATTGAAAATTAAATGAATTTTCATTGAAATTAGATAACACAAAAATATAAAAAAACAAACCCATTGAAATAAGATATCGTTCAACTTGTCCAACAGGTTTCTTCTCACTCAATCTCTTCATCACATATCGCACAATATCGACACCAACTGAAATGAATCATTGAATAATTATTGCCGAATGTAAATAAAGGATCTTAAAATCAAAATTCAAACATATGTAAATAAACATAAATTTTCAAGAAATTATTTTTGGCTTTTCTTTAAAAAAACACAACATCCTCTTTAAGTTGGAAAACTAAACCTGAATTCCCATATTACATTTGTTTTGAATTAATGATCTCAACGATCAACTTACGAATATTTTCAGCGTCTTCAATTTCATCATATTGTTCTTTCAATCCTTCCAATTCCCGAATCAATCCTTCATCCCATTTAGGTAAACTTTTCTCTTTCTTTGGTTTTTCATAGTTGATATCCGCATAATTCATCTGTTTGATCACCTTTTTCCGTGATAACGGGCCAAATTCATCATTCAATCGATCTCGAATCAATTCAACAACATCAACTGGAAAAAAAAAAATCATTTCGAGTCTGAAGAGATTCATGTAAAACCTTTGCCTTTATCCTCCATTTCTTTCCATTCTTCATATACCTTTCTCATCTCGTCAATCGGGAATTGCATATCTGGTTTATCCAAACTGAAAATAAGTTTGAAACTTTAAACAGAAATCAAGAACTTTCGCTTACTCTTTGCTCATTTTTGCATCCAATAAGTCAAGTCCTAGATGCTTGAGACATCTATAAATCTGTTTTCGACTTCTTTCCCGTGACAAGTTATGCATAACAAAATCGATAATATCAATTCCTTCTGGTTTTTCTTCTTGTGCCATATATTCTTCATGAAGATTCTTTACTTCACTCTCCAAATCTTCCGTCCATACTTTACCATCAGTTGTTTTGATTTGACTGCAAACAATTTCATTTTTCAATTCGAAATCACTTATTATAACTCACTCATATGCTCCATATCCATTGTCAATATCATAACTTTCTTTCGCATTTTTCCAGAACAATGTTTCAACTGCCAAAATAGAACCAAGCTCTTTGAATTTTTCGAAAAACCTGAAAATGATTAATAGATAAAAAGGTTAAGAAACTTGTCTGAATACCTTTTCAGAACATGATATCCGAACTCATAAATCTCATAGAAAGGCGAAGTTTTTCTATTTGCTTTTGGAACTGTGCTCAGATGCTTATCGACTTGCATGAAAACGTTGAATATAGAAAGCTAAACATAATATTTTTCACGGTTTTCAAAGAGCTTGAATTACCTGATAAATGCGCGATATCATTTTCAGATCGAAAGCAACACGATGAAACATTTTGACAATTGCTCGATTCAGATCACGAGAATTCTTCGCATAATCATTGAGCAAATATGCATACCATTTGAGAATTTCCATCTTTGCAAAACGGCCAAAATATTGGTCCAAATCGAATTCGATCTGGATACATTTGTAACACCATATTGAGAACTTGCAAAACTCACTTCTTCCGTCTTCCAAACAGCTACATCTTCTTCATCTTCGCTTCCTTCTCCTTCAATTTCTTCTTCTTCTTCTCCATTTTCATTTGCCATCTCGTCTTGACGATTCTGGTTCTCTTCTGTTTCTTGCAACAATTTTGCAATTTCAAGTAAATTCGTCATATAAATTTGTTTCAGTTCTTCAAGTTCGTCTTCTTCCTTCATTTCATCATTTCCAAAAGTTCCTTGTGTGATCCAAATTTTTCGAGCTGCGTGATAAAGTCCGATAGCTGCCGGAATACCATTGGCACGCAAAGACCGTTGGATCGATAACATGGCAAACTTTCTGAAATTTCAGTTTTACAAGGACTTTTTCAATTTTTGTTGAGAAAATTCTCCTTGTGTTCTATTAACTGTTAGGTGATCTTTCAGCCCTATTTTTTCAAACCTATCTTACTCGTTTTTCACTGAAATTCCATGTACGAAAAGTTGCTAAACTACTCACTGTTGAACTTCGTCGTCTACTTCAATATGTAAATTGAGGGGATTCATATCTTCAACTTCTGCGATGTCTTTTCTAAGCACTTTCTCAACTGTATCCTTTGCCTTTTTCCAATGTTCCTCAAGCCATTTTTCATCTTTCTTATCAAACTGAGCTCGATCATCTTTATCATAGATTTGTTTTCTAGCTGGAAATCATACTTTAGAATACAATTATTATTTCTCGCGTACCTTTCTTGACCTTTTTCACGCGAACTTTTTTCGTTACTTTTCTCATTTCTCCACTTTTCGCCATTTTTTCAATGACTTTGTGATACGTGTTAGTTGCTAGAACAATTTCACGAAGGAATGTGTTGGATAAAACGGCAGGTGAGAACTTTTTGATAATTGAAATGGCCAAATCTCGATATTCTTCGACTTTGACGATATGTTGAAGAGCTCTTCGCGCCATTTCACGATCTGTTTCGTTTTTTGAGTCCAAAATGAAACGATGTCTGCAAATCAAAGCCAGATAAATATGTCGATATTTAGAAAGAAACTAACAATAAGATCATTTCATTGTATGCAGTCACTGCATATTGTGCTTTCAATCCAAATGACTTCGCTTCGATTCCTTTCAGAGTAGTTGCTTGTTCAACATAATCTAACAATTGCACATTGTTATCATGAAATGCTTCGACACCAGTGCATTGAGAAATATATTGAATCGATAAGTTAGCAAGGCGAACAAATCGAAGAATGAATTTGATTAGAAAGAAATAATTGATTTGAGAGGTCTTTTGGAGAACGTTCTTTTGTTCAAAAACAATTTGCTTTGATGACTTCATGAGACGATTAAAGCAAGTTTCAACCAGACATCGCACCATTTTCCGTAACTTTTGACGTACTTCGGGAGAAGACAAATGAGTTCGATGTTCACAGTCAAAAGGTCGACGATTTTTGGCGATACGTTTTTTAAGTTTGCGATCATCACCGAAATTCAATGATTGAACATCATTGATAGGTCTGCAAAGAACTAATTGATGAGAAGTACTAAAATTATCAACCTACTTGAAAACTACTTGATCTCGATCAGAAGACAATGCTTTCATACCCTTCACAACATATGATCCTCCAAATCTTTTGAAGCTTTTCCGTCTTTCGACTTCTCGTGCATTATGAGTTTCGATGATTTTCCTGAAGTCTTCCTCTGTTTGTTTCTTCTCCGCAGTTGATATCTCATCTTCCTCTGATTTCAGAAGGTCTTCGGGTGTCTTGAATATTTTTTAAATAATTATTTGAGAAACATAAATTAAAACTTACATGTTCTTTTAGAAGTAGAGCGAAGATATCGAGAATTGTGACGTGGAATTCTTTTTCTTTCGGTTGATTTGAGATATGCATCAACGTTTTATCGAGTCCCGAATCGAGAAATGCGACAATAACACGATCATGACAATTGTCTTCAGCTATGGTACGCTGAAATTAAAGTCGGAATCAGGTTAGAACGAAACCGGATATACTAAATTTCGAAACTCCAACTGATTCCAGAAGGAAGATCTGATTCATAAACTCGTTTTTGGAAATCGGAACTTATCAGAAAAAGAGTGAATTTTGAAAATTTCAGACAAGACTAGGAATCATTCTGTTCTGCCTGTGAAATTCGGAACGATATTGGAAGTCCGAAAGTTTCGAGCGGACAAAAAACGTTGTTCCTCTACTTTTGGTAAAGAAAACATCTTAAAATAAGAGATAAAACCTTTTGTTCAACTCCGTCCTGTGTGATTGAAAATATATAACGAATTAGCAATACAACTCTTTCCATCAACAATCGCGTTGTTTCATCTCTTTCTTCAAAATCAGTCTCCATGAAATAATTATCCAATTTGATTTTCAGAATTCGAAAAAATTCCGAATCAGCGAACGCCTTTTTCGCTCGTCTTGAAATATCTTCCAAATCCCAAAATAATTTCCATTCTTCTCTGTCTTTTGGTGCTTTTCCTTTCATACTAGATATTGGCGGCTGACATAAATTGACAAGTAATCTGATGGTGACATCGAACATTGTCTCATCGATATCCGGAGATTTTAGAAGAGGAATCAAATCGTGTTCGATCATATTATGTTTTCCACATTCGATTCTTGCAGTCATTTCTGGCGTATCCATTCGAAGATATCGAATTATGTCTCGAATTGTTTCTAAAAATATCAGTTTACATTTTGAAGAAAATATTTTGCAACACACCAAAACAGTCGGGTTCCCTGTGATAGACTCCATTCTCCAAGAACCCAAGAGAATGAACAGCTGATTGAACCAACGAATTCATTCTGAAAAATTTCACACCTTGAGAATGAAAAATACAAACCAAAAAAAATAATAAGACAGATATTGTGTGAATTGAAAATGGGATGTTTGAGTTTTTTTCGGTTTTAAAACTCGTATTTTCAATATTCGTCGATTCAAAGAAGAATGAAAAAATTGGTGAAGAAACAGGTTCGAAAAAAAAGTAAAATTCAAATAATAATGTTCGCGGCGCACAAAAAACAATGCGGCAACATTGCAACGGTGTGTAGTTCTCTCGGACAATTATTTTTGTTTTTTTTTTCGCAAGTACGTGGAAAGTAAATATAGATTCTGGAAAACATTCAAACACAAATTCTAATAATAAATTATTTATTTATCTACATATAGACATCTAATATGGAATCTCATTTTGAATATATTGCAATTGATCATACATTTTAGATCTAATATTAAGGAAGCAGTTAGTTATGACGGAATGCATATATTTGGCCGCGTCTTTTTCGCCCATCTCCGGTGCAAAACGAGCTCGCAATTGTTGTATTGTCTTTCCGCGGAAACATGGAAGACCAGTGTCGAGCATGAGAGAAACTAGTGAAACGAATGCCTGAAAAATATATCGATTAAAATACGAAGTTTCAATGACGAACTGACTTTTTGATAAGGTCGAACAGCTAAATATGCATGAACACAAAGACTAGCAAATTGTCTAAACGGAATCGCTTCCATTTTTCCTCCCATAATTGCAACCATTTCTTCGCTCAATTTGAAATCAGGTTCGAATCCTAAGTTTCCACCAGGACTACTCTCGAACATAAACCCAAAATCAATATGTATAATATGACCATCCAAATCAATCATTATGTTTCCATTATGTCGATCTTTGATTTGAAGTAGGAAACTGAATACTGAATATGCAGCCATACTTCTAACGAAATTTCGTCGAGCTTCCTAAATTTGTTAAATTAAATTTTTGGCAATTTGTCCAGAACATTAACTTACTTGGAAGCTCTCACTTGATTCGTCGCCGTATTGTGTTTTGAAATACTCATACAATCCAAAATCAGTTTGTCGTCCAAGTTGATCTCGACTTTTCGAATTCGGCACGCATTCAATCACTCCACATCCGGGCGAAGTAGCAACAACTCGATATGGAAAAACTCGAACAGGAAGTCCGAGTCCAGTCCAAACATTTTTCATCAATTGCATCAATTGAAGTGCTAGCATATCTTGTCGAACATCATCTCCGACCTGGAAACAAATTTTTAAAATTTACTCTTCACTTAACTTTTTCTCACCTTGAAAATGGCAGCTTGCCAACAAACTCGACTGTCTTGCACTTTTTTCATTTCTTCCAAATCACAATTTTCTCCTTTCTTCCCTTCTGACTGTGCTGCTAATCCACTTCGTTCTAACTCCCGAACTCCACATCTTTTCACTCTAAACCTTGCCAAAAACGGTGCTTTTGCAGCACTTTGCATTGGTGTTCCACTCGAATAATCCAAATCTAATAGAATTGCTTCGGGATTCGAAGGAAGATAAGTAATCGTTTCTATTTTGATATCAGCCAATGCTTTCAAACATGCTTTCTTTCTTTGTTCTCCTTTTGGATATGGTTTGATGGTTCCAGAAATGGCAGTAAGTTTGTGGAAAAGATTAAATTCAGCTTCATGGAATCGGCGAGCAGCTCCTTCTAATTGTGATATAATCTTCTGCATAATATCGTTCAATGCTTCGAACAAAACTGGGTCTTTAGTTTTGCTGTCTTCATCCATATACATATTTGTCTGCATATTCCAAATCAATTGATGTGCTAATAATTGAGAATGTCCAGCTAACCAAATCATTAATTCAGATATATAACCCATCGAATCGTGTCGAATAGCTTGAACTATTTGTGGAATGTATATGAGAAGAGCATCAGCCGGATAAGATCGAAGTACTCTGACCGCATATTGCACTGTTATAGGATGTTGAGGATATTGTCGAGGTGTGAGCAAAGAGAGAGCCATTACAGGTGAACAACGACTCCAAGTCAACACATGAGACATCTGGAAAAATCAAATAGGGTAGTTCGATTACTTCTGTGTTGACTCACATCAGCTGTTTCGAAAACCGAAACATCTCCTAAAAACAAAGGAAGTGCATCCGGAATATGAGTAACGGCTTCAGGTTGTTGTCGAATGAGTTGTTGAACAGCAATTCGAAGCGATTCACAACTTCTGAACCTTGTTGGAAGATAAACTGCGAGTTCTGGAGATATTTCCCAAGCTAGTCGAGCTTGTTCTCGAAGAATTTTGCTCTCCGTTCTGACGTCTAAATCACTTTTGAACTTTATAGTAGTAGATTTTTTTACTAACCTGTCAATGTACTTTTGATCCATTGTTCAACAACTGCAGCTCCTTCTTCTTGTGCCAATGCGAGCGGATGCAACCAAGCACAAAGTCTCTCAATCTCATTTCCGATCAAGAGTAGCATCAGATTCCTTTGCTTCAAAAACTTCCGAACACGTTTTTCTCCCTCTTCAGTGAGTTTACCATCGGCAGATTTCACTGAAAATTTTTTGGTGAAAACTTTAATACTGGATATAGAAATAACCTCCTCTCAAAGTCGAAGCCGCAATGGACTTTTGTGATAATGTCAGAGTGTTTGCATATGTTGTAGATTGGGGTAACATCAAGTTGACAGAATTATTAGTCCATGTTTGATTAGAAGATTTTCTGGAAACAATTATTACGATTCAGTATTAGAAAAGAAAATAAATCAATTGTAGCCAGAAACTGTCAACTAGATTCCAATTATTGAAGTTTCCGGCTCAGCATAATGTTAATTATTACTCACATATTATTGAAGCTATCACTTTTATCATATGAATTTTGAGCCAACGTATGAGATAGAATAGCCTCTTTGTCTGTAACAGCGCACATTTCCTTCCGGATATATTTTCCATCAGAATAGACGTTTTGCCAGAATGCGATCAATAATCGAATATCTTCTCGGAGTTCTTCTTCGGATTGTATTGGTCCTTGTGGTGGAAGCCTGGAAATTGAAAACAATTTTTTTCCGTTTTTAGAAAATCACGACTCACGTGAAATAATGGAATGCAGATGCATATACCCTTTGCCTGATCAAGACATTCGATGCTCTCGACAAACAACTTTCTCCTTGAATCATTCCAAGAGCACATGACAACAATCGGAATCTGACACCAATTGCTTGAATACATCGTGTCATCTGGATTTGGCTCTCTTTTTTGGCTGCTCCAATTGGTCCCGCCAAATTAGTTATCCCAATAAAAGAAGACGGAGAAATAGAATCATTTCCAACGATACAAGAAAGCGATTGTGCGAACATCATTTCCAAAACATCGAGTTGTTCTCGAGAAGAATAAGAAGCAACATCGCATCTCTCGCCAATGAATTCAATCCAAGCTCGATGTGGTTTATAATTGGGTGGAGTTGGTGGTCTTTCGAATTGTTTAGACAATGGAGAAACACGAAAATCTTCAGATTCTTTTTCGAATATTCCAAGACCAAACCGAGCCGAGTCAGCAAATGCGCGAGCAAGTTCGTGAAGGAAGGCATTATGAACTTCGGATCTTGCAGAGAGCAACCAATTCCAGCTCATCGTGCACAATTCAACTGTCGATTCAGTGAAATTGCATAAAGGCGTTCGAACAAGCAATGAAAGTATTCTATCATTCTGTGATTTTAAAGTCACAAACATTGCTGTCAATAACAGAACCGCCTGCTCCATCTCATCATCATTTCCACTTCGACATGCTCTTAAGAAATCGGTTTCAATTCGATCAATCAATACATTTTCTGCTTTCGCTTCATCCATTTCTCCACTCAATTTCGTTGCCAACATTCCTTTTATTTGACCCAAATACAGACTTCTTTTATAAAGCGAAGTCATGTATGCTCCAGAGCTATTTTGCCCTTCATTCGCCGCATCGAGTGCTAATTGCATAGATGCATCACAAGTCGATCCGTGTTTCGAGACATATTCCAATAGATTACTATGTGTACTAGCCGGTGCCCATTTCAATGCTTCTTTCAATATTTGTTTGACTCTCATTGAATAATCCTTTACAACTTGTTTTCTTGCATCTATCGAGTCTTGCAATTGAATCGTCCATTCGAAATCTTTCAATGAAAATTGTGCTTCTTTGCATGTCGAATCAGTTTGAACATTATTTTGAAGTCCTTGTAACAATCGAAGCATCGTTGTAAGAACAGTCGAATTCCATAAAAGATATGGAAATCTTTCGACAAGTTGAGATAAACAAACATCCGCACATTTTCGAACTTCTCTCAAATGATGATTGAATTTGAAATGAAGAAATTGTGCATTATAAACAAGAGCATTTTCAGTCGATTCATCTGAATCTCGTCGTTTCTTCTGTTCTGTTATATATTCATTGAAAACATTTGGAGCCGCAGCAAGTAAACATGTCCAGATTCCCGATTTATCTTTTCGAATAGTTTTATCCTCCAAATATCGGAAATAAAAATGGAAAACATCTAATTGTGTCGAATGAACAACTCGCATTGTTTCCATACGTAAAACCGATAAAAGATATGTACAGTTTGCAAAATCCCATCGATTAACAAGTGGAACAACTTCCGGTGGATGTTTCAGTTCGGATAGTACGGTATTTCTCATTTCTTGTAATTCTTGTGGACTTATCGAATCACTTCGAATGGCGGCATTGTCAATAAGTTCAGATCGAAGGTTTTCAGATGCAATAAGAACTGGTGTTTTGGCTGCTGTTTCACATACTGCATTGTACCATTCTTCGGGCCAAAGACCTGAAAAAAAAAGGATTTTTCTAGTTGATCAGAGTCATGACATACTCGATGATTCAACGTCAAATCCCAAAACAGTGCAATAAAACCAGAAATCTCTGAAAAGTGATTTGAGTCTTGTAGAAGGTTGTACAATTGGCTGCATTCGATGTAGCAATGATGCAATTTTTGGCATAAGCACACCCAAATTTCCAGCACTTGTTGACATCTGAAACTCATTGTTAATTGGATTGGCCCTACGAAGTATTTGAATTCAAATGATAAATTAACTGAAAGCGCAAATTCCAAAAAATATAAACAAATCACAAATATCAACACTTCTACATTTTTATACCTTAACCGAATTAACAGATGTGGACAAAGCCACAATTGTAAGCTGAAAATGGAAATGAAAATTTGAGCACTAGAGGATGCACACAAATTTTTTTGAATAAGAGGGAAAACAACTCAAAATCACCTTTACAGTACTCTTCGACACTTTCTCACCAACTCGTCGACCTTCAATTCCAAGCTGAACAAATAATTCGAGAAGTCTGACAAGAAGAGTCATCTTATCATCTTCATTCTTCACATTTTCAGCCATTCGGCCAAGTGCAACATCAACTGCCAAGGATACGTGTCTGTAATGAAATTTATTTTGACTTGAAAATGTTCATCTTTTTCAGAATTGTGGCGAAATAACAAATCTGGGAAAGTTGTAATGTTTTGTTGACTTACGTGTATCTTTGATCGTGTGAATCATTAGCATCTTGCGAATAAACCCGATTTGACGATTCGATACAAATTTGAGTGAATAATTTCCAAACCATATCATTGATGCTTCTCTGAAACTTTCAGAATAAAGATTTGTATTGATAAAAATAAACGCACAGCTCCCGCAATCCACATTTCAGCAAGACATTTCACCATTGCTATATCGAGTTGAGATGGAGGATTCGCAAATCTGAAAGTGTTCTTGTAATAAAAAATATTTTTTTCAAAAATAAACCTTTGCAAATAGATTTGTAACACCATGTTTGAGACATCTACCACTTTCGAATCAACCAAGCCAACACCGATTCCACCCAATGTTTGGATTGCATTTTCGCAGACCAGAGATACAACACTAAAAAAAACGTCTTGATTGAAAGCCATAGCAATTTTATTTTGAATATAATAAAAAATTTGGTTAGAACAACAATCCGTGCAACAACCGATAAACTTTACCTAAAATCTGGGTGAACTGTTCTAAACTTCTTTTTTTTGTGAAAACTACAAAAACGAGAAATAACTCACAAATTATTGGCATTTGAGCATACAAACAGTTTGGATGATAAACTAGCCAAACATGCTTCGACACAGCTCACATCGACAACAATCGAAGACTTCAAAGCTCTGCACATTGCTCGAATCGCTCCATTTCTCAAAGAATCCATGGCACTCCGTCTTTTCACAGTTCCATCAACATCTCGTCGATCATTTTTCAGATCATTAGCTGATTTTCCACGCTCAAGAGTCTGAAAAATTGATGTATTGTCGAATAACAGAATTATCAATTCTCACCGAATCTGAAGCTAATTTCGTCAACATTAGAGCGGGTTCAAGAAGGAATCGAGATAATATTGGAATGACAGTTGCGGTTGCAACGGCTGGGAATTTCTCCGCTAATTGAGCCATACAAGAAAGTAATTGAAGAGAAAGTGGAAGTTGAGAAACAATTGAACGTTGTGCTGCATTTACGAAGAGTCGCGGAGACAATGAAGAACATATTGTATCAGCGTCTAAAAATAAGAATTTATATATTATTCCAAATTTAATTTTTGTTTGTTTGACTTTTAAAAATCAAGTAAAATAAACTGACCGATATCGTCCACTGCTGCCCATGCAACAAGTTGTAATGCAATTGTGGTCGCTTGTAGATTCATTTTTGACCTAGATAGAGCTCCATCTTCCGAAGTGACGACAATCTGAATATTCGTATCACTTCTCAAACTATCCAATCTGTGCAGAGCAGTACTTGCAAATGCATTGACTTCTTTCGCAAATCCATCAGAAATAGGCGAATTTTCTTGTTTTTTTGTTACATCATAAGGCGATAAAACATCTCGAAGTAAACAAAGACAAGTTAATTGAATAGTTTCGGATATTGTTCGATATGGATTTCTCTTGACTTCCGTTGTTTGATTGCAAATCTGATCGATTGAGGACAAAAACGAAGGTTCCATCAAACGCTGAACTGTGTCAAACAGTTTTTCCAAGTCGTGTGATGTAATTGGAAGTTTTAATCCTCCCGTAAATGTCTGAACATTAAAGCTAGCACCATGTTTATTATACAATTTCACAAATCGACTTCTATCCAAATTCTCGCTTTCTATATCGTCAATAATTTCATCTATATTAATCCGAATATCATTTGATTTCTCAGATCGCGAATCAGTTGGAAGAGGGAATATCAGATTTATAAGTGATATATCATATTCCGCAGAGAATCGACCGATTGATCGAATGAGTCCAATGGCATAACATAACAACTTCAGAATATGGGAATTTTGCTGATGCTCTTCGTTTTGTTCCTCGATCAAATCATGGATTGAAGAAACTGCACAAGCGAGAGCATCAACTTGTGAATTGATTATTTGATCGCGAAATGAAGGATTGCGAGCAGCAATATCCGAAAGAACTGTGTTGTAGCAGAAAGAGAATTGTTCTTGAATCGGAACTTCTAAAACAGATTTTTATAATTTGATTTTCTAAAAAAAATTCCAACTAACTATCTTGTTTATTGATAAGTCCGTCATCAATCCATTTCATATTCGGTAATGCATTCAATGCTTTCAACATCATCGGAACTAACTGATCTGCGAATTCCCCATGACTTTTCAACAAGAATAAACCAGCCGCAATTAACGATGCTCGAACATTATGGCTAAGTTGTTGATTATGAAATTCTGTGTCTGATTTGGCGAGGCTCAGTAGTTCGCGAACTTGTGATATCGTCGTTTTTTCGGACTGAAATAATCTTGATTGTATTTTTTCATATTTCGTTTAATTCAAATACCTTGGCCAAGCATACTGCGATGCATTGTTTGTTCGTGAACACAAAATCTTCAATTTCTCTCATTTCATTTCTCTGAAAATACAACGAATGAATAAAATCAATGCGAAAATTCTGAAAACAATTGCTTGAGTTTTTTTTTCCATGAAAATTGTGGCAGAACACAAATCGATAGAATAAACCTCGTCCACGGCCATTATTTCTTATTGAACATGACGTCAATTGTGTGCCTTTTAGGAGAAAAAGTGAGAAGAGAGAAACAATGCATTGCAATGTTGCAACTTTTTTTCTATTAAAAAATTTATGAAAGGAATTAATGTATAAAATATAAAAAGGCGCACCGGAAGGATAAACAACTAAAAATTTATCAAGGAACAAAAATATTAGAATACTTATTTAATCAATTTTTGAATTAGTAGTATTGTTAGATTTGAGGACATCAGCCAGACATTCGATATAATTTCGAGCAGTTTTAAGAGTATTGATTTTCGTCAATGGTTTTCCAGCGAATGATGGAGGAAGAATATTACGTAGTTCATCATAAGCCGCGTTTATAACGTGCACTCTTTTCCGCTCGCGACAAGTTACGGCAATTCGCTGTTGTAGCAGGTATTCTGGTGAAGTATTTTTGTTACGACGACGAGGACGGCTATTTCGATATTTTCCTCCACTGTTCCTGAGATTGTCTTCATATGTAGGACTTTTCGTTGGAAAACCAGGGCTTTGTGGTGGAGTATTCACAGAAGATGACGAAGAAGTCGATGATGATTCCTCAGATTGGTAAATGTATATGGCATTATGTGGTCGAATCTTGTATTGCTTTCCGAACGGGTTAGTAGAAGTTGGAGAAGACATCTCGAGAAGCTACCTCAAATCACAAACTTAGCTATCTCGAAATGTTTTGATCAAAAAATGAGAGAAAAATGTTCAAAAGTTGTACTGATCTATTTCTGATTTGTCGCGAATAAATTTAGAATAATACAAATATCCAACAGAACGAATAAAGTATCTCACGACTAAAATTATAAGAGAATCGGAAAACGAGTACCAGTCAAAACTAGCTGACAAAACTACTCGAGATTTAAACTTTCAACGACCCTTCGTGTACTGACTAATTTGGACCTTTTAATCAAAATTTTGAAATTAACTTCCTATCCGAACCTCGAAAAAGTCAAATCTCGTGAAAATTTTAAAATGTAGACATACTATTTAACTGTTTATTTAACTTTTTTCCAGGAGGCAAAAAATGTTGAAATGTATTGTTGATCAAGTGGTTCAAACTAGTATGAATACCTAGTTTAATGAAACTTCAAATAAGAACAAGTTGAAACTTCCTTGGGAGCAATTTTGCACACCTAAAGAAAAAAAGAAACAATTTTTATGATTACTGTAGCAGAGGAGAGTGCGTTCATGTGTTTGCACATTTGCACGCAGCACACAAAACTCGACGAACATTTTTTGTCACTTAAAATAAAATTTTATCGAGACAATTGGAAACTACATTGAAATTTACAGAAACACAGGAACCAGATTCTAGTAACCAGATTACTTTCTTCCAGAAACTGCTCGAAACCCCGAATATTGAACAATTAGATTCATTCGACTAGCTTTCGTCCAATTTGACTCATGAGTCTAGTCTCAAAAGTTGTGGGAAATAGTTATGTTTTCATTATATGAACACATCGGCGAGACGTTGTCAGCTACAGTAGGCAATCCAATTTTCTACAGTACCTTAAACTTCCAGTTCCAAATCACTGAAAAGTAGTTTTTATATTTTCTCGGATTGTGCACTCTCAAGTGTAATTGCTTGGACAGATAACCAAAAACAATAAAACATTTATTTGATTTTGGGTCTATTCATAATTTACAAGAAATTTTTGGTGCTTTAAAACCGATTATGATGTGTTTCATAGTTGTTTATTTGAACATATTCCGATAATTGAAGACATTAAATGGTGCACAGATTAATTGTCCATCGACTGTTTCACACAAATATTCACTGTCTGCAAAGAAAATAAATATTTTATTTCACAAAAATAAAGAGAGTTATCCAAACCTGAATCGTCTCTCAAAACTGAACCGGATCGTTTTCCATATCTTGGCAGACTTGCTCGACCGTATCTCGACAGAAGAGCTGGCCTTTTATCCGGTTTCTCTTGCGCGACTACCAAACAAAAAACAATAGCGGCAAGCAAAAATATTTGAACCCTTGTGAGCATTTTCTCTGAAATGACGTAGTTCTGAATGAGGTCTTGTACTTTCAGAAAAATCATAGTTACTCGTGGTATGATGTTAATATGGACAGAGTGTGAGAAAATTGTTGGGAGAAAGGAAAAAAGAAGTTGAACTCGAGTTTGAGCAGAAGAACATCTTTGAATTAGTATGACTCTCGAGGGGTTTTTGACGAACTAAAATTTTCAATTTTTTCTGAATCATCTGAGAGGAAAATAGCTTGTGAATTTTAAAATGTTCTTCAGAAGAGTTACTCCTGGAGAACGCGACTCTGTCATTGAAAATCTTACAGAATTATCAATGGAGCGCGTATTGACTTTTTGTTTGTTGTAGATCGAAATAAGTTCAAATTCAGGGGCTCAAAAAATATCCAGTTTTCTTCCGACAATGAAAAAAAAACTAAACGACAAAAAATTTGAAACTTTTTAATTATCATAGTTTTTAAGAAGATTACTATTTCATGTTTATTTGAGGAAAAATAATATTCGGAAGTAGTTGAGAACCTAAAAATACATATTTGTCCACTGAGTTTCAGAGCATATCCTTCTTCTTAAAATCAAAAAAAAAAAAAACGATAGTTATTTTTTGCCTCCTTAGCTCACACAAAAAAAATCTGGAAAAAAATGGAAAAATGTGAAATGACCCGGAGATTTTAAATGGTTATGTGGGCGGATCCCATAATGACGAAAAAATCTCAAAAAAGTACTTATTACTTTGTAAATACATTTAAAACATCAGAAAAGTGAAACTGGGTAAATGTGGGAAAAATCTCGAATTTCATAGAAATTCGAGAAATTTGCCATTTGTAAAAGATGAAAATTTGACAATTTTTGACTCGAGAATTTGTTTTTTCTTGTTCTTGAAAAAAAAACAAAATTGGGACAAAAATAATAAAATGGAGCACGCAATATTTACGGTATTGTGAAAATAATAAGAGAATTGGGAAAAAAACAAAGGAAAATTAGGAATTTAGTATTTTGAAAAAAAAAGAGGAGAAGGTCTTGAAAGGACATTGCTTCAATGTTAAAAACAAAAGATAATTGGAAATATACTATGTCTGGAAAAAGGTGATTTTTCTGTATTTTTTTTTTGATACCTGATATAAAGAATAGAAAAACATTTCCAAGTCTGAAAATGGGGAATTATTCAAATTTAGAAATGAGGACCGAAAATTCTAGTTTTCAAGAAAAAATGTTCAAAGTTGGAAATTCGGACTTTCCAAATTTCAACTTTCGATCAAAATTTTCGCGAAGACTAGACATTTGTTTAAAAAATCGCTCGTGGGAATTTTAAAGTAACTTTCAGAGTGTCTTCACCACACCTTTAACTATTATTTGAAAGTCAATAAACTACTGTAGTTTTCGTTTCATGTTTTTTTTGACACATTTTTCTAGTGTAAACATATTTTCTAAGGATTTTTAGTCTGGACTTTTTTCTCGTTCATAGGATCAAAGGATTATCGGAATTCAACAGAACTGTATATTCTCTACAATAATCAAAAAAATAATTTTGAAACGGTTAAAAATAGAAAAACTGTTAAGTTTAGGAGTTTTCTAGTAACTTGGCCTGAAAAACTTATTTTTCCAACGTTTTAGCTTCAAATTGAAAATCTCCAAAATAAAAAACAAAAGGCAAATCATATTATTTTGCTGTATATTATATTACTACCTATAACTATTTGTGGAAGATAATATTGTTCGATTCCCTGGTTTGAGACCGGTACAGCGATTTTTTCGGAATGTTTGTATGGTTTTCAAAAACTACAGATTTGTGTTCGATATTCATTGAACGCGGTCCAATTTTCAGCTTTTTCGCAATTCTGTTTTGAACTGGTTGCTGAAAAAATGAGGGAAAAAATCACTATGGAAATGACTGAACATTGTTTTGTTTTAATTCCCTGGAATATTACTTCACCCCTGATATTTTTGAGTTCAATTTTGAAAACTCTAGAACAGAACCATTTTTTCGAACCACTAAGATAAAACCATTCGTTGAAATCTTAATCATATAATTTTTTTAATATTGAGCAATTAGCCAGAATTCAATTGCGGCCATTGGGTTACTGTAGTTTCGTTTTTCAACAGAAAAAATTTGAAGAACCAGAATGTTTCAAATGATGATAAGTTGATCTATGGGGTTATTCAACTCGTAGAATTCGATTAAGATGTCAAAAATAGTCGAAGTCAGATCGAAATAATATCATATCAGCAATAGAGTGCGTGTTACCGATTAAATTTTGTCAAATACTATATCACACATGCTCCCAAACAGAATTATTTAACCCGAAATCAATGAATAAATACGTCAACTATTTTGCAGTAGATACAAATAAGAAAGTTAATCAAAAGTTTAAAAATATGAAATTCATGTTTGATTATTGTACTTTGTCACAGCAAATATTCGTGTATAAGCCAGAATTCAACCAAGAACACGCGCTCTATTGATAATCAATTCGATTAAATTTTGAATAGTGTACGTATATGTAAAATTACCCCAGTTAACTACATGTTTTTATTCAACCGAAAAGCTTGTTTTAAGTAGAGAAACTGAAACTACAGTAACCAAAGCAGTTTTTTTAAAGAGCTCTATTGATCAAGTCGAAATTTCTATGTGTTAAACACTTTTTCTGTGATCGAAGTCTGATTTTACAAATCAAACAATTTTAAATGTTGAGAATATTTGTTCTGGTAGTGCTGAAATTCGAAACAATCAATATTTGAATCAAATATTATTTTTTTCGCATACAAACTTTCATTATATTTTCCAATCCCAAAACTTATCCAATACCTAATTGACTCTATATTTTCCTATTACTTTTTTTTGTTTTCATCCCATTTTTTTCTCACCCCATTCATCTATATATTTGTTCGATTCTTCCATTACAATTTCCCCTTAAAATATATTACTTTTACATCTTTTTTTCTCCAAAAAAAAGGCCCGAAGCATCGAATAATCCCTCTTTCTTTTGGTGCTTCAAAAAGACCCTCTAAAATCCCCTCATTATGAATCACACTCATGTTTACCCTCTTCCTCATTTTTCTTATTTTTTCAATACTTTTTGGTGAACAAAAAATGAAAGAGAAATTTTGTTCTTTTTTAAAGTTAATTTTTCTAACTTCAGGTACAAAATGTCGAGTCGCCTTCAGAATCTTCAAAATTGGACAAACAAAAATGTGTTCAGTAACTCTCTTGATTATTGGAATCAAGAATCTCACGAGATTCCATCATATCAGAATCCGCCTTCAGATTCTCAGGAATCCTACGGTTCTACAAACCTCCAACCAATTCAAGAATCTCCTGATTCCCCAAAAGATCAAATTCAGCCATCAGAAGAAGCAGAAGTGGATCCAGAAGCATCAGATTCCGAACCAATTTCAGCACTTCAAGCAGCATGGAATGTGACAAATGCAATTCAAGGAATGTTTATTGTTGGTTTACCAATTGCAGTCAAAGTTGGTGGATGGTGGTCGATTGGTGCAATGATTGGTGTTGCTTATATATGTTATTGGACTGGAGTTCTTCTTATTGAATGTCTTTATGATTCGAATGATACAAAAGTGAAAGTTCGAAAAACATATCGAGAAATTGCCGATTTTTATAAACCTGGATTTGGGAAATGGGTTCTAGCTGCACAATTGACTGAACTACTATCTACTTGTATTATTTATTTGGTTTTGGCTGCCGATTTATTGCAGGTTAATGATACTTTTTGGCGTATAAAAAATGTTCACTTTCGAGTTACTGTAGTTTTGAAACGAATCAATTTTCGAAAAACAGTGCATTCACCTGGAAGTTAAAGTTTTAGATTTTAACAAAATTTTGGTAATTGTTCAAAATGTCGAACTTTCTCGAAATGACAAAGTTTGGTAAAAGTTAGACTTTATATTGAGCGGAAAGCTAAAGTTAACCAAAAAATATTTCATTTTTAAAATTTTTTTCCTAATAGAACACGATCTTCTAATCAACATCCTGCAAATACTAAATACAATTTCAAAATAGAAAAAAAAATTTCTCATGTACAAGGTAAATAACCTATATTTGGTGAACATTTTCAATAATTTCTAAAATTAAAAAAAAATTCATAAGAAAAAATCTGAATATGTTTCCCTGAATTGAACAGGAGCCGGCTTTTATCTAGTCCGATTTATTTATATTTCCTGAATCAGACAGCACTTCCAGAAAAACTCATTGAAACGGGCCCAGAGAAAATCGGGCTCAAGGACACAAAAAAGTGTCCCTGTAACAGGTACAACAAGTCTGATTTGAACCCGATTTTGGACCAGTCCGATTCAGGAGAACTAATTCAGAATTTGTCACCCAATCATCACACATTCTCACTTTTACCTAATTTTTCATTTTTCCAGAGTTGTTTCCCTAGTATGGACAAAGCTGGTTGGATGATGATTGTCTCTGCTTTCTTGCTTTCTTGCTCATTTTTAGACGATCTACAAATTGTCTCCCGTCTCTCATTTTTCAATGCTATTTCTCATTTGATCGTCAATTTGATCATGATGATCTATTGTCTATCATATATCCCGTGAGTTTTTCAAAATGTAAAATAGTTAACGTAATTTTTTTCAGATCTTGGTCATTTTCATCGATCACATTTTCCTTGAATATAAATACCCTTCCAACAATTATTGGAATGGTTGTATTTGGGTATACTTCTCATATATTCTTACCAAATTTAGAAGGAAATATGAAGGTTAGTTGCATCTTCATTTTTTCTTTTTAAAAAGCACAGTACTCTCTCATCTTTTAGAACCCATCGGAATTCAATTGGATGCTAAAATGGTCTCACGTAGCAGCAGCCATTTTCAAAGTATCTTTTGGTCTTTTCGGATATTTGACATTCGGCGAATTGACACAACAAGAAATATCGAATTCTCTTCCAAACCAGGCATTCAAAATCCTGGTCAATTTGATATTAGTTGTCAAAGCTCTTCTTAGTTATCCACTTCCATTCTATGCGGCCGTTCAATTATTGAAAAATAACTTGTTTTTGGGATACCCAAAGACACCATTCACTGGGTAAGTGAACTACCGATCCATATTAGCGAGAGTTCAAGCGCTGTCATTGGGTTACTGTAGTTTTCTCTTCCACACTTGAAAATAAGCTTCTCGAAATGAGATGAATGATTTTTTTAAGCGCCACTAGTTTTCAGACTTCAATCGATAGCCTAATTGATGATGACATATGTTTGCTTCAAAATAGGCTTTTGAAAAATTTAGATGCAAAAACCGAGCGAAAAATTAAAACCTCTAAAAATCTGGTCACTTCGAAAACTGATTCTTAAAATTGATGTCGCCAAACATTAAAACTACAATAACTGCGCGGTATCAATGGAATTTTTGGCTCTGAATTTATCATAACTATTGTTCGATTCTATCGAGCTTCTGTGAATACAATATTTCGAAAATAACTACAATATTTTATAAAATCCCTTCGCTACCATACACTAGAACCTTGATAAGCTTATGTATATCCAAGTATAAGATGCTAAAACTGAAACCAAATAGGAACTGAAGGTCCCAATTATATCACATGAATCTTCACTAGCTGACTAGTTTTGAAGATTTTCCATTGTATCTTTTTCTAATTAGAAGAAAAAATTCACCTGATAGTTGTTTGACACGTCGTCGGTCGTCCCATATATAAAATTTCGTCTTGTTTCTCTTTTCATAATTCTTTTTCAGCTGTTATTCTCCGGACAAATCTCTTCGCGAATGGGCTCTTACTCTTCGTATAATTCTAGTTCTTTTCACTCTTTTCATTGCATTATCTGTTCCATATTTGATCGAATTAATGGGTTTGATTGGTAATATCACAGGTTGGTGAAAAAATTCAAGAATAATATGGCAATCGAAAGTTTTAGGGACAATGCTCTCTTTCATTTGGCCAGCTCTTTTCCATCTTCATATTAAAGGATCTAAACTGGTAAATATCGATAGAAGGTTTGTTTTGAATTTTGACTGGAAAAATACCCAAGTTTTTCAGGTTCGATCAATTCATAATCGCAATGGGATCTACTGTTTGTATATCCGGTGTTTATTTCTCAACAATGGAACTTGTTCGAGCAATTAATTCTGCCGATAATTAAATATCTATCGCATACATAGTTTTATTTTATTATCAATGATACAACAATTATCATTATTATTGTCAAATTTATAATTATAATATGATCGATTGTATGATGTATAGACAAGATGTAGTGTACAAGTGTATGTTCCGCTGAACAACTATTTGGTCCAAGAAACTTTTGGGATATCATTGAACTCTGTCATTTCCTCCATTTGCTTGTTGAACTTTTCCACTTTTTCGCGATGTGATTCGGCGGCTCTTTTCAGCATTTTTTCGGCCTGAAATATATTTTTTAATTGAGCAAATATTGCAGAAAGTGAAGTATTCATAAATTATTTTGTTCGTCTTCAAACGAGTTGTTATAAATTTTTCGAAATAATTTCTAATTTGAGTTTGAATTTAGTAAGAATGAATGGAGTTAAGCGTTGATATCTAAAACAAAAATTCGAGTTTTGTTGAAAAAATGAGCTTTTTTTCAGAATTTGAAGAACAACAATGAACTTTCATTTTTGATCTAATTGTGCAATATCATTATTAATTAACGTTTTTTACAGTCTTAACGAATTTCAAACGACATAGGTGATATTTCTAAAAAACAAAATTAACATTCATTGTTCGTTAATCGATTTAGTAAACTTTAGTAACAAACGAAAAACATACCATATTCGCTTGTCTTCTTGCTTCGAATCGTTTTTCTGCATCTGTTTTCTTTGAGCTCGAAGTCGCGGAAGACTCGTTTCTGGAAAAAATTGGGTTTCATGATAAAAAATATATCACTGCGAATTCTCATTTCACGAATGACAGAACTTGGAAAGTGTTACAATTTTCGCAAATACCATTGGAAACTGAAGCAAAAATTGGCATTATTCGCAGATATCATTTAGATGTTATGACAACGAATTTGGAACGATTTTCAGCCACTCAAACTATACAGAACATGAACGTTTCGAAATTATGAGATAAATAATGACGACTTTTGTGAGTATTTTGGATCTGAGAAAGTAAATTTGTATGGAATCTGAAAAAAAACGGAAAAGAGAGCAAATTTGTCTATTCGGAACGCGACCGATACGTGCTTAATTTTTATTTTTCCAAGCAAACGGTTCAAATTCGGGTTTGTGAGACGTCGTTTTAAAATCTTTTCGGGCGCTGATAGCGCTTACCTATTACCTCAGCTAATGAGGTAATGCTCACCTCAGCTTTCAATTACATGAAGCCATTTCTGCTTTTATCAATTTATCATCTTATCTTAACTATATACTAATTGGAAAGTTGCTTTTTGAAAATTTGTGGTTGCGCGTTCATAAGTCAACTCTCAGTCAATAAAAAATGCTCGGATCTGGACAGAACGTTTTACTTTTTTCTGTTCTCGGACTATTTTCAAGGAATAGTTTCTATCTATACTGAGATGCGCGGTGTGAAATTAAACTTTTTCCCATTGAAAAAAGCCACAAAACGTTTGAAAGTTCTGAACGTGAACTCTATAAAATTAGATGTGTTGTCGCTTTTTATGATTTTTCTCACTTCGAATTATCGCTATTCCTAGAAAACGTGCAAATTATGAGGATCTCGAAATTGTTCCTACAGTGAGTTAATGGGTACGAAAGTATTCTGTGAAAACACTGGACGAATTTCAGAATATACAGTAATCGAGAAGTGCATATTAAATTAACCAAATGTGGCAATGTTCACCAAAAACAAAAACGAAGATGTTTTATGCCAAAAATTGTTAATAATTCCGGTGTGTTTATTTCCATCTCAGTTGGTTGTACATTTCATGCTCCTATTACATTTCATGCTCAATACCGAGTAGAGAAAAAATGTATTTCAGGGCTTCCCGTTTACGCCCTAAAATATTTTGAAAGCGACAAATTCTGAATCGGGACGGATATTTTTATGGTTCAAATCGATAGACCAATCGGATCCAGAAATAAAA